>CM040396.1:2676416-3128916 GCA_022702515.1 Ilyophis sp. 1 JC-2022 | reverse complement strand
AGTATTTGCTTATTACAGCAGGGCTCTGTTTCTCACTGCAACATGTTGTATGTGCTTTCTATTAACTGCTAATACAGTTGGACACACACCAAGATTACAGACGGTGTTTCCGGAAGACTGGCAGGAATTCTGAGTGTTTTGCTCCTTACATGAGATGAGGAAAGTTGTCTGGATCCATACACACACACACACACAACGTAAAGGCAATTAATACTCTTGTGAGGTCACATTAACTATTCACTGACTTGTTGGCCTTTTAAAAAAAATATTGCTTGACTAAGGACCTGATTTACTAAGACCTTTTAGCACACGCAAAACGAATAACACAACCAATGATTGGGGCAAAACAAATTCCATGACCAATCATTGGTCATGTTATTGGTTTTGCGTGTACTAAATGGTTTTCCACCCACTAAAGGTCTTAGTAAATCAGGCCCTTTAAGAGAATGGAACTAACAAAGCCTTATCGTATAAATAATCTCAACAAAAAATGTTTTCAACGTACAAAAATGCCAAGTTACTCATACATAGACTACGAAGCACTGTCTGGAAGTCAATAATTAAAACTTGCAAAAACTAGGCCTGCCATTAAAAGCATTGATCTCAAGATGAAGCCAAGCTACAATGAACAATATTGACTATCATAGCTCACACTAAACTTGCTTTGTTCCAAAGCAATGCTACCCAATGTTTCCTAAATTGTTAAATGTAACTTGGCCCTGTGTTTTTTCATCTTACGATCTGAAGTGACAGAAATGGGGGTTCCGGTGTGAGCAAAGTGAGACTTTTACCCCTCAACTGGGAGCTCTCACAATGAGTCAGACCACATTGCACACTGAGGCTCCAGAGTCTTTCACGATGGAAATAGACTGAGTTGACCTCACCTTTAATGCACATCCAGCCCTTTTTACATACCATGATGAAACGGTCTACAGGCAAGTGCAACGGCAGCACAGAGAGAGAGAGGGAGAGGGAGAGAGAAGGAAAGAGAGGGAGGGAGAAAGAGGGAGAGACAAACAAAAACACAAAGCAAATTAGAGTGCTATCAGGCCTTAAAAAGAGAGTAAGTACACTGTGATGTGCACATTACCTGACCACAGTGAAAAAAATAAAAACAAGGAAAATATTGACAAAATATAGACTCAGTGAGCACAACCTGGCCATTGAGAGCGGTAAACACCGGCAGACATGGCTGCCCAGAGAGGACAGGTTGTGCTCACTATGTCATATTCAAGAGCTGGAGACAGAGCTTCCTTTCCTCACACAATGTGCAAAGTACAGTGAGGAAAGAACACGGTACTTGATTGAGATAGAGGAAGTCTGCCCTGGGTTTAGGACACTCAGAGGAAGCGAGGCTGCCATTCCTGTGCAAAATACAGTGAGGAATGAACACGGTACTTGATTGAGATAGAGGAAGTCTGCCCTGGGTTTAGGACACTCAGAGGAAGCGAGGCTGCCATTCCTGTGCAAAATACAGTGAGGAATGAACACGGTACTTGATTGAGATAGAGGAAGTCTGCCCTGGGTTTAGGACACTCAGAGGAAGCGAGGCTGCCATTCCTGTCGGGAGAGAGGAGGGACTGTGTGGCTTCGTCAGCACAGCACATTGCCCCCGCCCACGACATGAGGGACAGTGAGTAACGTTCATACATAGAGCTAAATAAAGACCTTTTATGGTCCATGATCAATTTCATGTTTTTCTTTAGACGTAAAATAAAAATGTCTTTACTGTGTGTGTTTCGTGTTGTTCAATTTGCTATTGCTTATCTGTTTGTTATGTCAGTATATGCTTTGGCAATGTAAGTATACCCTTGCCATGCCAATAAAGCTTATTTGAATTTGAATTTGAGAGAGAGTGAGAGAGTGAGAGAGAGAGAGAGAGAGAGAGAGAGAGAGAGAGAGAGAGAGCAGACCCTTCAGAGTCCTCTAAACCAGATTCTCCTCACACAGTACGCACCGTTATGTCACCCTCATTAAAACACATGCAGCAGCCAAGCCGGATTTTATGAGATTCTTTTCAGGGAAAATACTTGACAGGCTCTTCAAGGAACAATTTATTCAGTCATTTACCTGACTGGCGTGTCAGGCTCCACTGACAAACACACTATTCTAGAACACACTATTCTAGAACACACTATTCTCTGATCTGATGCAATAAAGGTTGATGGTTTCTTGATGGTTGATGGTGTGATCGATGCACTTTGACCTTTCATCTGTCTGTAGCGTACCTTAGAGCATGCATTTGTGCATGGATGTGCATGTGTGTGTTGTTGATGTGGTTGTGTGTGTGTGTGTGTTGTTGATGTATGTGTTGTTGTTGATGCGTGTGTGTGTGTGTGTGTGGGTGACCTTATCTGCCCTGTTGAACACTGATACCATCACTAGTGCTCTCTTTAGCGAGTGACCTTTCAGTAACTGAAGTAAATTCCCTTTCGGTTTGACTCACAACATAACTGTCATACAGAGAAATCCCAGCTCCCGGTACTCGGCTACTGCGGGTGCGCTACGGGGGAGGAGTCTACAGCCGTAGGCGTGTTCAGACGTGCCATATCTCCGATGCTGGTCGCAGTGTACGACCGCAGTGAAAACCTGCTTATGAACGCAGGGTATTCCTGAGGTTGCCCTTAGACGTTTTCACCCTGTTTTCGGAACAAGCTGATATTTGGATAATCCCAGAGGTTAAGAACTCACTGTAAAGGGCATCGGAAGCTCCAGAGTGAGCCTGATGGGGCCAAATTGGACCTCAATCAGCTGCCCCTGGTACCCCTTGCTAGGAGGGGATAATGTAAACTGTGTTACCCTCATGCAAGGCAATAACAGATTACAGAGAGAGAGACAGAGAGAGACAGAGAAAGAGGGAGAGAGAGGGGAGAGGGTGAGAGAAAGAGAGAGAGAGGGAGATACAGAGAGACAGAGAAAGAGGGATAGAGAGAAAGAGAGAGACAGAGAGAGAGAGAGAGACAGAGAAAGAGGGATAGAGAGAAAGAGAGAGACAGAGAGAGAAAGGGAGAGGGAGGGAGAGAAAGAGAGAGACAGAGAGGGACAGGGAGGGAGAGAGCATTTCATAAATACTCATTAACAAACATTTTGAGAAGAACAACAAATTGAGGCCAGGCTGAGATATTGTGCAGCCCGGGCCTGGGATCACTTGATTGGTCAGAGCCACTGCAGGCATCGCCATGGCGAAGGTAGACAGGGCCCAGAGCCACACTGAAGTGATGGTGCGCAGTGAGGGATCCCCTCACCCCACGGCTGACTCACAGCACATAGCCTCCGCTTTCATCACACTTGTTATGAAAGGCATGTGATTCAGGAAGGCATAGGGCTGACTCAAACAAGCCACGTCAACCTCTCTTTCTCTTTTCTCCCTTTCTCTCTCTCTCTCTCTCTCTTTATCCCTTTGACTTCAAACAAATTCATGCTTTATTGGCATGACAATGCACATTTACAGACATAACAGTCAGAAAATCGAGAATAACAGCAGTGTATTTATGAGTCAATAATAGAGCATTATTATCTCTCTCTCTCTCTCTCTCTCTCTCTGCAAATATAGAAATACCATCGCTTGACAGAAGACAACAGAATGCTGCTTTGACATGCAAGGTTGCCCCGTTGTTTTGGAATGCACACGGTCAGAAATACTCCAGTGAAACCTGCACACCCATTTTGTTACCCCATGGGGTTTAGTCTAAGCCCTGTTTGTGCACAGTAGTCGCAGAGCAAACACAAACACAGCTGTAAAGCCACCGCGCTAATCCTGTTCACCTCTTTGTGTTGTTTGCCTGCGATGAACAATGGAGTGGAAACAAAGAGAAGGCGCTCGCTAATCTGCTTTATTGCACCCCGCCCACACTCCGCTGAAAAACAGACACCGTAGCTCAATAAACTAAATGAAGACGCCCTGCCTCACCATCGATAGCCTTGAATAATCAGGCCTCAGGTCCTGGTCCTCTGGGCTGTACAGCCTTGAGCATCCCCGAGCGTAACTCGCTTCTGCCTTTGCCAAGTCTCCGTGACTGTTTTATTTTGTCACGTTTGGCTCAATTAGAGTCATGTGCTTTTTAACCAGGCTTCTACGGCTGCATCCACAGGCCCCAGTCGCAGGCCAGCGGTCTACCCGCTTGCTGTCTGTCTGTCTGTCTGTCTGTCTCAGGCTGCAACCCCAAGGCCGTGAGCGTCCACATAACAGGCTCGTTATAGAACGCCCGGCGTTTGGTCTGTATGTAAAGCTGAGGTTATGAGCCCCATTAATCACATGTAATCTGGGTGATGTGAAAACCATAAACTCCGGCTTGTAGGAAGCTGTCACCACCGCTGTCCCGGCCAAGGCTAGGCGTGCATGAGTCACCTTATGCTTCAGAAAATATCCATAAGCTTTTCATAGTGAGAGTTTCAGCTCGCCTTGATGATCCATACTGCAGAACAACAGTGTGGGCGACTGGACAACTAATTGTGAAATGTTTCACAGAAACTTCTCGACTCAGCATTTCAGGCCCTTAACGCCACTATTCACTGGTTAGGTAATCCCCTCCATCTTCTTAACTAGCCAAAAACAGCAGAGAAATGAGGAAGTTAATCTATCTAATTTGGTGTCATGCTTTTGTACGCAACATTAAACTGCAATCTTTCAGTTGCTCAATTCTACAGCATTTCCGTGGCTTTAGTGTTCCTTCTTTCGACTTTGTGTTTTAGTGTGTGTGTATGTGTGTGTGTGTGTGTGTGTGTGTGTGTGTGTGCAGGTGTGTGTGTGTTTGTGTGTACATGTGTGTCTATAGTATAGAGCAGGGATGTTCATTCCTGGTCCTGGAGGGCCGCAGTGTCTGCTGGTTTTTGGAGTTACTCTGCAGCCAATCAGACAGTTAACTCACCTCACCTGGGGGGTATTTCACAAAGCAGGATTACTGAGTTAGCTGGATAACGGCACTGAGTAAAATCCGGAAACCCTCCCAAATCTGGAACATGGACTGAAGTAAAAAGAGCTGTTCCGGGTTTTACTCAGTGCAGTTATCCAGCTAACTCAGTAATCCTGCTTCTCTTACTCAGTGCAGTTATCCAGCTAACTCAGTAATCCTGCTTCTCTTACTCAGTGCAGTTATCCAGCTAACTCAGTAATCCTGCTTTGTGAAATACCCCCCTGGTTTCTTGGGTCTGAATTGGTTGCAGATATTAAGGCGAAAACAAAAACCAGCATAGCCTGCGGCCCCCCAGGACCAGGAATAAAGATCACTGGTAAAGAGCTATGTCTCTAGTATAGAGAAATGGTCATTCCAGGAGAAAAAAGCAGATGGTGGTTATTAAATACACTTTCTGAGCCATTAGAAAAACATACTCATCCCTGATATTTATAATTCCCCCAATCCTGACAGTGCTAAAATTGATAAAGACCATACTACCCCCCTTGTTTGCTTGTGACAGTTGCACATATGCCATAAAAACAAAAAAAATGGATGAGTAGTTTCCTCAGGAGGACCATCCCAGATTGTGGTGCTCGGAGAGCGGCTGGCATGCCAGGCAAGTGTAAAGTGCTTTATGACCAGCTTCGGCGAGGGAGTGACCAGCTTCGGCGAGGGAGTGACCAGCTTCGGCGAGGGAGTGACCAGCTTCGGCGAGGGAGTGACCAGCTTCGGCGAGGGAGTGACCAGCTTCGGCGAGGGAGTGACCAGCTTCGGCGAGGGAGTGACCATCACCGCCGGTAAAACGGAGATGATGCTGACTGCAGCGAGACACGCGCGTTTCCTCACAGCTGAGTCACCTCACTTCCTGTCCCGATTCACCGCCAGGCTAAAGGACAGGAAGCAGACCGCCCGTCTGCGGAGGTGAACACTGCCTCACGCAGCTTGGCACACCGCCCGCCCGCCCGGTCCCTGGCGCTTTCCTGCATAATTCCTGGAGTTGACCTAACTCTATGGTCTCTGCCCATACAACATGACCTGACAAGCTGTTCCACACATTGACAACTCTCTGTGTGAAGAAATAATTCCTGATATTCATGCAGAATTTACCTCTTGCTAATTTACACCTCTGTCCCCTGGTTCTACTAAATGAAGTCAATCTGCAAAAATCACTTGTTGTTCATTTAAAAAAAATCCCTTTTATGAATTTAAAACCCTTAATCAGTGTAATTTTAGTAAGCTTGAAGAGATGAATTGTCTTTCTTCATGATGTTTTTTTTTGGAATGCATTTTGGGCAGTATATAGATTCTGATCAACCTGAAACAATACAAAATCTGATGAGAAGCTGTGGCTCATGGCTCACAATTTCAATTCCAAGATTCCTACTGAAGCAGAATTCCCACAAATACAACACAGTGACAGTGACACTCGTGAGCTTCTTCAAGAGGCAAACTAATCAAAGCACGAGAATTGTAGAGCCTCCCCTACCTCCAGTCGCGGGAAGGCAACGCAACAGAACAGAAGTTGAGTGGGGCTTCAGGAGAATGGCATCATCACACCCAGCTTCAGAAGGATGACATCACAATGCTCCCAGCTTCAGAAGGATGACATCACATGCTCCCAGCTTCAGGGTGGATTGGGCTTCCACAAAAAAATAAAAAAATAATAAAAAGGGCACTTCCTCAGCACTGGGTGGGGCAGTATTCTGTCGAGATAAACTAATCACTAAACTAGACCTGCTGATCTCCCCTAGCCAAAGGTAAGAAGGGCATGAGAATACACTAATTCTGAGGCTGAGAAGAAGTCCTATTCAATGGTTCAGTTATCAAAAACATAAGCATGCATGGAACGGTGCCTGGCATCGACCTTACTAAATTAAATATATCAATCTATATTTTCACTGCATGATAGTATCGCATTAGGGTTTTTTAAACAGGTTGTGTTCACCTGAAATACGAGGATTAGAATAGGGAGTCAATGGATGAAAGCATTAACCACATAAGTCATATTTAAACATGCTAATCCATGGTGCTTCCAAGAGATGTTGATTGTCTATACTGAAAACCACATTGACTTCAACTGCAGACACTGTAATATGTGCTCTATTCCCAAGCCATCAAAGAATAACATGATCACATGATCTCTGGCAACACCTTTTTGGCTAGTTTGAAACTTATGTAATTCAGATTGAATTTAAAATACACCAATGTGGTCATGAGGTGTGTGATGTGTTAACAGTGGCTCGAGGACTTTAAGGTACTCAGAAGACTGAGAGCGAATTCAATGCTCTATAGTGATCAAAACAACAGCAACGAACCTTTGAATGACAAGCCCAGCTCACCAACCATTACACTACACTTCCATACGTGCATAAAAAACATGTTGAGAGAAACTCATAGCGATAAATTCTAAGAAAATTCCACCTCACCATCTGGAACAAGAAGTGGCTCTCTGTAAGTGCTTAAGTAAATTAACTATATTTCCCTCTTAAATAGATTATACACATTACAATGAGTGCTGACATCAATGTGTCTTGCTGTTGTTGAGGTCGTGGCTTTGCTATTTTCAAAGGAGTAGGCATTGAGATGGAGGGGGTCCTGATGTGTGCCTTTGAAGAGTTCATTAAGTGGCAAACGAGTCGTGAGAAGCTAATACACAAAACGCCAGCCTTTGTTCAGTTGTATCTCTGCAGATAGTCTTGTGAGACGTTTCGCAAAGAGTGTGTTCAGCACCGACCCGAGCTTTCACAAGATTAAAGCGGCCCTCTTTGATGAGTCGGAGATGGACCACATTACAGAGGGATATTATGCAAGACGGACGGGTTTAATTAGACGGGAGATGCATGGGCCGTGGCTGAAAAGCTGCGACAAGCCCTGTCTACACACTGTGGATTTAAAACATGGCCACTCACATCATGGGGGTTCCATTCAGATACACAGCCGTGTTAATTATGTCATTACGTTACTCCCACAGGCTACAGACAGCCATTTTGCTGTGGGTTTAATTAGATGGGAGATGCATGGGCCATGGCCAGAAAGCTGTGACAAGCATTCTGTTTATTCTCTTTGGATGATAGGGCTCAGACTTCCTGCGGAACTCGATTAAGGTCATCGGGTCATGGTGATAGGGCACCAAACAATAATTCAATAAAATAATTAATTGAATAAAATTCTATTAAAATGGTTCCCATCCATTTTTTTCTCTTCAAAAAGTAGCGAATGTAACCGATACTTTTTGAGAGAAAAACATCTGCTCGCAGGTTTTGCTCGTCCACTTGCGTGCGCCATTCAACTGTTTGCGGTTTGACAGGGGTAGACAAGAGTTCAACGTGGGAAATGTTTTTCCAAACATTATCTCAGAATGCGGGTTTTTGGAGAGCGTGTGTTACCATATAAGCCTGGGAAACAGAGAATCTCCTGGAGCACTATTAAAATGAGCTCAAAGCTGTCAGTCACAGCCAGACTAAAATACCACTGCGTAACTTGTTTACGCTAAGGGACCTGAAGCGGCGGTGGAATTTGCTTTCACAATCGGTGCGGCTCGTTTGCTCCCGATCCTGAAGATCGTGGGGCAGTCCAGAGAGAGACCAGAGACGGCTTTCTCCACCGCGGCTCTGCCCAACTCTCTCTCTTTCTCTCTCGCTCTCGATCTAACATAAGAAAAAAATTCCCTATAATGTTTTGATTAACAAAACTATTTCACAAAGTCAGATGACGCAATCCGCAAGCAGAGCCTTTTCCCCGCCGCTTCGCGGATACGACAGCGATAGGAAGCCGCCCAGCTGAGCTCCTTTTGTGTGGAGAAACAGGAAGCGAGTCTTGGTGTGCTGTTGTCCAATGGCCCAGAAGTTAAACTCCAGCCCTGCAGGCCTTTACAGCGTGTTCTGGTCGCACGGAATGAGCAGTTTATTGAGGAGGAACAAAAGCAAACTGGTCGTGCCGTCTTTTGGGGAAACCTTCCCGTCCTACCCCATGATCCCCCAGGATCTCCCATGATCTACTATGATCTCCCATAGAGACAAAACAAACGGCCTCTCTCACATCTGCAGTTCTGACACACCAACCAGGAGCGCAACACTCTGAAACACACGCACGCACGCACGCACGCACGCACGCTCGCACGCACGCACGCACACACACACACACACACACACCAGGAGTGCAACACTCTGCAATGTTTTTTGGGAAATCTGCTCATTATAAGATTTAGAGCTTGTAATTCCTCAAGAGTGAACACTTTATTCTAAATAATAAAGTACTCTGGTTCCCACATAAAGTCTCCAGTTCTTAGAATTGTACGGTAAAAAACTATTTATGCTGATATCATGACCAGTTTGATATGCATTTCACACACACACACACACACACACACACACACATATATACTCTATATATACAGATTGATATAACTGGGCCTTATAAAAGAACATTTTTTGCTGACAGAAGTGTGAAAGGTGAGTGAGCAGCCAGGCTTTGTGCAATCAGACACCAGACCATTCAGACTCTGAGCAACGCTGCTAATCCCATTAGTGTCAGACGCCTAAGCCAGTCCCTCTTTGTAAAGCATTTTCTCAAGTGTGACCTCTTGCCTTTCAGATCTAAAATGGAGAGCAGACAGCAGGCCGCATCCAACCAGACCAAAAAAGGAGACGTTGGAGGAAACCAAGGGGGCGATGCGCACAGGGGGCACGTTTTGGAAACTGGCAGTGCCTCGGCTTCGTGTTCGCCTGTGGGCACGTCGCTGCACATTTCTGTGTATCCGTTTCCACGGCGCCAAAACGCAGGCTCCCTTCAAGCGCCGAGCGTCTGTCAGCTTAACCTTTGTTCCCATGGTGATATTTCCCAACCCTCCGGATGTGTGGTGTTTACAGCTGGGATAAAAAGCCGACCCTTAATTCCAGCTTCTTTATACGGGTCATATTCCTCTCAGTTTCCAAATTAATCACAACTAATGGGTCACTTATAAGCTCATGGTGGGAAACATTATGACAGAGTGCAATAGCTCGACAAAGCGAGGGACAGTGACTCATCATTCTCTCTGACTCTCTCTATACATGTGAGTCCTGAACTGCAGTGAAGAAACAGCAGAAACACTAATCAATAGAGGCAGGAAACTGAGGAAATATATTTAGACGGTACTGCGGTGCTTGCAAGCAGCAGCTGACCACATTTGTTTCTTTAAAGCCGGAAAGAGACGCCGAATTTGAAAACGGAGCAGCACGGAGCCTCCGATGTGCCACACAGTAAATGTTTCCTTTCTCCGGCCCACAGAACGGGCACAACCGAGCCCGCTCTGTGAAGAGAAGCCCTCCCACTCAGGAGCTCAGGAAGCTCCCTCGCCCACACAAACAGCCGCTGACACATTTCAGGACCCGCGGTGGGGCAGGAGCGCCCGCGATCTCAAGGTGCAGAGAGACGAGGCTTCCCTTTGAAGTGCGCATTACCCATACTGCCTCAGCCATGAGCAGGCTTAAAATGCAAAAGTGATAGCCTTCGCGAACACACGGGCCGGCCTCAGTACATTTATGGCCGAGCGAAGCATTACTGAAGCCAAACGCTTTTAGCCACATAAGCATGGATGATCCCTGGAGCCGGGCGTGTTTGGTATCCAGATTCAATTGTTTACAGCGTGAATGAATGTAAAATGTAGTTTTGCAGCCTACCCAGAAGAACCAAGCCAGCAGAGCATGGTGAGTTTAGCACTAAAGAGTTTCACAAGGATATGTTTCAATCGGCCGCTCTAACATCACTTCACTACACTCTGGATCATGGCGTAGGCCTACTTCACAGTAGAAACAGTGGCATCTCGATTCACAAGTCGCTGCAAAGCGCTTCTTTAAACGTGCCTGTGAGTAATCGAGCACCTCGTCAGAGGAAGTCCTGTCGCTGGCTTGATTAAACTTCACAGACCTTACTGAAATAGAAAGAGGATATGAGGGTGTGTGGGGGGGGTGAGGATCGCAGGATCTGCCCCTCAGACGTGCTCATTTTAACACTCACACCGGGACGTAACGAAATGGCTTCGCGAAACATCTCGCCTGCAAACATAAAGTGCAAAAATAGGAAATTATTAATTGGAATAAACATTGTGAGAAACACGGCCCCAATGTGAGAAGCTGAAAAAAAGCCACTAAGGGAGCTGCATCTTAGGAGGTCAAAACATCACGGATGTGAAAACACGGAGAGACATGTTCATCGCATCACGGATGTGAAAACACGGAGAGACATGTTCATCGCATCACGGATGTGAAAACACGGAGAGACATGTTCATCGCATCACGGATGTGAAAACACGGAGAGACGTGTTCATCGCATCACGGATGTGAAAACACGGAGAGACGTGTTCATCGCATCACGGATGTGAAAACACGGAGAGACGTGTTCATCGCATCACGGATGTGAAAACACGGAGAGACGTGTTCATCGCATCACGGATGTGAAAACACGGAGAGACGTGTTCATCGCATCACGGATGTGAAAACACGGAGAGACGTGTTCATCGCATCACGTTGCATAACGCTGCTTTAGCTGATGTTCTTATGCAGAGCAACTCACAATGCAATAGAACGTAAGTGCATCCATCCCAACAGTGACATTAGACTGGGCTTAAAAACACTACCAGTCTAGAGTACAGGTGCATTTGCTCAATCGCAAATTGAGGCGACTGAGCCAACATAGATCCGTGACACAACTGTAAAACAGTGTGACAGTGTAAGAGATAGTTCCAATGCCATAACAATAATCGAATTAAGTAAATAGCCAGTCCTACGGGACGAGTAGGGGAGGAGAGCCAATATGCGGTCCAAAGAAGTGGAGAATCTCCAGACAGGGAACAACAGGTAGGACTGCTTTAACTGACTATGACCTTTGTATATATGACCTTTGACTTTGTATATCCTATCTGTAGTATATTACAGAAAAATCTGATCCAACACGGTTTTCATTGCCACACTTCCACTCTCGTGCACGAGCACACTGACCATAATGGCTCACATAAGCGCGTGATACATGATACAGAGACAGAGACAGTCATAATCTCACCCAGGAGGGTTGCCTCGTAAAAAAAATAAATAATAATAATTCAGAAATGAATGTTCACTACCATGTTTTTTTTTAGGTTTGCAAAGGAACTGGGCAGAGTTTACATTTCATTACGCAGTCTGGCCTATATTTACCCGCTGCGCCTGCCTCTCGCTGCCAGTGAGAACTTTCCGGATGCTGGTGACAGCTGCAGAACCCGCCGGCCTCCGCGTTCACGTCAGAAACAAAACCTCATCTGCCAAAGAGAGGGGGACAGAAGCAGGCTCAGAGTCTGAGCTGGGAGATAATGCTATTCCAGTCTTAGCTGCTGCATGAATCATTCTGCCTTTCCTTTTTCAAAGCTCTAATTTAAACAATGCTGCTCATATTATTGCACGCTCAGAAAGTCTCTCTTTTTTCCAAAAGGAAAGGCATGTTTTCTAACAGTAAAAGAACATGCTTTCCATACAACATCCCGCAAAATTCAGACTGCTATTGCGACTACAATGCCCATGTGTTGTTTATGTGTCCCTAGGAGCTGTGTGCCTTTCTGTTTATGTCTGTGTTTCTTGCTTCTTGTATTTGCGATTATAGCTACCTGCTCTGCTCTGTACAGCACTTTGGTCAATGTGAGTTGTTTTTAATGTGCTTAATAAATAAATGTGATTTGATTTGATACAAGGCTCAGCTATTAAGAGCTTAGTAAAAAAAATAACTTTTATGATTGGAAACTCGCTTTGGGATCGCAATAACAGGTTGAAATGGGGCAAAGTAAATCAGCATTTCTAAGCTAAACAGTCTCATGATATGGATGACACATCACGTCTAAAAAAAAAAAAAAACTGAAAAGATAATAAAAAGGAAAATAACCACTGAATACATACAATGTTAGTTGCAATATAAATCAGAAGAAGGGTTAGCTGGACAATCAAATACTTACAAAATACAGTTGAGAGCACAACTTGAATACTACAACTGGCTGGCAACTGTAGGCCTCCGTGCCTTTAGGGGTCATTATGTACACTTAGTCAAAAAGGCACAGTCGCATAATGTGCAAAAATAGATGTTTCACAACCATTATTTAATGACAGGAGGACAGTTTAATGCCTATGATTTCCCCAAGTCCTCATTGCTGTTTTCTAGTTCACATGCCTACCAATTTTATGCACCATTATTTTCTAAGATAGCCATCAGCCATTAAATAGGCCAGGGGTAAACAAAGGGGCAAAGAACAGACAAATAAAAAAACACATTTTAAAAACATTCAGTTCTAAGCTATACCACAGGGAAGCCCTTGAATCAAGGCAATTTAAGGTCAGAACCTTATTCTACAATCTCTATGTTCTGTGTTTCAGCTCATTTGGGAGATACTGAACTATCTCTTTATTGGATTATATTAATTAAAAGGTGTTACTTCTACATTGTTAACATATTTTGGTTTATAACAATCAACTGAAAAGTCCCCAGATCTTCAAAAGACCACCTGTAGGTTATGCATTCTCAGAACATACAATGTGAAATTACAAAGTGAAAAAATACCAGCTATAATTACTTAAACAAAATGAAATCTATTGAAGGTGCACCATGGTAACCATACTGTTTTCTTTGAATAAACTAAAACCCCACTCCCTTTCTCTCTCGTCAATCTACCACGCATTCTGCCCTTTCCGGATTTCTGCGTGCCTTTCTAGTAAGCGTTCTAATTACCAGTGGTGCAATACCATCATTGCTATTGAGTCATGCAAGGGGTGGGGCGAAGCGCTCTCATGTAAACTGCTGGCTTGCTGAAAGATCGTTTCTACACATGCTTATCTTAATAACTTTAGTGTGATAAGCACATTGCCAATGCATCTACAATTTCAGGCCTATATGTGTTTTATTTTATTATATCAGTTTTAGCTACTTTGTAAGCGACAGTAGGCTATCGTGTCGTATAATTTACCACATAGGACGTGCAAAAAGTCCTTCTCCGTTTCGACGACCTTGTTCTACAAATAAAACGGTTGCTGCAACTGCTGTACTTGGAAGTGTAACTCCCTCGGGTAATCGTGCCGTTAAATGAGTACGATATAAAACACGTCAGTTACTGCTACGCCCTTTGCAACACATGTTTTCATCACACAGCCATTGTTTGTGTAGTCGGCACTGCCTGTCTTTGTGACTAGTACTGTGGGGTTGACCTGCCGGCGAGGGGAGGGACTATGGTGTTGCAATCAAGGCCACTTCAACATCATCAACTTGAAAACTACTGTAATAGAGGGAGGGTGTTGGGTATTTGAAGCCTCTACTTTACATCAGACTCGGTGCAGTTAGACGGGCAGGTGAAGGGAGCGCGTCTGATCTGAATTCCTCATCGAATCGCTAGACTGGATTAAATGCCTGTTTAGCGAACGTTAGCTATTTTAGATCAGATCAGGTTGTGTCAGTATATGACATATTACTTAGACGGTTTAATCTTTACAGTAGCTCGTTGGAACTGCTAGAGCTAGCGTAGGCTACTACGGACGAAGCTGACTTCTCAATTGGCAGTTAGCTTATTTGATATATCTAACGAGAGGCTGGGTAGCAGTAGCCTAACTTAAAGCTGGCAAGGTAGCTAACTTTTGTCTGACGATAGCGGTTTGCTTCAAAGTTTTTATTTCAAACTTAGCAACAAAGCAGACGTGGAATATCACACCTTTTCCTCTCTGAAGCAAGATACACAGTAAGACGCTGAAATCAAGGAATACCGAAAAGAGAGCTATTCGCCAATTCAGCGGGAATACCCAACAAAGACGTCCCACGGAACAAAAACGAGAATACCGGTAGCTAGCTGGCTGAAGCTAACTATCTGCTGCTTGAGTACGAGTCAAAGCGGACTGGTCGGCTGCTTCTTGCGGTGAACCAGGATTGTCAAAGAAAATCATTGAATGAACTTGATTTTTGAATTATGGACAACTTGCATGAATAATACGCGCTCGCAGTCGAGGAGCGCACGGTGACCATTTAACGCGTTTGCAACTGAGCGCATTTTTTTGTTCTCGCCGCGGCGGAAAGGAATTGTAATTGCGGTGGAAAGGATCTAAGCGTGCGAGTTACTTCATATATTAGCGTTGCGGGCTAAAACGCCGCTCCATCGTCATTGGTTTCCCCCCATTATTTATTTCCAGTACTCCAAGTCCTATATTTTTTTTATTAACGTCTATTTTTGTAACGTATCTTGGAGGATGGTTTTCTACAACTGATCGCCTCTGGTTGAAACTGGAATCGCCTCCGCTAACGTTAGCAACCATTGTTCAGCTTTTGGTGAAGTGAAGAGTGGATCCCTTTGTCTTCCACAAACGAGGTAAGGGTAGCACGCATATTAGCCAACCAGTTAAGCTAGTTAACTCTTAAGCTAAAAAAGTATTTATGGCGAATTCAGAAACGTGAAATGCATCGGACCTTTGTCTATAACGTGATGGTTTAGCTATGGTAGCTAACGTACAACGTTGTGAAATAGCACTGTTAAACTTTAGGGAAAGGTGGTGATGCAACTGTTGTCCCAGCTCCGCTCCTAATGCCGGTGTATTTCCCATTCATAACTGTGGCTAGCTTGCTATCCATTTCTTCACGTTGATTAACGTTAGTCTATCATTCAGTTATTTTTTTTTCTCGGGCAGATGATACGTAAGTTAGAGGTTTTATGTCGAATTAAAGCAGGATTTGATTACACTGACGGCTAACCACGTATTTAGATTTTATTTTTTACGGACCGTAAGGATAGACTTATAATAAAATGCAAGAATTCCTTGAACTTAAATCTGCTAATATGCGCAGCTGAATTGCCGTTTTAAGTGCGGCACTACACTTAACGTTAGACCGATTTACATTGCGAAACGGGAGGACTGTCATTATGAGTAAGTTCACGTCAGTTCTAGATTTAGCAAGCGAGTTATATACAGTGTGATGCATCATGCCGTCTTATTGGAAGTTGCATTATTTCTTACTCAATATATGAATAATGATAACGTTACATTGTTCCGCTCTCTTGGTGTTTGCATAGGCTACGGAGCATGCGATGGGTGATAGTTTAGTAAACTATCAACTAACACGCTGTTCAGACATTTTTAATAAAGTTAATATTGGAGTGATAAGTGATGTAACGTTACTTGCTTGAACACTTTACCGTCTGCGTATGCGAGTGACCGGGAGGAATCTTTTCTCACGTTCCTGATTTCAAGTTTGTGTAGGCTAACTACATCGGACAGAACAATAACTAATTAAAATATTTCTTAACCGATAACCATTAATCATACATGACATTTGTAACGACTGATATAGATTATAATGGTAATTAATGGTATATATTGGAGCCATTGTTTAAATAATGATTCAGAATCGTGCTAACGGGTCCCAGCATTCGGGATATTGACGTCACCTCGTGTACCTCATGCAAAGTAGGCTACCGGGTTTTAAAGAGGGATTCCTGTCATGATGTGTAGCTATTCCTTACTGCAAGTTTTGCATGTTGGTAACCCATTTGTCTTCTGGTCGTCCCGACCATGCACATACGTCAGTGTTCCCTTGTCTTGTTGGAACCCGTATACATGTATCATAACTAGCCTACACCTTGCCATGAATACATGCATCATAACTAGCCTAACGCGTTTCATGTTGCGTAAATAACAAGATCACCGTTTTTTGCAGATGAGCGTGAACCTGCAAACTGCCCCGCGCACGCTGCCCCTGCGACTGAAGCGGCTGGAATTCGAGGACCCTCTTGATACGGACACCCTGAAATGCAAGCGCCCCCGGCTAAGTCTGCCCCCCTCCCCGGGCCTAGCGCCCTGTCTCCGCCCACTGACCCAGAGCCCGAACTCAGGAAGCGCGGAGCAGCACTGTGTCTCGCGCATTGGACCGTACATCCTGCTCGAGGCCACGGAGGGAACACAGACATACAGGGCTGTCCACAGCGTCACAGAGGCTGAATTCTCGTGCAAGGTGAGTGCAGCCGGCTTTCAAGGTATATTTTTGTTCCTGTTGGGTGTTTGCTTTGGTTCTGGTAAATTAGAAACCTCCGCACAGAATCCCACACATCCAGTAACAATAGTAAATTAGGATGGGTTACTTTTTTTTATTTTTTTTTACACTTTTGCCAAATGTGTTCATTTTATTTTGTATTGCGTACAAAAAAAGGGTTTTCATATGAAACAAAAAAATGCAACTGTAATATAGTGCATGTATTGGAGGGGATGGAAAACCTAGAGTCTGAAAATTCACCAGAGGTGGTTGCTTTTGGAACAAATGCTGCACATCGTCTGTACTCAGGAGTATTGGTGTGATATAAGCGCTTGGGTGCCTGGTTTTCTGAACAGAGACTTCAGGCTTTCTGCATTGTGCCACCTCTCCTGTTCACTTTAAACACTACTACTCATGTAATTGTGCACAGTATATACTCATTGTGCACAGTATATAAGTCATTGAGCACAGTCCTCAGGTTTATTGCCACGACAACAGTTGGCATAGAGAGGACTGCAAGTTCTGCATTCACCCGATTCTTCGTTCATGGGGCTCTGGTCAGTTTGTCCTTTTGAAACTGTACCCCAGTATTGCCCATCACCATCAGTGACACCTAAAGGGTGGTGTTTCCAATGCATTCCCACATAATACTGTTACTGCAAACTTACAACTAAATATTAATATTTACTTCATGGAGGACCAGAACTGTGCCATGGTCATACAGCATGCTGAATATGTGTCCCGTGCTTCTTAATGTGTTTTTCGTGCATGTGATTGTGTATCTCTGTGGGCTGTGCTGCTTAATGTTTTCTTTCGTGCACAGGCATTTAAGGTTTTTTCACTAGGTGCGTTTCTGTTGCACACTCGTGTTTAAGGTTTTCTGACTAGGTGCATCTCTGTTGCACGCTCGTGTTTAAGGTTTTCTGACTAGGTGCATCTCTGTTGCATGCTCGTGTTTAAGGTTTTCTGACTTGGTGCGTTTCTGTTGCACGCTCGTGTTTAAGGTTTTCTGACTAGGTGCATCTCTGTTGCATGCTCGTGTTTAAGGTTTTCTGACGAGGTGCGTTTCTGTTGCACGCTCGTGTTTAAGGTTTTCTGACTAGGTGCGTCTCTTTTGCACGCTCGTGTTCAAATGGTTTTCTGACCATGTGTCTGTGCTGCACATTTGTGTTTCAGGTTTTTTCGCTGAAGAGGTACCAAGAGCTGATCGCTCCGTACACTCGCCTGTCGCCGCACAAGAACATCAGCCGCATCTCGGAGGTGGTGACGGGCGAGCGCAACGTGTACGTGTTCTTCGAGCGCTGCCACGGCGACATGCACTCGTACGTGCGCGCGTGCAAACGGCTGCAGGAGGAGGAAGCGGCGCGGCTCTTTGGCCAGATGGCAGCCGCCGTGGCTCACTGTCACGAGCACGGCGTCGTCCTGCGTGACCTCAAACTGCGAAAGTTCGTCTTCACCGACCGCCAGAGGTCAGTCCTGCCTCCTGCACGATTTCAGACCGGTGACTGTGGAAATCTACTCCAAAATTAGAGCCTATTTAGTAGTTGACAGCGTTATTTGGCACATTAAGAGTGCTGTGAACACATCGGCGTGTTCATCTCGGTTTGGAGGCCGGGAGCCACACATTTCTATCAATAACTCAACCCAAATGTCAAACCACAGTCAAGGAGAGAAATGCAGCTCTACAGAACTCTTCAGACTAGCCGTGTGTGGGCGATGGTGTGTTTCCATGCACCAAATCACCAGCATACCTACCTACCATAGTTAGCCCCTTGTGCTTTCATGCTAACGATGCAAGTAATTACCCAAACAAGTTTGCTCACCAAATATAGTGCAAAATATGGTTTAATTGGCTTTGTTGAGCTACAGCAGGGCTGTCTAATCCTGTTCCTGGAGATCTACCATCCTGTAGGTTTTCGCTCCAACCTTAAAGCACACCTCATTTAACAGCTAGAAATCTCATTGAAATCTAGCTGCTAAAATGAAAACCTACAAGACGATAGATCTCCAGGAACAGTGTTGGGCAGCCCACCTCGAGTCTTGGTTGCACCAAGATTTTGACTCCAGTAGCAGTGTACTTTGAATTCTAATATACCATTACATTATAAGTTAAAGCAAATAGTGGGTCAGTTTCATTACCTTTGCAAAGGTTAATGTCATTGTCCTTATTTTAAATGAATAAATCCACAAAGAAATTTCATGTTGATCAGATGTTTTGGCAGTATGCACATTATACTTCAAACTATGAAACTTTGTACTTTGAGTTTGAGCCTTACAAAGCAATATAGAGTGAAATTAACATGGAATTAGCTGTAACAGCATGAAAATATGGTTGTTCAGTTGAGTAATGAATTTTTTAAAATGTATTTGAAAAGGTTCTGAGCCCAGTCTTAATTCCCCCCCCTACAGGACAAAGCTGGTACTGCAGAACCTTGAGGACTCTTGCCTTCTGAAAGGAGAAGACGATTCACTGACTGACAAACATGGCTGCCCGGCCTACGTGGGCCCAGAAATCCTCAACTCCCGACACTCGTACTCAGGGAAGGCTGCGGACGTGTGGAGTCTGGGCGTGGTCCTGTACACCATGCTGGTGGGGCGCTACCCCTTCCAGGACGTAGAACCCGCTGCGCTCTTCAGCAAGATCCGGCGGGGGGTGTTCACTGTCCCAGAATCCCTTTCACCTCGGGCCAAGTGCCTGGTGCGCTGCCTGCTGCGGAAGGCCCCCGCGGACAGACTGGAGGCAGGGGAGGTCCTGCTACACCCCTGGCTCACCTGCCCCGCCCCACGTTCCCCTAGCAACCACTTCGGCCCCAGGAACCACTCCGACCAGGTGGTGCCAGACTTTGGGAAGAGTGAAGATGGGGACAATTTATAGGTGGGGGGCGAGAAAGAGAACACTCAGGACTTTGCTCCGATCTCCCTTATGCATCTTCTGGGTGTAGAGGATCGTTTGAGGGGGTGTGGCTCACGCCACTGACTCTTCAGGGACAGAGAAGGGAGATTAAAAAAAACAAAAAAACGCATCCCTCAAATCAGACAGTCTTAAGTGGTTCTTCACAAAGACAAAAATCTTCTGTGGAGTGGATCTACCAAGTTCCGGCATCTGCAGTCACAAGATTGCGGGCGAATCATGAAGCTTTACGACAGTGTAGGTGGCCGACGTCTTTTTAGGTAAAATCTTGAGCTACGCGATGGCCTACCGCAATCACCATCATTATTTTTTTGTTGTTTTTCCAATGAGAAGGATCTGAAGGAAGACGTACTGTAGATGACCAACTGGTGACTATGTCTGAACGACAGAAGAGGGTGTGCTCGTCGAGATCGTTTTCCGTACGATTTGTGCTATTCCATTGAAAGTGACCGTCACGCTAAACGGCAGGCGTGGTTTCGCCACAATGATCTATGATCTTTGTCTAGCAGTATTCTCCCTTTGTAAAAAGCTACAGTGACAAGTGTAAATGAGGGGAGGGTGAATGTGATTGGGAAGAGGTCAGGATACCTCTTAACTTGATTTAATCCTGGAGTACTTGATGCACAACAGTCTGTGCCTTTTTCATACCGTTGTTTACATGGTTTGCTGTTCAAAGTGCCTTTCCCCACCCCGCTAAGAAAAGTGCCTTTCCCCACCCCGCTAAGAAAAGTAACCTCCCGTAGTTATTGTTTCTTTTGTTTATTCTCAAGGAGATTGGAACCAAATAAAAGGAGTGCTTTACCAAAGAGCGTCTGTAGCGTCTCTCAGTGTGTGGATCCAGGTTCAAAGAGCGTCTGTAGCGTGTCTCAGTGTGTGGATCCAGGTTCAAAGAGCGTCTGTAGCGTCTCTCAGTGTGTGGATCAAGGTTCAAAGAGCGTCTGTAGCGTGTCTCAGTGTGTGGATCCAGGTTCAAAGAGCGTCTGTAGCGTCTCTCAGTGTGTGGATCAAGGTTCAAAGAGCGTCTGTAGCGTCTCTCAGTGTGTGGATCCAGGTTCAAAGAGCGTCTGTAGCGTCTCTGTGTGTGGATCCAGGTTCAAAGAGCGTCTGTAGCGTCTCTCAGTGTGTGGATCCAGGTTAAATTCACTCAATTTTCTCTGTGTCATGAAAGTTAAAAATGAAGTCAGTAACTTCTTTTTTTTTTTTTTTTTAAACATTGAAATTAACTATAAATCTCAGACACAGGGTCTAGCTCTGGGTTTTTATGAAGAACTTGTGATGTGTCATTGTATGCATGTTGTCATAGGTCCCATAAAAGTTGCGCAATGACTACAGACAACTTCTGCTTGGCTTGCTTTCTGTCTGTATAAGTATGTACAGCGGGGGTGGGTTTGAACCAGAAGGATACCAGAGTTTTACTGTTTCTCCCCCGTCCTGTCTTAAGGGCAAAGAGGTATTACGGTCTTAGGCCTGAAGAAACGGAGCGAGGCATTAAAAGTCAGTCATGAGAGGAACCTGAGCAGTTAGGGGGGTAACCTGAGCGGTTAGGGGGGTAACCCTAAGTCCTGCTTCCTTCTCTTTAGAAAAAAAAATAAAAAAACTTTTGTGAATTTTGTAAATACTGTTTTTTTTTTTTTTTTGTAATTAGACAGAGAATAATGCACACTACAGGTTCTTTGTTTATGAGGGGGGGTGGATCTTTGTTTTGAAATAAATGTATTTTTTTGTTGTTGACAATAAAAGCTCAGAGGCGAAGTTCTTGTCGTGCCAGAGTCTTATTGTGAGGAGCGGGGACTTCCACTGAACGTAAAGGCGGCTCAAACGGATCCCCTGAACCTCGCCGCATTTCAGCTGTTGTGAAATGCCTGCAGAACCACGCACAACGCTGTTTGAGCTGGGAATCTGCATGCATTTCATCATATTGCATTCCTTTTGCTGGAGTCATTTGATGCCTTTTTCCAGAGGGAGAGGGGAGAGGACGGGGGGGGGGGGGCGATGGGCGATTTAATTATGCTTCTATCTTTTGCATCTCGCAACCAGAATGCAATCATTTTAGCACGTTAGTCTTCAGAATGCACTAATTTTAGCACGTTAGTCTCCAGAATGCACTAATTTTAGCACGTTAGTCTTCAGAATGCACTAATTTTAGCACGTTAGTCTCCAGAATGCACTCATTTTAGCACGTTAGTCTCCAGAATGCACTCATTTTAGCACGTTAGTCTCCAGAATGCACTCATTTTAGCACGTTAGTCTCCAGAATGCTCTAATTTTAGCACGTTAGTCTTCAGAATGCACTAATTTTAGCACGTTAGTCTTCAGAATGCACTCATTTTAGCACGTTAGTCTCCAGAATGCACTCATTTTAGCACGTTAGTCTCCAGAATGCACTCATTTTAGCACGTTAGTCTCCAGAATGCACTCGTTTTAGCACGTTAGTCTCCAGTTGTTTTTCTCTCTTCAGGTGACCCTAGGTTACATTTACCATCACTTATCTATTTTCCTTTTCAATGTGAAGTCTTTCATTTCAGGCCATTCAATACTTATGACAGAAAATGCAGGCTTGATGCTGTAAAAGTGTCATCATGATACACATTCATTCAATGAGAAAGACTGGC
This sequence comes from Ilyophis sp. 1 JC-2022, assembly GCA_022702515.1. Lineage (NCBI taxonomy): Eukaryota > Metazoa > Chordata > Actinopteri > Anguilliformes > Synaphobranchidae > Ilyophis > Ilyophis sp. 1 JC-2022. Next base: position 3,106,501 of record CM040396.1, on the reverse strand, counting down.
AATCTGATGCATACATGGAGCCTTAATGTACACACGAGCACGCATGGTGCAAGCATATTATTATTCACATAATCCTTTAACATGGCAAACCCAGTTACCTTAAAAAGCGTGGTCAATGGGTGTCATTCTACAACTAAATTACCCAGGATCAGCCTGTATCAAGGAACTGCAAACCAGTTCCCCAACGATAGTTTTTCCTGTAAGCAAGAGTTCTCATAAATATAATAGGCATTGCAGAATGTAAAGTAAAACTAAATAAATAAAAAAGAAAGCCATTATAAACCACAGTGTGAAACTGCTGATTTTTACACCAAGACATTTAAAGATTGGTGGAATTAGCCGATTGCAGATTAGCCCTGTGGTCAAATGGCTTCAAATGAGAGTAAACCAAACACCAGCTAACGACAGCATTTGGTAAAGCTCATATTTACATAAAATCAGCACGGCTGAATCTGAAATGGTACTAGGACCATCAGATTTGTGCTACAGCACAACTTTTAAAAAGCGCCGAGGCTATTTTTAGGTGGAATTCCAATGCGTAAGTGTTCCATTTGTAGCAATATGCCAATATCACCACTGAGCAGTGCGGTGCAGTGCCATTCCCGCATAAATATAGAGTCCGTTCCTCTCTGGACCCATTAGGTCTGTCGATACATGATCGTTCAGTTTCAATAAGTGTTCCTTTTTCTGAATTAGGCTCACCAGGCATTGTCAATAACGCCTGTATTGTAAGAATTCAACTTGAGATGCATCAATGAAAACCCACAATATTCGCAATAAAGAAGTTTCACATGAGATTATTAGTGGGTGGGGGGAGTCGGTGCGATTAGGGTTCCCCCACCCACCCCATTTTGTTTTTGTTTAATTAATTACAATGAGCCTCCAGTTAACACTCTCCCACACAACATGCCTTCATAGTGAAACACGGCCACAGGAAGCATTCACAGTGAGCAAACAGAACCCATGATGCTTGCTCAATGCGAGAGTGACCTGAAGGTCAAAGAGCCTGTTTAGAGTTACAAGCAGCACACATACTAAAGAGGCAAACACCACATGCTGCTCTTTCGAAACGGCATTCCAAAAAAATTATAAAATAAAATAAGCGGGCAGTTTGTGCAGTGCGTTATACTCCGCTGCGTGCAGCAGTGCAGGCAGGAGATGTGGAGGTCTTTCATGGAGAAAGAGGGATCATACCAGCCCGTTTCCTTGGTCTGGTGTGGGTTTTAATGTGTTCTCACAGAGACTTGGCACAGTCCAGAGAATTACAGCCTTGCATCTGATAGTTGGCCTGTTTCTGCTGTCTCAAGGGCTTCAAACAAAGTTACATCATTTTTTTTCTGCCAAACTGTTTGTCGTCCATTTTAGTAGCCACCTTGACAATACTAGACTCCAGGAGCAAACACTATAAATAGTTTATCAGTTTTTCTTACGAGGGACCTCTATAAATAAATGTAAGGCCAATAAAACTTTATGGGTTATTTAAAATGTATTAAATATACTGATTTTTTTTTTTTTAAATCACAAAACAGACAATATGGTTAACACATTTATTAAACATGGTTTACAATAGCAAACCAAAATAATTAAACAATAAAATGCAGTGCTTGCAAGCTTCAAAAGCAAAAGAAAGAATAAAATGAAATGTTCCGTTGCAAATGAAAAGCAAGTTTCTGTATTGGATGAGTGGTTCTTCTCGAAAAACTAAGTTTTCATTTTTTAAATTTCTTATTTACCAAGTTATTTTACAATCCCTGAGAATACAAGTCTGCTTTGTGTGCATTATGCAAAACATCTGGCTGGGCTAAATATTGTATGAATGTAACAATTCTGGTTAAATATACTGGAGCCCCCTTTACTATGATGATGAAACGCTGAATAGAGGGCTTAAATTCTTCCCTTCGATGAGTAACAGAATGCCACTCAGTGACCTTGGCAGAGGAGAGATTCCAGCCTACACAGCGTGTTTCCGCCTTTCTTCTGTTCTCTACAAATTCCTCAGTAACCAGCAATGTGTGTGTGTGTGGGATCCGGCAATGTGTGTGTGTGGGATCCGGCCAGCTGCACAAAACACTTTCACTCCTTGTGCACATTATTTTGACTCTCCGAACATTCCGGATCAGGGGTCGATTTTAACAACGTACCGTTCTATCGAATAAAACCTCAAGGAGACGAGGGGTGTCGAACCAAGAAGGTGCACTTTGAGAGGAACGCACCTTTTTCCGCTGCTAGGAAGCACTGTGGAAGTTTTGGCCGAGCGTACGCTGAACTAAGCCAACGTTCAATTTCACGTCTACGTTCGAAATTAAGTGAGGAGATTTAAAGTTGCCGTGAGATGTGCGAATGTTAGCCAAGCGATTGTGGGTGAAAATGTATCGTCTTGGAATATTTCAGATCCCTTAACATTTATAATCTACAGGTATCTGCATCAGTACATACGTCTAATATGATGCTACATGGTATTAAACTACCATTCCCTACAGGACAAAAGTCTTAACAACAAACACATTGGCCAATAACGGACTGCGATACTGACACTAGCGTAGAGACGGTACCACACCTACACTACACTGTTGCAAACAAGCCAAGCCTTATAAAACAACCATTTCAGTAGAAGCAACAAACGAATCACCCACAATTCACCACGACTCAAACACATTTCCCATCATCTTTTACAATTTTGTGCAATCCAATGAGAAATAAAGACAGACATAAACACAGATTTTAGGGCACCTGCTCGTTTCAGTCAACAAATCATGTCAGGATAGAGAACCTGCACACCTGTCTAGTCCTGTAGTACGAGCAGCGGGAGAATACAAATGGTCTAGAATATAGAAGAAAAGTCCATGCAACACCGGTACAAAAATAAAGCTTTTATTTCATGTTTCGACCCAAGGGGCCTTCATCAGATCAAACAAACAGGGAACACCAACGTCACAAAGGATTCAAACGGCAACTGTGCGCTCTCTGTAAAAGCCCAAACTTTTATACACCCTACCACAAGAAAAGCATTTTAAATAAATGGTGATCACATGTTCTTCTACCCATGTTGTTTATATGATCTCTTTCCCTGTAATTTAAGATATATTGGCAAAACGAATAGACCTCCAAGACAAATAATGAGTGAGCATAAAAGCGCTATAAAAAGAAACGATAAAGATTATCCGGTTGCCGTTCATTTTAATGACCATAAACATTTCATCAACGGGCGGATTGCTTGGCCTCCGGCATTGCTGCTTTCTTGAAAACCGCTCATCCGATCAACTTCACACTCGACACTGCACTTCCTTGGGTCCTGAGCAATACACCAAGCGAATTTCAACTTCATACAGCGCCGCTGTCAAGCGAATTTCAACTTCATACAGCGCCCAGTTGTCAAGCAAATCGAAACAGCAGCAGCAGACAGGATTCCTGCCTTTATAGTTAGATTGAAAAAATTAAAATACCCAGTGGGGGAGGGAATATTGATTTTCTATTGAAACAGGGAGGTTTTTGGGATTTTTACATTACTAACACTTACCCCTAGGGGATTGAATGATGAATTGCTGTTCAATGTAATGTTGGTTTTCTTATCGGCTTACTTTTGTATTTATTTATTGACCGGTCTTTATGACGCCTTTTGGCTGAAACCGTTGACTGTCTTGTTGCTATCTTTCTTATTAAGCCTAGTTGACAATTTTCTATATACTCGTGACAAGTGATTCATGATGACGCCTTATTGGCTGACGCTTCCTGATGGCCTAATTGGCAGCACTTGATGTAGCTGTTTGAACCCTTTATGTGATGTCGGTGTTCCCTGTTGGTCTTGTTTGTTCTGATGAAGGCCCCTTGGGTCGAAATGTTATGAAATAAAAGCTTTATTTTTGTAACGCAGTGTTGCGTGGAGTTCTCTTCTATATTCAGTCAGCAAATCATACAAATCGTGTACAATTTAAAATATCCCCATGATCCGCATCATATGCATACCCGAGACCCACGACCAAAACAAGCAAAGGACTAAAATCGTTCAAATAAAGTCATGTGGAAGGCCTGAGCTTTAAAATTATTTATTTTCTGAGCAGCGGCTCACAAGCGTTTAATCGAGTGACAAGAAGCCGACTGCCTACACAACCACAGCAGTGAATGCAGCCAGTTCTACGCTGTCAATCATATTCAGCTGGTTTCAGGACTGGCAGGATTTCATTCAAACGCTTCAAGCCACGAGGAGAGACGTGTGCAGAAAGGTTGTGATAAAAGCAGCGAACAAAATGTTTTGGGCCACCAACTGCATGAATGCGCCGGAGAACAGCTCATCCTAAGAGCCACACAGACGCCAGCACGCACTGGAGGTGGACTTAACGTCACGTGCACGCGCTGATCCGGCGCATAAACATTTTAAGTCAATAGGCTATTATGAAACTGAGCTTTGGTGTTAAATAACATGGATATAACGAGTGTATAAAAAGGAGATGTATTTGAAATGTTTTTTGTCACCAGTGTGAGGAATGGAGTGAATTTTGCATCCCGAGCACACCGCTCTTACTGGGTAAGAACTGCAGCAATATGGACTATGCTGAGCCTACGGACGAGATGCAGCAACCAAGCAAATCTATGGGCTCATTTTTTGCGAGCTAACCAACAAGTTTATGAGGTTTGCTAGCTAGACTGAACAACGACTCCAGCGACCAGGGCGACCATAAAATGTTGTCAGCAAGCCAGCCTGTAACGGACCTGCATGCTACAAGGCTAGTGCCATCTTGACCAATCACAGCATCACTTAGTGACCATCATCCTTCACGTGAAATGTAATCGTATGCGTGAGGTGGCTCTCACAGGTACATATTATAGTTATAATTGGGTGGACTTGTTTTGCAAGCGGGAGGCCTCCCAACCATGACAGAATGCGCGTCCTGCTCTGCACTCGTTCTGCACAAAAAGAGGTCGCTGGGCGTCGCCGCTTTGCCCGCTAAAAACATAAGACCGCCACGTGATGCGGGATAGCCCGACATGGTCAAACCGAGTCCACCCATTTTCTCAACGCTCTTTTCAGCATGTTCACCCAATCCAATAGTTTCCACATACTGCAAAAGGACTACGGGCCACTCGGCTCCTGGCCTAAGTATGATACCTGGCTGTGTAAAATCAAACGAGGACTCTGGTGACATTAAAAACAAACGAGAAGAAAGAAAAAAAAAAAGACAGACAACAGGGCGGTGAGAACAACCAGGGCCGACAGCACGTGCTGTCCTCTCCACCAATCTGGATCTGCATCAGACAACGGAGGGCCGAGAACATCTAGCAAAACACTGGTTCCCTCCGATGTTTTCTTATATTCTAGCCTGGTAATTAATGCTCTTTAAAATGAAACGCTTGCCCAATACCTTGAAAGCCGTGCCTTGATATCATACGACAAGAACCCAGCAAATAAAACACACGAGGGTGACCTATGAATTATTAAAAATTATTCTGCTGACGTGTAAAAACGTAAAGTCCGAATGAACTACCAGCACTCTAAAAATGATGCTTGTACTAACTTACTGCAAATTAATCATCCTATATTCAATTTCACCTATATTCAAAAATCATAAAGCCGACCACCTTTTAATCCCAGTTCAGCAAGCTGTCAAATCGGCTCTTTAAAATAAAGGCACACATTAGCGAGTGAGCATGGTGTGTACAAGCCTACACTGGGACAAACTGACACACATGGAGCTGGTGTATACTGACCCCTAGTGTCCAACACATGCAACAGCAAGCAAACTGAAAATGGTCTGTATGCATGCTATACCTTACCGAAGCTCCCAATGTCATACAGGAAGTACCATTTAAATACACGTGATAAAAATATATTTTCTGGCGACATTGCATAAAAAGACAAAACTAAATGGAATGATAATGCTTGTTACACAGAAAAAAATGATTAAATACTTGCAGGTAGTCAAACGCTCTTAGTACAAATCGTGAAAAAATAGGTCGCAATGACCACGGCTGTCCAAACATGAAACAGTGCATACCAGGATAAAATACACATACTCATTCACAAAAAAATACACAGAAATGTACCTCTCCCTTCGTCACTTCTGAGAACACAGGGGTTTCTGGCAGTGGAAATTCTGCCTCACACTATAAGAATATTTCTTCCGACTCAAAAAATTTAATGAGACAAAAACAATCTGCAGGACATAATAAAAATGACAAAAAAGTACAAGAAGATTTAAGATTAAAAAAAAGAACGAGGAAGTTCCCGATTTGAGCGGCTATTAGCTTTGGAAGCATGGCGTTAACGTGCACGGCGGTGTGCAAAAACACTTCAGACAGGAAATGAGCGGGAAAACAAAGCCAGCGATGGGCTTGCTGCAGGAGAGGCTAAAACAAAGGGAAGTGACTGAGACTGAAGCTTCACACAGAAAGCCCATCTTTCTACAGCACTGTCTCCAGAGCTGCCTCAGGTGCACAGTGCGCCGTACCTGTGGAGAGAAACACACCATACTTCACATCAGAGGTGTAAAATCCAGGGGTCAGAAAGTAAAAGCCCTGCCATGTGTTTCTTCCACCCATGAACTCAGTGGAAGAAACTAATTAGTTCTACCTCCTGGCTGAAGAATTGTGCCAAGTAGCAAATCCAGGACTTTTACTTTCTGAACCTGGATTTTACACCTCTGCTTCACATAGTAAATGATAATTATAAACGGGTCAGCAGCGGTGTCAGTCGGACAAGAGAAAAAGTTTTCCGCCTTAATTTTTTTTAGAAGTGATTTTGTGACTTATTGCACCATGTAGCTGACAGTTACGGAAACTAAATAAAGGTATTAAATCAGTTTATGCTCCAGTTCCAAGAGAGTGCTTTTATCTGGCGGTGACTGTCAATGTATTGGTACAATTTTGACGTTGTTTTATTGCATCCACCTGAACTGTATATCGCATGTCACAACAAAGTTTTGTGCAGCAAATAAAATGTTAAAAGGATTTTATATATATATTTTTTTAAATATGTGGGATCCAGCAATGGATACTGGCAGAATGTAGCAGAGGTGTAGTTAGCATTAGGCACTAAGCTCCCTGTACTATGGCCAGGTAATACAAGTGACTCACCTCTCTTCATCCATGTTCTCCTCTTCATAACTGCCCTCCTCCAGCTCCAGGTCCAGGTCATAGTCAATGCCTGAGTCTCGTGGGGCCATGGACACACTAACATATGGAGGCAGAGCTTCAGTAAATGCCCAACAAACATCCCACATGCCACTTTTCATAAGGCCCTAAACACTGTCATATGACTCTGGGTATGCATTCCAACCAATCGCAGTCAACCAGGGGTGGATCATTTCTACTCCCCCCTGCTCAAATAGAGATGGGTCATTTCTGCCCTTTTGTTCAAATAGAGATGGGTCGCTTCTACCCCTCTGTTCAAATAGAGATGGGTCATTTCTGCCCCCCTGCTCAAATAGAGATGGGTCATTTCTGCCCCTCTGTTCAAATAGAGATGGGTCATTTCTGCCCCTCTGTTCAAATAGAGATGGGTCGCTTCTAACCCTCTGTTCGAATAGAGATGGGTCATTTCTGCCCCTCTGTTCAAATAGAGATGGGTCGCTTCTACCCCTCTGTTCGAATAGAGATGGGTCATTTCTACCCCTCTGTTCGAATAGAGATGGGTCATTTCTACCCCTCTGTTCAAATAGAGATGGGTCATTTCTGCCCTTTTGTTCAAATAGAGATGGGTCGCTTCTACCCCTCTGTTCAAATAGAGATGGGTCATTTCTGCCCCTCTGTTCAAATAGAGATGGGTCGCTTCTACCCCTCTGTTCGAATAGTTAGCTCATTTCTACCCCTTTTTTAACAGACATTCGAGTCATTTCTGTCCTTATTTCCTCCCAAAGCCTGATGCTCACCTGACTGAGCGACAGGTGAAGAACACGATCCGTTTCAACCTCTTATTGTAGAAAAAGTAGTTGAAAGACCAAAGATTCCCCTCTTCTCCATATGGGTCTGAATCCAGGTCCGGATTATAGCTGCCAGAAGAACGGAACGTAATTTATAAAAACCCATTTAAATCTCCATATCCTTTGCTCAAGTTACCCAGACAATGCCCCAGTGATACGGATTAACAGTGAGCGGCAGGAAGGGAAATTAACTGGAGCAGGTCACAGGCAAGCTGCTCAGCAGGGCGTCTTCACTCTTCCAAGCCGGCAGCAGGGGGCGTATATGAGCACGCTCGTACAAACTGTAGTTTGTGAATTCGACATTCCAAATTCGGGTGGGATTGGGATGGGTGAGATGCAAAATGTACATAAAGGAAGCTCTTGTTTTCACCTGTAGATGTCACATTCAGAAAGGCAGATCTCATCGTCGATGGCTTGCCACAGCTGGGGCTGAATTCGGCTAAACTCGACTCCGGCTGCCGAGGACAGGCTACCGTTCACTGCGTTGAACACCTGAGATCACAACCACACCAACAATCACCGCACATTTCCCTGCATACAGCAACATGTACACTACGCTGCATACAATCACAAGCGATGCATTCAGGCTGTGAAAAGGCAGATTGTTAGAATCCACAAGCCACTCTGGCAAGCAGGTGAAAAAGTTGCTCCAAAAAAGTGTGCAGTATTAAAATAATCTAAGAACATAACGATCCATAATGAGAGCAGGCCATTCAGGCTATCTAGACTTGTCATTTATCTAAAATCTAAGCAATACAATGTATTTAAAAATAATAATAATAAAACATTTCAAAATTTTGACACACACATCAAATAGTATACTGATAGTGTAGGTTACACATTATTTACTGTATTTTACGATATTTTGAGCAAGTATGCTTGTGAGTGCAACTAGCCGTTTTGTGGTATAAAGGCCTCACCCAATTAACACTGGGCTCCCGGCTGAAGTCGTGACTCTTAGCGCGGCTGAAGTCGTAGTCGGGACGGAAGGAGGCGTTAAGAGTGGCGATCAGGTAGAAGAGGGTCTTCCGGCTGCACTTGTCCGAGAGGGGGCCTTCACCGTCGTCACTTTGCCCACTCTGACTCAGCCTGTCACGACATACGACTCTGGGTCAACCTAAAGTCGAGTACTTCTTTAATTCACACTGTATAGTTTACACTGAGCTAAATACTCTGAGCTTTTGAAAGGACATTGAGAAGCAAGCAGTAAGTATCAAATCAACCAGCGTATTTAACTAGTTGGGCATCTGTCAATGCTTTTGAAAAATGCAGTTGTGGATTTAGCGTTATCGCGACTCGAGTCCTTAAATGGGTAGCGTTAGTCTAGTACGGTTGAAAAACGCAGAGCGGAACATTCAACAGTGAACTAAGCTGAACTTACTCCAAGATATGAGAGAAAACGTATTTGGATTGCAAATTTAACCAGGTCACTGTAGTCTCCTCACGGTGGTCTTACTTGTTGGGGCTGGCTCCAGAGGTTTGTGGTGGGGAGAGCGCCTCCAGGACGTGTGGCAATCCCTCCTGACAAAACTGCTTGAACATATGTTTGTCATCACCTGCCATTTTACACGAGTAGCTCTCAATCCTACGGGGGGGAAATTTTTAGCATTTTAGCATTTTATTCAACTTCCAAATATAACTAACAGCTGAAATGATCCGTCATAAACGAAAGGGGGGAAAAAAGAAGATATGCACAACTGACGAAATTTAACGATTAGTAAAGTTACAAGCCAGGTTACTTTCCAAGGTGTGTAAGCCAGATAAGGTTACTAGTTAGTTAGCTTAACGTTATCGCAAGCGCCAGAAAACACAACTGTTTATCGCGACATGAGTGCTGTGAAAATAGCTGCAGTAGCCAGCTAACGTTACTCCATAAATGTAACGTTAATTAATGGAAAACTTACCGTCCTATTATCTGGCAGTTTCCCGTTTCTATTGTGAGTTGGGAATTCATGGCTTCAAAACTTGAATTTTCCAGAAGTTTCATTTTTATAACATGTTATGTTGGATTCTCAGTTGTTTAAAGTCTCCGACCTTAACGTTAGCCCATGCACTAACCTTAGCTTTGCTATAACAGTCAACTTCAGCCAGCTAGCTGTCAATACTAAGTTAGATGCGAATTCATTCGAGATGTGTCCACATAGTGAATTTAAAAGATGTCCCCTTTGTTTTTAAATATCTGGGTAACGTTACTGATATATTTGTAAAAAAGCAGTCGACGTTTAACTTGTATCGAACGATACGCTACAACTTCTGGGCCTGAGCTTCCATAGTAAGCCCCGCACTAAATTTAAAATCCCGCGGACTTCAACGACTCCTGTAGCCGTAAAGGAAGTATATAGCAGCCGCTATTATTCACCAACAGCTAAACGTTAATTCTTGCCTGGACCTAAAACGACGCCAAAAAACAAATTTATGGACGCGGTAAAGATCTCCGTCGAAGGCTTAAGACACTTATATGTCTAATAAAAATGTCTTCCTTTTTACTGTGAAATTTCCAATACCTGCCATTAAATAAACTGAAATGAAATACCAAATTCTTCATCCCAGCAATTTAGTCAGAATTTAAATTTAAATCCCAGGCTTCCTAAAGCCTTCGCCTTAGCAGCAACCCGTGACTTGTGCTATAAAAAACCAACAGAAACTTGATTTTCGTAGTATTTTGCTATATATCTTCGTTCTGAATTTACTTCCTTTCTCAAACCCCCCTCGGCTCTGAATAATTTCCTTGTTTTGAACGTCTATTATTGGACAACTCACAAGGTGGCGCTATGGACACGTTTTCGTATTTGTGATTTTGTCCATTGCATTGATTCACTTGTGGGAGTGAGAGAATAGTTGTTGGATAGAAAAAACTGAGTGTGTTTAAACGATGGAAATAAAACAAGGATTGATGTAAACACCAGATAGGAATCTGTGCTTGATCTCACGCTGGTTTCCAATAATATGGCACCAAAGTGTAATTGGAAGGTGTATAAAAAAGGAACCATTGGGAGTGACCATTACCAAGTTTTATGTAAAGTTAACATTTCTACATCACTGACCACAGAAGACAGAGGAGGTAAATTAGTATTTGAGAAGGCTGATTGGGAGAAACTTCAGAAAGAAAGTGATGGATACCTGAATCAGACTGATAATAATATGGATATAGAAACATTTGAGAATAAAATAAGACAAGGTATAATAGCTGCAATAGAATCCATTCCTAAAAGTAAAGGCAAAGAAAAGAGGAAAAACGGTACCATGGTGGGATGACAAATGTAAGGCAGCAGTGAGAAATAGAAATAAAGCATTTAAACTAGTGAAAACAACACGTAATTTCCAGCAAATGATACAGTACAAACAAGCTCAGGCAGAAGTATGGAGAACAATAAGACGGGCAAAAAAGGATATACTGAGGAAGTACTGACTGACAATGGGGGAACACCACACAGGGGGAGAGGCGTGGGGGATGATTAAAACAATGGGCGGAGACAGGAGAGAGTGGAGTTATCCTGTTTTGAGTAGTGGAAATGATGTTGCAATAACCAATAAGGAAAAGGCTGAGATAATGCTAAATACTTTTGTTACAGTACACAGTTTCAATAATGTGTCTGAAGAGGTAGAGAGAAAACCAAAACTGACAATGTGGAAGCACTAAGGAGAAAGAAAAGCACAGAGGATGAACAAAATGTCCCATTTAGTATAAGAGAATTAAGTAAGCGCTGGCTAAAACTGGGAAGACTGCACCCGGGAAAGATGAAATATGCTACATCATGGTGAAACATTTAAGTGTGTTTTCGTCGGAAACAGTTGCTAGTAAACTACTGGATAAATCTGAGGGGACATGGAGATAGTCATCCAAAAGAGTGCTGCAGGCCAGCTGGGAAAGGGAGAGAACACAAAAATTAAGTTTTGGCTGGACAGGAGATGCAACAGCAAGAAATTTGGGAGGTAGAGGTATTATTTGCATGATAAGGAGTTTTGTACAACTGTAATATGGCCTATAATCCCTGTGTGGATACTAAAAACTCTGGTGGTAAATTTGAAATAATTTCAAATTAAAGCAAGAAATAAAAATGCAGATCTGGGAAGTGAGTTTTATGGCTATGAGGAATATAAGTATAAAGACTATGTGCAGGTTTTTACAGACGGATCAAAGGATCCAATAACAGGAAACACAGGTTCTGCAGTTGCAGTTCCTAGCCATAGAGGTGAGATATGCAGACGGACCTGAAATGACCTAAGTGTATATACGGTTGAGCTGTACGCCATCTTGATGGCTTTAGAATGGGTTGAACAAAACAAACGAAATAAAGTCCTATTCTGTAGTGATTCAGTCTCTGCTCTGTACAGCCTCATGTCAGGTGTGTCCAGTAAACCTCAGGATTTCATTTATGAAATAATATCAATACACGCAAGAATAAGGAAACAAGGCGCTGAGGTCATATTCATTTGGGTACCTGCTCATATAGGCATTGTGGGTAATGAAAGAGTGGACAAACAAGCTGTTAAAAAAGAAAACATAGATACGCATGTTAAACTCTCAAAATCAGAAGGAAAGAGCATCGTATGGAAGGAAATCAATAAAGACTGGCAGCAACAATGGGATCAGAAGATATCTGCATTCTATTCAAAATAGAGTTGATAATGTGAGAAGTAGGGGAGGAAATAGAAAAGAGGAGACAATCGTGACTAGATTAAGAATAGGACACAGTAATCTAAACAGTACACTTCACATTAGAGGGAAGCATCCAACCGGTTTTTGTGATCACTGTTAGATACCAGAAACTGTAGAGCGACGTGCTTGTTAGTCGCAGGAAATATGTGTCAGAGAGAAAGGACAAGATGGAAGAAATGAAAAGAGTAGGGATAACAGGAGCAGGAGTAAAGAATATTCTGGAGTGTGGTGGACGTGAACAAAGGCGGAAGATGATTGGTCAGCTTCCTGAGAACAGGACTGATGAGGAATATATGAAACGCTGGACAATATAGGAATGAACTAAAACCAAAAGATGGCATTAGTGCAACATTAAGGATGCAAGCTGCTTGTATCCATCAGTGTTCCAGAGGCAGAAATCAGGATCGACCGTGCTTTTCCTTGTTTCAACAGACGGGAATGTAGGAATTTGGAAGCTATTTAATTTTTAATTTCAACTTTCACTGAGATATTGAGTCTCAAACATCACTGTATAGGCCAAATGAAAAGGTCCTTTTTGTTTGGATCAAACTCCCCAATACAAACAGACGACTAATAAATAAGGCGAAGCTATGCATAAACTCGCTTTAAAGTATTACCAAACAACACAATGTCATGTTCTCAGTCTGTGAATTATTTAACTTTATGTAAGTAATGTCATATAAATCATTGTTTCTGAGGGCTTCAGGACTGAATTATTTAATTTATTAATCATTGTGACAGATTCAGTGGCACAAAAGTACATATGACAGCGCATACAGCCTCTTCTTGGGCCAAACTGTGCAATTTCTCTCTGTCAGGCCTGGTTTTACTGCAGGTTGAGCAGATAAAGGGTAGTCCTTCTGTAACCACTCCTGACTGCAGCTGGTTCTGTAACCACGCCTGACTGCAGCTGGTTCTGTAACCACTCCTGACTGCAGCTGGTTCTGTAACCACTCCTGACTGTAGCTGGTTCTGTAACCACTCCTGACTGCAGCTGGTTCTGTACCCACTCCTGACTGTAGCTGGTTCTGTACCCACTCCTGACTGCAGCTGGTTCTGTACCCACTCCTGACTGCAGCTGGTTCTGTACCCACTCCTGACTGCAGCTGGTTCTGTACCCACTCCTGACTGCAGCTGGTTCTGTACCCACTCCTGACTGCAGCTGGTTCTGTAACCACTCCTGACTGCAGCTGGGTCTGTAACCACTCCTGACTGTAACTATAAATATAAATGCAACTGGAGCCGCTCCTCTGCTGTAACCACGTCCCTCCTCCACAATAATGATTACAAACGCAGCTTTGCAACTGTCTGTTCATGTACTCTGTCCATAATCAATACGTGGTTAAACTAACACCCCTGAGGACCAGTAGAGGCTTCAGCGATCAGCTCTTCTGTCAGTGTTTGACCATCCTGTGTATCCCTCTGATGGAGATGTACAGATGGCCTCTTGTTTTATAATACGATCTAAATTCAAAGGAGTATAAATACACTGGTTTACTCAGCATTTTACATGTTAATAATAATGTACTATAATACATACAATAATTATATTAAAATAAATAAGCCTTTGTGTTTGACATATGTATTTAGATACACAATTCACAATGAAGTCATCACGGTGCGACCTTCGTTTTTTTAATTTTAAAGGAAATGCCTTTTTAGTAGGACACCCTTCCTCTTCTGGACACCCTTCTTCACCTGGTGTGCCTGCCCAGTAAAATGTAATCTAACCACATAAAATGGTCTAACCACATGGTTTAAAGATTCATCATATTTAGTTGTCCTTTAACAGTGATCCAGCTGCTTCAAATGGAAGACCACTGTCATAAAATAATGTGTTATAAAATAAAAAGCTAAGTTAATAGTTAGACATGTTGAACAAAGAAAGTAACAACCCATAGAAAGACATAGCATTTACAAACATACAGACATACGCATAGAAATATTTATATTGCCATTCCACGGTGCGTCATCAAACTCCCTCAGTAGGGTATTGTGGCTCTGTTGATATGACACAACAAAATCATCGAGACTGGTGAGCCTGCATGTCTGAAACTCGCTTTCTCTTATTAGCATGTGTGAAGTTCTGTTAATGAATATACATGATGTAATCAGAACATTTTTCATCAGTTCAGTCCAATAAATTTGTATTGTCCTGTCATTTGCAGCAATATTAAATCAGAGAATAATTGTACGATAATGTATATAATAAATTATACATTTACAACCAAACTCATTATGAGCAGATCTAGCTTTAGCCATAATGGAGGTATTTGCCGTAGCAGTCATGGCATCAGTTGAAATGTCAAGAGCAAAGGATTACCACAATCATTCACTTTTATGGATTTTCTTATTGTCCAATGATGAAAGGTTGGGTTGCCAAACTCCTGTATTTACTCAGCAGAGGTTAATTATCTTGTAGACTTAGGCCAGGTGCTTTAAATGATCAAACCAAGCTGATCATTTAGAAAGTTATGGCAGTTTAAATAAATTATTGAAAATTGGCCCTCCAACATTGCTTATAAAAATAAGCGTAGGAAAACTACAAAAGGACTGAAATTCAGAAAAGCAGAAACACTCGAGACAATGGCGAGCGAACAAGGCAGGAGACTCCAAGATCGAGTAACAAAGGGAAGAACTGGGGCAACTTAAATCCACAAGACGAAGAGGAACAGGTGAAAGCAATCACACAATAGGTGCAATAATGGTGGCAAGCAGGGATTATGACAGAGGAGGAGGAGGAGGAGCTTGATTGGGTTTCTCACCGTGCAGATACTATGGTGCAGAAGAACCTTTGGCTTTTTGAACGATGCTCCCTGTTGCATCAAGGTGCACGATGTCTACCTTACATATTTTGTGGAAAATTTGGTTGGTCCATTGGGTCCACAGAATCACACCTTTAGGATGCAAAATGCAAACAAATCATTTTGAAGAACATCGTCTGGTGAATTAGTCTTCTCTTCAACCATCATCTGAAGATTCATTATTTCTTTGTCACGTCTCCTCTTCATTTTTCTAGACTTCCAAGAGATTGTTTTCAGAACACCAGGTTTTATTGCTTCATCGCTGCATCTGCTCATACTGGTCGTCGTTGTCACGGTTACGTCGTACAATATCACCCTGAAATTCCAGATTCGCTTCAAAGGGAGTCCTCCACAGTGACCTGGACACAAACTGAACTATCTTCAAACGAGCAACCTACCAGCCAGGGCCGGATTAAGACCCTTAGAGGCCCTAAGCACTAAACATTTTTGGTGCCCCCATACATTTGTAATTCAAAATATAAACAATAATAAACCATAAAATAAAATTGTATTTATCGAAAATTCGAAATTAAACAAAACTTACAGTAAGAAGGAAAATAATATTTATTTCGAATGCTTCCATTTATTTATAGTTGAATAATGTTCTCCTACTTTTTTTCCTTGCAAAGTCTTTGATCAGATCCTCATAACCAATCTTACGTAACACATCTGCTTCTATACATAATAGAGATAAGGCATCCAGCCTGCCTTGTTGCATAGTTGTTCTGAGGGGATTTTTAATATATGAAACGCAGACTCTCATATGAACCGTGAAAATGAATGCTCAGCTGAGCAATTTGTGACCATTAATGTTAAAAATATACGAAAGGCAATGTCTACATTTGGAAAGGCACACTCAATATTGTCTTCTAAAATTATTTTATAAAGTTCAGCATGACTGAATCTTGTTTTTACATTTTCTGTTGCACTGAACTTATGGCGCACATATAAATGAAACTGCTGAAGCTCAGCTGAGAAATTACTGTTGAAGTCCTCTGGGTAAGCATCAATCAGCTTTTGACAGCACTGAGAATACCTTTCAATGTTAGTAGATGATGAAGTGACATTATATGGCACATCACTTAGAAAAGAAAATCACTCTGCTATTTCTTTGTATATCTCTCCTCTTCTTTTCATCTCAGTTGCAAGTTTGTCAACAATTGTGTAAAAGGTGGTGATACGAAATTTATCTCTGGCATTCAGATATACTTCTTCTTCTGGTGTATCTCCGTCATTGGGTACCTTCTTTCTGATACGTTTGCGAGTTGTAGCTGCCTTGTAATCAACATCTGGTAACATTTCAAAATTCGGCTATGAAAAATTTCTGAGGTGCCCCTCCTTCCCTTGATGCCCTAAGCACGTGCTTATTTTGCTTATAGGGTTCATCCACCACTGCTACCAGCTGATTTTCCTATAGAACTGCACGACAGTGTACCAAAGAGAATCGATGCAGGTTTAAAGGCAAAGGGTGGTCACACCAAAAATGGACTAGATCTATTTATACTTTTATGTTTACTTCTTTATAGTGAATTGTTTGATATTTAGAAACTTTTCATTTCATTATTTTTGAAAGCATTAATTTGTTTACATGTGCTTTTGCATAGCACTGTACATGTAAACATTATGATGTAAAATTGGATAAAATACCTCTTATAAACATTCTTCCTCACTTGCACGACTACTCTCCTCTTGCACTCAGACAGCTGATTGGTCCACGGGACTGGCCTCTCAATGTCCCTTAAAAATACAAAATACACTCATGCAATTTTGTTTGTGTCTGGGTGGGTGTGAGGTGTAAATATAAAACATCCAGTGACAGAAGGTTGTCTTTACATTACAATAATTTAGCAGACGCTTTTATACAAAGCGACGTACAATAAGTGCACACCAAAGGTCATTGAAGCAACGACAAAACAGATCAATAACGATATGAGTTATAGTTTATGCAGGTCAATTAATACACAATAATTAAAATGAAAAAATAAGTTACACATTGTGACACGCCTGGGAGGGACGGAATTGCTGGTCAGAGGGAGCATCACCCATTCTGGTTTTCACCGGCAGGTTATTTGCCGACAGAGAGTGCACGAGTCGGATTAAACAGACAAACAAACATGCAAATCTTCACCTTTTCTCTCACAGGTTCCAGGCAAAAATAACAAACCGGAAAAACAAAGACAAAATTAACCAATCACATCAGCCTTTGTGCTCTTCATCTGTCCAGATTTTCAGCCAGGTTGCTTTCACTTTGTTTGCGTTGACTTTATTGATGAGAGTCAGCAGCCTGTGGCAGATACTTGTGGCGAAATCTCAAATGACATTTGTGTGCCACTCAATTCTGTTATTTCACTGACGTGATTCCCCCTCAGTGCCCGCTCGACCCAACAAGCAACCGAAAGGGCCGTATAGGGCCTTGCAGCCGGCAGGGGGACTCCTAAATATTCAAAAATATTCACCGATTTCGTTGCTGATTGTGCAAAATACAAGACTCTTTTTGTGTGGAGTACTCCATTGCTCAAAAGATTCTTAATATGTGTTTCACATTTTTGACATGCCGTCCATGTCACATTTCTTCCTCTCACCAGTGCATTATGTCAATGAATTGTTTTTATGAGGTTTACAGTTTATCAATAATTGTATAAATTAGACAGGTGTTTGCCACAATCCAATACAGTGACCCTATCGGGATTTAGATATTAATGCAAGTTTACATAATTTTGTGTCAGGTGCCCTATAAACTTGTGTCCCGAGTCTTTACCATAGAACATATAGGGCCTTATTTACTTATTTAAGACCTTTAGCGTGTGCAAATCCTTTTTACCACACGCAAAACCAATAACATGACTAATGATTGGTTATGGTACTTGTTTTGCACCAATCATTGGTTGTGTTATTAGTTTTATGTGTAGTAAAAGGTTTTGCATATGCTAAAGATTTTAGTAAACCAGGCCCATAATGTAATTCGTTTCAGCCGGTCTTGGATCCTGACCTCACTCAGTATCACCTTGTTTGATCAGTTTTTCTTGTTTTTAAAACTAGTTTTAGCAGATCAGCATACCACTCTCACGTGCTCTGACGTAGGCTGGTTGTTCCTCGTCACCTGTTTACACATGCAGTTTGTGAGCTCGCGATCGCAAAGGGCACCTGTGGTTGGGGGGGGGGAAATTGCTGCAGCCAAATTCATAAGAACAGACACGCCTTCTGCACCTTCTTCGATCAACATAGCTGTAAACACGCAGTGATGTCTACACTTAACATAACTTATTAAAATATTTAAATTCTTGTTCAGGTGGCTGAATTAATTAATTAATCCATTAGGCTACTTAGTTCAATATGATAAATAAAATAAAAATAACCTACTGCTGAGTGGGGGAAAAACAGATTCGCACCCGCACTATTTGTAAATGCCTTGTCATTTACAGGAACAAACTCCAGTTCTCCTTTAAATATTGACTTCCTGGAGTTAAGTTTCGTTTCGCTTTTCTTTTCAGAAATCTTTAGGCTACTGTGGGTCTTGTCCGGAACATTTTAATAGAGAAAACTTAATCTATCAGGTAAACTAACAGAGTGGAGAAAGTTGGTTGACGTGCTTAGCAAATATTTCCGAAGGTAAGTCAATGTAGCTCTAGACGCGTGATTGATTTTTACGAAATATATTGCTGTGCAACTATGCAGAAGTCCGCGCGCCGTTTTCCGTTGTAGCCCATTTTTTGTTGGTTTTACTGAAAAAAATCTTTCCATTGTAAATGGGTTTTATAACGTGCTTTGAATAGGTAGGCTACTCTGCGTATTTTGGCGCGAGGGTAAACGCACAATGTCATATTTTCACTTCACGTTAGTTAGGCTAACGTTATCAGATATGTTGTCGGTTTTGGTTTGCGTAAACAGCCTACACTGAGTTAATTCAAAGAAGTTACTGTCAAATAAAAAAAGATGTTTGTTAATATTTGAACCCCCCAAGCATTTAAGCTTAATTGATGGTGCATTAATGACGAAACACGCAATACATTATATATATATATATATATATAATTTGTCTTTATATATCTATATATATCGTGTATTTAGTTATTGAAATTGACTAATCTTTTTTCTTCTTCCGTTTAACAGACCATATTTATTGTTCACTATAGAAAATGGCAGCGGCCAAAGGGCCCAATGTAAACACCTTAAAAGAGGGTAAGTAGGAAACAGACGACGTTGTTATTTTTCTACAACTAGAATTAAGATATATTGTACGCAAATTTAAATTTTACGAGGTATAATGTGCTGATGTGTTTGGAGTAAACATGTAATTCATTTTGAATTTCCCCTCCTTGGCTAGACGGGTAAACCGACCCCTCAACAAAAACATCAACAAAGCCTTTTTTTTTCTCTTCAGAAATCTTTTTTTATTTATTATTTATTTATTTATTTATTTTAAAATATTTTTTACATTTCTAAATTGGACAATGGGCTCCACGTTCAAACTAATGGTGGGCCATATTTTTGTGATATCGATGAGCAGGTTAAAAGGAAATGAGTCTCGATCAGGGTACTGAAATCTGGCCCTCGGGTCCAGTAGTACTGCTCGTACTATTCATTCATCCCCTCTAATCAGGGACTGACGCATTTTAACCTGACACACCAGGAGAGCGTAATCTCTGGTGTGTCAGTCACATTATTGGACTATGGACTATCAGGCAGGAAAGAAAGCCAGCAGTACTGCTGATCTTGAGGGCCAGATTTGAGTATCCCCGGGCTAGTTTTTAAGTGAAGAACCTTGTACCTACTGTGAGCACCATAATTCATTGGACAGTGACACATTTTTTGTTATTTTGGTTCTGTACTCTAGCACTTTGAGTTTGAAAGGATACAATGATAATGAGGTTGAAGTGCACTGTCAGATTTAATTTGAGGGTATTTTGATCCATATCGGATGAACTGTTTAGAAATTATAGAACCTTTTGTACAT
Source organism: Ilyophis sp. 1 JC-2022 (assembly GCA_022702515.1). Lineage (NCBI taxonomy): Eukaryota > Metazoa > Chordata > Actinopteri > Anguilliformes > Synaphobranchidae > Ilyophis > Ilyophis sp. 1 JC-2022. Next base: position 3,086,170 of record CM040396.1, on the reverse strand, counting down.
AGTTCCTCCATTTTCAGGCATCAAAAAATATTGGACAGTGTAACATAATGTAGAATAAAGTAATTTAAAATATTTGATCGCATATCCTTTGCATGCCATGACTTCCTCATGTCTGTGACCCAACAATATCAAACGACTCTTGATATCTTTATTTCTGGTACTCCTACAAGCGATACTATAACCTCTCTGCATTTGAATGGATCTCTATGGGAATTTGGGGGTGGGACTAGATTTAGCGGTAAATTACTCTGGAACAGTATGGAACACATGGTTGGCTAATGGCTCCAAGTCATCAAGGGTCTGACGTATCAAACAAGCCTTAAACCATCACTCTGCTGCCAGATAGGCAGTAGATATGGATGGATAACTTGAAGGGTTTCTTCTCCTGACTTATTTTTCCATAGAGTTCAATCGGAACATTTGTCAGGAGAAACAACCGTTAAAGTGATCCATCCATATCTACTGCATATCTGGTAGCAGAGTGATGGTTTGAGGCTCGTTTGAGACCTCAGACCCTTGATGACTTACAGCCATTTCACAATTTTTTTTTTCTAGAGTACAGAACCAAAATAACAAAAAATGTGTCACTGTCCAATGAATTATGGCGCTCACTGTGTTTGTCTACCATGCTCGGACAGCTGATTGCTGTACATTTCCCCTCCATCAGCGGAAGATTTGGCGCAGGCCCTGAGCGAGGCTCTCGGCTGTGGGGACCAGCAGCATGCCGGGCGGCTTGCCGAAAATCTCGCCGCTATCCGTGTCCCTGTTTCAGTACGAGTCTCCCAGGAAGCTTACGCCAAGGACATTGTACAGTATGTGGCTCACCCGAAGGCTGTTATCATCTATGTGATTGAAGTTTAGCCTGTGAGGTAAATGTGAACTGTTGCTAACCTGTCCTGTCTTCACAGACTGAAGGTGGGGGTAGAGGACGCCCAGTCAGTCATTACAGCTTCTTTCATCTTGCCTGTAAAACCTGGCATGACCATCGCAGAGCTGAAGAATGAGGTAGTGTTGATTTTCCATTGAAATAGGCAGATTTTTCTTCAGAACTATGGAATGACTGCATTTATTTAAATCCACCTACAATGAGAAAGCGGAGTGAATGAGCCTCTTTAGTCTACTCTGGTGTTTGTAAATCTGTATTCAAGTGAACCTGCTCTGAGTTGCTGAATCCTACCTGCCCACAGGTGAACACCAAGTATAAATTCCATCCCCGGCTGCAGACGTGGGTGATTGGGAAGCGCCTTGCCGAGGACCTACACACACTGAGCAGTCATGGTGTGAAGCAGGACGGGGATCAGGCCTTCCTCTACATTCGCTCAGCAAAATCGGCACAGTTGACCCACGAGCAGTTGTATCAGGATGAGGATAACCGCCGCTTAGACGGTAAACTGCCTACTGTATTGCTTCAATGGTAAACAGCCTACTGTATCACTTCAATGGTAAACAGCCTACTGTATCGCTTCAATGGTAAACAGCCTACTGTATCGCTTCAATGGTAAACAGCCTACTGTATTGCTTCAATGGTAAACAGCCTACTGTATCGCTTCAATGGTAAACAGCCTACTGTATTGCTTCAATGGTAAACAGCCTACTGTATCGCTTCAACGGTAAACAGCCTACTGTATCGCTTCGACGGTAAACAGCCTACTGTATCGCTTCGACGGTAAACAGCCTACTGTATCGCTTCGACGGTAAACAGCCTACTGTATCGCATCGACGGTAAACAGCCTACTGTATCGCTTCGACGGTAAACAGCCTACTGTATCGCATCGACGGTAAACAGCCTACTGTATCGCTTCGACGGTAAACAGCCTACTGTATCGCTTCGACGGTAGACAGCCTACTGTATCGCTTCGACGGTAAACAGCCTACTGTATCGCTTCGACGGTAGACAGCCTACCGTATCGCTTCGACGGTAAACAGCCTACTGTATCGCTTCGACGGTAAACAGCCTACTGTATCGCTTCGACGGTAAACAGCCTACTGTATCGCTTCGACGGTAGACAGCCTACTGTATCGCTTCGCCGGTAAACAGCCTACTGTATTGCTTCGACGGTAGACAGCCTACTGTATTGCTTCGACGGTAGACAGCCTACTGTATTGCGTCGACGGTAGACAGCCTACTGTATCGCTTCGACGGTAAACAGCCTACTGTATTGCTTCGACGGTAAATGGCCTTCGCTGATTTCATATTAATGACATATAAATGGTTACATATTAATTAATGTCTTGACGCAAACTGCAATGTCAGGAATATTGTATACTGTACATACAGCTACTTGTACTTGAAATGTACAGACAGTTTTGCATACTTCCGGGTAGGAGACGAGTGGAGGAAAGGAGGTGAGGAGTGGAGAATATTGGGACGCAGCCCAGGGGTTCATTCCAATGGCTTATTTTCACTCCTTGCATCCTTTCCTCGCTCCTTACCTCCGCCCAATGGAGGACGCGAGGAAAGGATGCAAGGATTTGATATGAGGACGGAGGAATCGAGGCAACATGCATGAGGCAAATGGAACATCCTGTCAGCGTCATATTATGCTTACACGCTTAACCAGAATGCTTTTTAGCCTGTTCTTTCATGAATAAACGTGGCTTGCGTTTGTCAAAAACAACGAGTACCATTATGGTTTAGTGCTTTATAATAAATGGAAAGGAAGGGTAAAATTGCGTTTGTGTAGCGGTGTCGCTGCGATGTGGCAGATGTGGAAAGTGGTGGATAAATTATACACGTCACGCGTTCCGAGAACAGGCTTCTGCAAAGGCTACGCTTGTGTTTCCTCACTGAAGCATCCTCCGGGAGCCTCCTCATTTCCCACTCCTCCCTCCACCGAGGAGCATTTAGCGGTTTGGAATGTCCTTAAAGATGGCGAACCTCGATCGATTTCCCAGTCAGGCGTGGATCGAGGAGGAGAGGACGGATAAAATAAGCGATCCAAAATGATCTCCTATTTGGATTGTTATTAATTAATTGTTCTGCCATTTCTGCCATGAGCTTCCCTGACTGTGCAGGCAAAGGAATCATCCATTATGGTCCATGCAAAGTAACCTGATCACCGTCCGATCCAAGGAGTGGTGATATTATCAAGCAAATACAGAGACAAAATGGCTTCCTATACCTTTATTGTCCTGCAGAGATAATAAATAATACTGTAAGATGCTACTTCCACTGTCTGCAAGCCCGTTCAACATACAAAAACATTTCGGGAGACCAATCATAGGGCCAATATTCCTCATAGGAGTTAAGGGTTTATTTGTCATGTTGCGTTTGTATCTACAGCTCTATAAATGTCCCTCACTTGCAGTGTGCACACAATTAATACCTAACTATTAATAATGAGTAATCACTGCATGCTGCCCTGACAGGTATCATTGAGACCATGGAGAGGCATTCTCTGGAACCCAGAGGTGCTGAGGCGGCCAATGGGAAGAAGGCACAAGAGGCGGTGGTTTATAGGGAGCCAATGAACCGCCAGCACCCAGTGATCCCCAAACCTAAACCTCAGCCCCGCCCACCAGCGAAGCCACAGGTACAGTCAGCAGCATTACTGTGTAAGCCCTACATAAAGGCCACAGGTAGAGTGAGCAGCATTACTGTGTAAGCCCTACATAAAGGCCACAGGTAGAGTGAGCAGCATTACTGTGTAAGCCCTACATAAAGGCCACAGGTACAGTGAGCAGCGTTACTGTGTAAGCCCTACATAGAGGCCACAGGTAGAGTGAGCGGCATTACTGTGTAAGCCCTACATAAAGGCCACAGGTAGAGTGAGCAGCATTACTGTGTAAGCCCTACATAAAGGCCACAGGTAGTGTGAGCAGCATTACTGTGTAAGCCCTACATAAAGGCCACAGGTAGAGTGAGCGGCATTACTGTGTAAGCCCTACATAAAGGCCACAGGTAGAGTGAGCAGCATTACTGTGTAAGCCCTACATAAAGGCCACAGGTAGAGTGAGCGGCATTACTGTGTAAGCCCTACATAAAGGCCACAGGTAGAGTGAGCAGCATTACTGTGTAAGCCCTACATAAAGGCCACAGGTAGAGTGGTCTGAGTAATTGTCATATTTAAGGTGAAAACAAAAACCAGCATACTCTGCGGCTCTCAAGGACCAGGGTTGCCTACCCCTGCCCTTAAACAGACTATAGTTTTACAAATGAACTTTTTGACAAGAACACTGAATGATTGAAAAAGAAACTGCAAGGCCACCAAGGGAGCTAATCACTCACAATACATTAATACGTTTTACACCAGGGGCCACATGTACAAACCGTTTTACACCAGGGGCCACATGTACAAACCGTTTTACACCAGGGGCCACATGTACAAACCGTTTTACACCAGGGGCCACATGTACAAACCGTTTTACACCAGGGGCCACATGTACAAACCGTTTTACACCAGGGGCCACATGTACAAACCGTTTTACACCAGGGGCCACATGTATAAACCGTTTTACACCAGGGGCCACATGTATAAACCGTTTTACACCAGGCGCCACATGTACAAACCGTTTTACACCAGGGGCCACATGTATAAACCGTTTTACACCAGGGGCCACATGTACAAACCGTTTTACACCAGGGGCCACATGTACAAACCGTTTTACACCAGGGGCCACATGTACAAACCGTTTTACACCAGGGGCCACATGTACAAACCGTTTTACACCAGGGGCCACATGTACAAACCGTTTTACACCAGGGGCCACATGTATAAACCGTTTTACACCAGGGGCCACATGTATAAACAGTGCTGAGCAAAAGAATGCCCTCAGAAAGCTGCGTAAGCCAGAAATTAAGATGTATAAAATAAGAGAATGTGCATACCTCTGCACACAAAGAACACCATACGTACGCAGTGTTTGGAGACAGTGTGATACGGCGACGCTCAAACTGCAGAGGGAGAAAATGCTAAACTTTGCGTAAGTAGATTTCAGACTTTCACCCTGAGTATTTTTTTTTCCAGATTTTTTCCCTTTTTTTCCCCAATTTGGGAGCCAATTAAACCCCAAAACCAGTGGTTCTCAAACCCGGTCCTGGGGGACCCCTGTGTATGCTGGTTTTCGTTCCAACCACAAATGAATTCCCAGAATTTTAACAAGCTGTTAATTTATCTTAATTAGGTGCTTTTCATGTTTAGAGGGATTATTTACCCTAAAGCTCTGCATGCCATGTAGAATAAATGTCCCATGTTCACTTTGTGCTTATTGTGCTGTATTGCAAACAATTACAAAAGAAGAGTTAACTATTTTATTTACCTAACTGAAGAGAAAAGGGGAATCAATAGGCTCATAATTAGGTTGTTGAACACATGTGGTTTAAGTTCCTTCATAATTTTTTCCTTAAATTTATTAACACAATGCAGGTTTGGCTTGTTATCATTTTCTCTGACTTTGATTTCTTCATTATTTAACAAATGGTTAGTTTTAGTGGCCATGTGTCCACACTTTCACCAATTAGGATCCTATTGATTCACCTCACATCTTCATTTGATCAGTTACAATATTTTTACCTCTCTTTTTGCAATTGTTTTCAGTATAGCACAATGTCAATAATGGACTTTTATTATTCATGGTATGCACAGCATATGGTATGCATATTGCTAAAATAATGTGGCTTAAGATGGTAAATAATCCCTCTCAACATGAAAAGCACGTAATTAAGATAAATTAACAGCTTGTTAAAATTCTGGGACTGCAATTGTGTTTGGAACGAAAACCAGCATACACAGGGGTCCCTCAGGCCCGGGTTTGAGAGCCAATTCCCTATACCATTCAATTTCCCTCGCATGTAGCAACCGCTTGAAATCGCCTCAGCCGGTAGTAGGCAGGAGGTCGCCACGTCCTCTTCAGGGCTCGAGGCCCTTGTGTGCGCAACAAATTTCACAGAGTCCCTCCCACCACCCCGGGAGCTGCCGCCAATTGCTGCTCCCTCGAGGCACCGGCCATGCTCAGATCTGGCAGGACCGGGGCGCGAACCCCGATACTCTGAGTACAACTGCACCGACTGACAGTCGGCGCTTTTAACCCCGGTACAAAGGGGTTCTTAGTACCTTTTAAGCATAATTTTACTCAGAGTTTTATACATGTGGCCCCAGATGCGTGCGTTCAAGGCGCACATGCAAGCGGAAACACACTTGGAGCGGCTATACCCACAAGAACCGCTTTTTAACGCGCAGGCCACGCAAAGACACAGAGACGCATTTGTATTAAGCTCTGTTATTTTCTAAAACTTGATTTTTGAGAGCTTAGCCTCATCATACATCAAACCAGGGATCCAGAGATGCAACTGAAGTGCAGGAGACACTATAATTTAAAAAAATTTGTTTGCAAATTAGTTTGTTTTTATTAGAATATTTTGAGTAAATCCTTTTTTTTTTTTTAAATGATGGTTTGTTTTGTTCTTTATATTTATGGATATAAGCATAGGCTTATCTATATTGTATCTAGCACATTTGGTTATATCAATAATAATATGTATTATATTACCATATGGTAATTGGTCTGGCGTGTGGGTGCTAAGCGTTAAACGATCAGATATGGGTCGTTTAACGGCAGACAAATCAACAGTTTTTTCTGAACAAAATGGGCTACAATAGCTATGTAGTCTCGCTGACATAAAACAAACATACTTTTTGAATGTAGCCTACACAGAAAACAGTCTGCAAACTTCAGAGGCATGACGATGTCTGCCATATGAACACCTATAACCACACCTAATGACGATGCCTGCCATATGAACACCTATAACCACACCTAATGACGATGCCTGCCATATGAACACCTATAACCACACCTAATGACGATGGCTGTTCAAATAGGTAGGCTTTATAAAACTAGCCCGGTAAACTCTTTCAACTTCATCTAACACCAGGATCTGTTTATTCATTGTAGTTATGCATAGAAACGTTCTAGTTTTGAGTAAATTATCGCGTACCAATTTCGGAAAATGTATTATTTTTGTACAGGTAACAACACAGCTTGCTGATCACATTATGGGCCTGATAGACTAAGACATTTAGCGGGTGCAAAAACCTTTCGCACACACATCAATTTATAACAGAACCAATGATTGGTGCAAAACAAATATCATGACCATGGTATCATCTGTCGTGTTATTGGTTTTGCATGTGCTAAAATGCTTTACACACGCTAAAGGTCTTAGTAAATCAGGCTCTATATGTATTAAAATGATTGTATATAGAAATAGTTGGGTGAACATCTATGATTTATACACTGCCGTGATTATATGATGCAAAATATAAGCGTCTACAGTGAATTTTAACAGTGTATTTCTGTGAATTTGGCATGCGGTTTGCTCACAGTCACAATCCTCTCGCGAAAAAATAGACTAGAGGCGCAAAAAAAATCTTCACGACCACTAGTCCGCTGCGCAACTGCTCCACTTCAGCCCCGGGGGGAAATGCACACATTACTTAATATGGGCGTGGAAATGTCACGCCCACTCACATCACATAAAATTTGCTCCTGGTGTAAAACGGCCTTAAGCTGATTCAACTACAGGGGTTTAAGGCCTAATTAATGTGTGTGTGTGTGTGTGTGTGTGTGTGTGTGTGTGCATGTGTTTGTGCGGTGTGTGTGTACGTATGTGCGTGTGTATGTGCGTGCGTGTGTGCGTGCGTGCGTGTGTGAAGTTGGGCTGGCCATGCCCTCAGTGCACGCTGGTGAACAAGCCGACACGGCCTGGATGTGAGGCCTGTGGGATGGAGAGACCGGAGAACTACCAGGTTCCAGATCTGTACCAGCCCGATCAGGAAGAGGTCACTCGCATTCAGCAGGAGGAGTTTTCACTTCTGCAGTATACACAGGTAGCATTAGGACCTTAGCAGCCATTACGCAAGCCAAATCATAATGATTACAATATGAGTGAAATGTGGTGTAAAGCATAGAATGACAGACGCTGATGTCTTATCTGTGTGCTGTGGTGGAACGGATGAAGATGAAGGAGAATGAAAGGCAGATTAATTTTATGAATCTGCTTCTGACGGACGAGCATGGCATTGTACCCAACACTGAGGAGCTGGATTGCCCCATCTGCTTTACCACCATCCCACCTGGAGAGGGCGCCATACTCCGCGAGTGCCTACACGGCTTCTGCAAGTATGACCATTTTTTGAAACCTTTGATTTCTTCAGATATTTTTTTGTATACTGTATATACACTGCTCGAAAAAATTAAGGGAACACTTCAATCACACCGCAGATCTCGATGAACGAAATATTCAAGTTGAAAATCTTTATTGATTACATTGCGTAATTCATCGAGAACAAAATTACATAAGAACGGTCAATGGAAACCAAAATCATTAACCCATTGAGGGATGGATTCAAAATCACACCGAAAAACTGAGATTCACAAGTTGATTTCATCACAACAACTCATAATGTGGCTCAGTAGTGTGTATGGCCCCCACGTGCCTGTATGCTCATAATGTGGCTCAGTAGTGTGTATGGCCCCCACGTGCCTGTATGCTCATAATGTGGCTCAGTAGTGTGTATGGCCCCCACATGCCTGTATGCTCATAATGTGGCTCAGTAGTGTGTATGGCCCCCACATGCCTGTATGCTCATAATGTGGCTCAGTAGTGTGTATGGCCCCCACGTGCCTGTATGCTCATAATGTGGCTCAGTAGTGTGTATGGCCCCCACGTGCCTGTATGCTCATAATGTGGCTCAGTAGTGTGTATGGCCCCCACGTGCCTGTATGCTCATAATGTGGCTCAGTAGTGTGTATGGCCCCCACGTGCCTGTATGCGCTCCCGACAACGTCTGGGAATGCTCCTGATGAGATGGCGGATGGTGTCCTGGGGGATCTCCTCCCAGACCTGGATCAGGGCATCAGTGAGCTCCTGGACAGTCTGTGGTGCAGTTATGATAGCATCACCTGTTTACCTGTGGAATGGCAAACAGGTGGGGTTTTTTTAGCTTCCCAGTTTTTTTTGTTTTTTTTTTTCTTTTTCTTCCCCCCTTTCCCCACATTTTTGGAAGGTGTTGCAGGCATCAAATTCAGAACTAGCATATATTTACAAAAATCAATGATGTTGATATGGTAAAACATTCAATATATTTTCTTTGTATTGTCTTCAATTAAATATATGTAAGAGAATTTACAAATCACTGTTTTCTGCTTTTATGTGCATTTTACATACTGTCCCAACTGTTTTTGAAATTTGGGTTGTAATATAACTTTTTGAAAATTATGATTTTCATAGCACAATGAATTTAAGGAGTTAAGCAGTGCTCGGTGTTCAAGAGACCAAACAGTGATCATTGTAAAAAAATAAAAATATGAATTTGATTTTACAACAGAGATTGTCTGAATGGAACCATAACCAACAGCATGGATGCAGAGGTGACTTGCCCTTATGTGGATGAAAACTATGCCTGCGACACCAAGCTGCAAGACCGAGAAATCAGCTCTGTAAGTGCAGCAGCCCTTCTGCTCTATAGGGCCGCTATACTGAACACACATCACCTCACATTACTGTAAGTGCAGCAGCCCTTCTGCTCTATAGGGCCGCTATACTGAACATACATCACCTCACATTACTGTAAGCGCAGCAGCCCTTCTGCTCTATAGGGCCGCTATACTGAACACACATCACCTCACATTACTGTAAGTGCAGCAGCCCTTCTGCTCTATAGGGCCACTATACTGAACACACATCACCTCACATTACTGTAAGTGCAGCAGCCCTTCTGCTCTATAGGGCCGCTATACTGAACATGCATCACCTCACATTACTGTAAGCACAGCAGCCCTTCTGCTCTATAGGGCCACTATACTGAACACACATCACCTCACATTACTGTAAGTGCAGCAGCCCTTCTGCTCTATAGGGCCGCTATACTGAACACACATCACCTCACATTACTGTAAGTGCAGCAGCCCTTCTGCTCTATAGGGCCGCTATACTGAACACACATCACCTCACATTACTGTAAGTGCAGCAGCCCTTCTGCTCTATAGGGCCGCTATACTGAACACACATCACCTCACATTACTGTAAGTGCAGCAGCCCTTCTGCTCTATAGGGCCGCTATACTGAACATACATCACCTCACATTACTGTAAGCACAGCAGCCCTTCTGCTCTATAGGGCCGCTATACTGAACATGCATCACCTCACATTACTGTAAGTGCAGCAGCCCTTCTGCTCTATAGGGCCACTATACTGAACATACATCACCTCACATTACTGTAAGTGCAGCAGCCCTTCTGCTCTATAGGGCCGCTATACTGAACATACATCACCTCACATTACTGTAAGTGCAGCAGCCCTTCTGCTCTATAGGGCCGCTATACTGAACATACATCACCTCACATTACTGTAAGTGCAGCAGCCCTTCTGCTCTATAGGGCCGCTATACTGAACACGCATCTCCTCACATTACTGTAAACACAGCAGCCCTTCTGCTCTATAGGGCCGCTATACTGAACATGCATCACCTCACTGTAAGCACAGCAGCCCTTCTGCTCTATAGGGCCACTATACTGAACATACATCACCTCACATTACTGTAAGCGCAGCAGCCCTTCTGCTCTATAGGGCCGCTATACTGAACACACATCACCTCACATTACTGTAAGTGCAGCAGCCCTTCTGCTCTATAGGGCCGCTATACTGAACACGCATCACCTCACATTACTGTAAGTGCAGCAGCCCTTCTGCTCTATAGGGCCGCTATACTGAACACGCATCTCCTCACATTACTGTAAACACAGCAGCCCTTCTGCTCTATAGGGCCGCTATACTGAACATACATCACCTCACATTACTGTAAGTGCAGCAGCCCTTCTGCTCTATAGGGCCGCTATACTGAACATGCATCACCTCACATTACTGTAAGTGCAGCAGCCCTTCTGCTCTATAGGGCCGCTATACTGAACATGCATCACCTCACATTACTGTAAGTGCAGCAGCCCTTCTGCTCTATAGGGCCGCTATACTGAACATACATCACCTCACATTACTGTAAGTGCAGCAGCCCTTCTGCTCTATAGGGCCGCTATACTGAACATATATCACCTCACATTACTGTAAGTGCAGCAGCCCTTCTGCTCTATAGGGCCGCTATACTGAACACACATCACCTCACATTACTGTAAGTGCAGCAGCCCTTCTGCTCTATAGGGCCGCTATACTGAACATGCATCACCTCACATTACTGTAAGTGCAGCAGCCCTTCTGCTCTATAGGGCCGCTATACTGAACACACATCACCTCACATTACTGTAAGTGCAGCAGCCCTTCTGCTCTATAGGGCCGCTATACTGAACATACATCACCTCACATTACTGTAAGTGCAGCAGCCCTTCTGCTCTATAGGGCCGCTATACTGAACATACATCACCTCACATTACTGTAAGTGCAGCAGCCCTTCTGCTCTATAGGGCCACTATACTGAACATACATCACCTCACATTACTGTAAGTGCAGCAGCCCTTCTGCTCTATAGGGCCGCTATACTGAACACACATCACCTCACATTACTGTAAGTGCAGCAGCCCTTCTGCTCTATAGGGCCGCTATACTGAACACGCATCACCTCACATTACTGTAAGTGCAGCAGCCCTTCTGCTCTATAGGGCCGCTATACTGAACATACATCACCTCACATTACTGTAAGTGCAGCAGCCCTTCTGCTCTATAGGGCCGCTATACTGAACACACATCACCTCACATTACTGTAAGTGCAGCAGCCCTTCTGCTCTATAGGGCCGCTATACTGAACACACATCACCTCACATTACTGTAAGTGCAGCAGCCCTTCTGCTCTATAGGGCCGCTATACTGAACATGCATCACCTCACATTACTGTAAGCACAGCAGCCCTTCTGCTCTATAGGGCCACTATACTGAACATACATCACCTCACATTACTGTAAGTGCAGCAGCCCTTCTGCTCTATAGGGCCGCTATACTGAACATGCATCTCCTCACATTACTGTAAGTGCAGCAGCCCTTCTGCTCTATAGGGCCGCTATACTGAACATACATCACCTCACATTACTGTAAGCGCAGCAGCCCTTCTGCTCTATAGGGCCGCTATACTGAACATGCATCTCCTCACATTACTGTAAACACAGCAGCCCTTCTGCTCTATAGGGCCGCTATACTGAACATACATCACCTCACATTACTGTAAGCGCAGCAGCCCTTCTGCTCTATAGGGCCGCTATACTGAACATACATCACCTCACATTACTGTAAGCGCAGCAGCCCTTCTGCTCTATAGGGCCGCTATACTGAACACACATCACCTCACATTACTGTAATGTGAGTACCTATCTTGTACCATAGATATGCATATATGCTCTATGTATTTAACGTTTTTACTTCCGGGTTACTAACTGAAATTTTTTTTTTTTTTTAAATAAGGGGTTCATCCTGGTATTTTAAGTGCCCCCATTTGTGAGAAAAAGTTGCCCACTCAAAAGCTTTTTGACAAAGTGGACTCAAATAGGCGCCCTCAAAAGGGTGTAGGGGTGATATTCGGACACAGCCTACATGTTTTCCATGGGAGAGGTAATCCCTTTATCTTTCCGGTGGGCTTGGGCAGGTGCTCTCTCCAGAGGCGTACCAGAAGTTTCTGGAACTGAGGCTGAGCATTGCAGAGACGAGGAGTGAGAACAGCTTCCACTGCAAGACGCCCGACTGCCAGGGCTGGTGTATATTCGAGGACGAAGTCAACGAGTTTTTGTGCCAGCTCTGTAACGAGACCAACTGCATCCTCTGCAAGGTATCCCGGACCCATCACGCCTTTTCGCCTCTCCGTCCCACCTGCAAGGCGTGGCCGTTCTTCAATCCGCTGATCAAAGGAATAACGGAATCCATTTCCTTTTCAGGCCATTCACAAGGACATGAACTGCAAGGAGTACCAGGACGATCTCCGCATCAGATCTGAAAACGACATCGCGGCGAAGCAGACCACAGACATGCTCAACGTAAGAGGGTTACGAATGAAATGACCTTTCCTCTGGGCTAAAGGTCATTTCACGGCGCTGCCGTAAATCTGAAGGCTTAACGGTCGAGGTTTGCGTGACAAAAATAACGCTGTAAAGTCTCTGGCGTGTGCACAGAGCTGTGGTCAGTTCCGTATCAATTCAGTCATTTTAGCAAATTCATTTAAGTTCAGTCAAAAAGGAGTTTATCAGATTTTTAAATGAATTGCGGCTTATTCCCTGAATGAACTAAACTGCAAACGAATCGATACCAGCAACCCAGATATAACCTCGTGTATCAGGCTGTGTGAACACAGCCACCCCCCCCAAAGACATTTTGACGTCGGTTAGACATTTATCCAACGTCGGTCATGGAGGTCGATACATATCATCAATTAGCGGGGCAGAAATGAAAGTGTCTTTGACGTTGGTATATTGCAATATGAGGATGCATTCAAAGCACTGATCTTTATAGGTAGAAAAGTGCTGACTCGACCTTAATCAGCCTTGTAGCCGCGACTCAGGTTGACACATTTTTTGGGGGGATTCTCCCGTAGGCAGTGCAAGAAATTAGCTTTTTCACTCACTGGCCAGAGTGGCTTGTGGATTCTAAAAATCACAAGCCATTTTCAACATTTTACCAGCCACATTACAGTATAACACAACCTGGTTAGATACCTGCTTGATTAGAAAATCTTACCGGTCACAATCAGAATTTTCCCAGCATTTGGCTGGTGGCCAGTGTTCATTTCACACCCTGCATGTAGATTTTTACGTGCATGTGTGTGTGTGTGTGTGTGTGTGTGAGTGAGTGAATGACAGGAAATACCAGCTTGGACTCTGACACGTTATGGCCGTGTAGCACAGCACTTACAGCACAGGACTCTGACACGTTATGGCCGTGTAGCACAGCACTTACAGCACAGGGCTCGTAACTCTTCAGGCTGCATGCTCAGTTCCTAGATAGGGCATTGCTGTTGTACCCTTGAGCAAGGTGCTAAACCTGAATTGCTTCAGTAAATATCCAGCTGTATAAAAGGATTGTATAAAAAAAAAACCCTGTAAACTGCTAGTTGCTTTGGGTGAATGCTAAATGTAATGTAACGGTTGCTTTGGCAGACCATGCTGGAGACAGGCGAGGCCATGTACTGCCCCAAGTGTAAGATCATTGTGCAGAAGAAGGACGGCTGTGATTGGATCTGCTGTGTGATGTGCAAGACCGAGATGTGCTGGGTGACCCGCCAGGCCCGATGGGGTCCCAAGGCAAGATACCTTTACTTACCATGCAAAAGACACTTTAGAAAGCCGGTACTGCTTATCGATACCTATACTCTTATCGATACTACTCTCCATCATTTTGTTTAAAAAAAGAGATGTTGTGAAAATAATTAAGTTATTTTATTACTACTTTTTAGCAGAAATAACAAGTTGTTTTGATAAAATAAAATAAAATGATTTCCTCATAGTTTGCTGAGAGTATATAATGAGGGGACAATTGCTATACATAAATGTCTGGTAGTGTGTTTTGTTGTTGCTTCACTACAAATACAATAAACTTAAATGAACAAGATTATAGATTACCAAAGAACGATAGTTCTTGAGCATCTCAGAAGCTAACGGAATAATAGTTATAAATAATAAATAATACAGCGGTGGTGAATGGGTTGGGCTTGGGTGTTTGTCTTGAATGGCTATCTCCTGAAGGAGCGGGGGCTGCCGCCTGACTGACGTTAGCTATAGGATGAAGAACATGTTTCAAAAGCTTTTAAAACGAATGCTGGCGTTGCTAGATTACCAGCGTTATTATAACACAGTAACAGCGCTGGGCAGTGATGTATTGCTCCACAGAGAATGCCTTGTTGCTCTCCGTTACCTGTTCGTAGTGTACAGGGAATCATTTCCCGAAAAGCTAGGTAACATTAGACTGAAGATTCACTATTTAAACAACTTTTCAGTGAGTTTTCGGGAAAGATATTCCATGTACATTACGAACAGGTAACAGAGAATGCTTTGGAGCAACACAAATTGAATGCTGTCGTCATTCCAGGTCATTTAACATACAATAGCCTACATCGTTGTCCAGTGCTGTTACTATTTGGCTGGCTGCCCATGCCGAGAACCGGCCCCTGATCTGACCGTTCCTCCTCTTCTCTCTCTCCAGGGCCGTGGAGACACTTCAGGAGGCTGCATGTGCAGAGTGAACGGACCCTGTCACCCCAACTGCCAAAACTGCCACTGAGGGCAGCCCTCCTCGTATCCACCCCTCCTCATCTCCACCCTTCCTCACCTCCTCACCTCCTCATCTCCACTCCTCCTCCTCGTCTCCACTCCTCCTCCTCCTCCTCCTGGGTGGGGTCTGGCTGCTGCTTTACTCTTCATCATGTCAAAGTACGGTGTTTGATGTCAGGGAAAGATAAAGTACTGTACTGTTTAACTTTCTTTGGTGACGGTAAACACATTGCATTTACACTCCAGTAATATAGGAAATGAAGGACGTCACGCTTATATCAAAATGGCGGAGAGCGCGTCTAATGGACAAAGAGACAAATTGTATAGAGAATAGACAAGCAAACTTTAAAATACTCAGGGACTGTTTAACATTGCAAAATGGAACAATGAATAGCAATAGAAACCGATGTGCAAACAGAGGCTTGGCTACTTGCGCTCGGTATAGCACGCATCCACGCACTTTGACCTGGTATGGTCAAAATGCATTCGCACCGCTCAGAATATTTTCCAAAGCATGCCCCAATACATAGCCATAATTAATATGCTTCAATATTAAACCAGCCGCTACATATTTACAAGGGCTGTTCTCACACTCCATTCAGAGTTCAGAGGTAATATGGAATCCAATAAATACTCTTTAGTACGTAACCGAGAGCAAAAACTGTCAGGAATGACAAGATCTTTATTTCCATTTGTTTTCATTTTGTGGATATTAATAATGGACACTACGATGTTATCATGCTCTCTTGGGGCCAGGAAATGGATGGAGCCCGAGTTTCAAACACCTTTGGTGATTTTAAGTCTGCTTTGTCAATATGTGCTTAATATAGCTTGATAATTATGAAGAAATAAATCAGATGAGGGAAATAAAAAATGGAGACATTCATTCAGTTATAATTTAGACTGACATGATTGACCTTCATCATAAAAGCCAAATTCAATCAAACACATTAAGTTTTTCTTTTATGTTTCTTGGAACAGCTTAAGTTTGAAATGATTGAATATTTAAGTAAGAAATAAAAAATCTTAAAAGCCAAGGTACAAGGGCATCAATGTCAATAGTTTTCAAACTTGTGAACTGCATTAATATACCTAGCTCCTGTACTTGCACAAAGATACTGACGTGTAGCCTCCCCCTGGCCTGTTAGAAATGGAGGATATTAACCCTTTATAGCCCATATTATGTAATGTGGGGTAATACTGCCTTTTTTTGTATTTTTAATAGACCAAACATCTGGCTTTTCTGCATCTCCACTCCTGCATGCGGACTCATCTGTTGGCATCTTCAGAAAGACAGAATTAGCACACAGAATTAGCACACAGAATTAGCACACATTACTGATGCACTGGGTCTGTTCTTCAGAAAGACAGAATTAGCACACAGAATTAGCACACATTACTGATGCACTGGGTCTGTTCTTCAGAAAGACAGAATTAGCACACAGAATTAGCACACGTTACTGAAGCACTGGGTCTGTTCTTCAGAAAGACAGAATTAGCACACAGAATTAGCACAAATTACTGAAGCACTGGGTCTGTTCTTCAGAAAGACAGAATTAGCACACAGAATTAGCACAAATTACTGAAGCACTGGGTCTGTTCTTCAGAAAGACAGAATTAGCACACAGAATTAGCACACATTACTGATGCACTGGGTCTGTTCTTCAGAAAGACAGAATTAGCACACAGAATTAGCACACATTACTGAAGCACTGGGTCTGTTCTTCAGAAAGACAGAATTAGCACACAGAATTATCACACATTACTGATGCACTGGGTCTGTTGTTGAGATTAACAGCCAGCAAGCAGCACGCAAACTAAAAAGGATGAAAGAATTCGCCTGACCGTAAGATACGAATCACATTATCAATCTTTTCAGGGTTCTTACATTTATTGGGTTGTGGTTTTTGGGGGGGTAGGTAATTTCACCGTTGATTGCTTTTAAAATGATCTATCCAGCCCTCAAAATAATTTTGTGAATCTGCATCTGAAGTCTAAATGATGTTTTCTTCCTTTTCAAGAATGGGTGCATTTTATCATGTTTTGATGGGCTTTATAATTTCTTGGACAGATTTGAATGATGCATTTCCCCTCTCCCTGGGAGGGAAGGGGTTAACTCTTAACCAAGATACTGACTCCTCATTTGCATATTAGAACGAGGGCTGACCTATCGTAGCCGATCTGATTAATTTCACGTTTGTGTTTTCCCAAGATTTTTTGAAAGGTTTACAATGTTAACCAATCTCATTTTCAGTTATTGTTGACTTCAGAAACCTTTTTGTTGGCATTTGCTGAATGTTTTCCAACATTTTCATAAAAGTACATTTTCATAAAAGTACCAGGCAACAGAAGACAATGGCAGTTTATGATGTAGACTGGAGGATGCCACATAATGGACTCTTCAATCCTGTTAAGCTGGATAAAAACATGTTAAGTTTTCTTTCTTAGAGAATAGAATTTTAAAAATGTAAGGTGAAATGCTTATATATTGGTGGAAAAATAAAATGTTTATTTCCAAACAGTTTTCCGAGAATACATTTCTCGTGGCTCTGATGAATGATTCGTTTGAACATCAACCTCTATTGTGGTTTTCAGGTGCTTCACAACACAAGACGACTTCAATAAGCACAGTAAAGACTGGCTTCATCTAGGGTGTGTCCCAATCCTCCTTTCCTCCACTACCATCTCCTCTCCTCCTTTCCTCCACTACCACCTCCTCTCCTCCATGCCCCGCAAACCCATCTTTGTGTTTTAATCTAATGTTGCTGATTACATATTAATATCTCAATGCAAACCGCAACGTCAGGTACATCGTATACTGTACATGCAACAACAGGCAGACTTGCATACGTCCGGGTAGGAGACGAGTGGAGGTGGGGAGTGAAGAATATTGGGACGGACGCGCCCCCAGTCTTCCCGTAGTCAGCAAAAAGCCAACACACTCCATACAAAAGATCCACTCCTGAGCCCAGCTGCTGTAGAAATGCCCAGCTGGGGATCGGCTGACAGACGGTGATACAGCTCTCACACAAACACAATAAAAGCCATTTCTTTGTTTAGCAGTTTATTTGAGTTGGTTTCGATGTCTTTCAATGACAGAACATAACTGAAATCCACATAACCAGATCAATGATTAGATTTAGTGATCATCCTTCCACTATCCACCTAGTGCAAAAATAAAAGTCATCATCGGGGATGGGGAGCCTTTCATCCGCCATGTTTAGTCCCAGCTTCCATTTGGCATAAAATAAACGATTGTTTCCGTGGAAGTGCACTGCTTAGCAACTGTGGGTAAATGAGTGCTGTCTGTTAAGGTGGGGTGGGGTGGGGTGGGGGGGGGGCGGCGGCCATGAGACAGGGATCCGGGCAGTGCGACTCCTTTTAAACGGGTCAAAATGGTCCAGTGATTCTCACAGCAGGAGCGCTGCGGGCCGTTCGGAACGCCGGTTCCCGTCTCTTTGTGCTCCTGCCAAATTCAACATTCCCGACGGAAGACGCCTGGCGGCCATTTGGCAGTTAGGACCGTGAGGGCCGGGGATAACTGCTGATTGGTTTTAAATCCAGGCTTCTTAACAGGGTCTATGTGGACAGTGCTGTACACAGTTAAAGCTGAAACAAACTAACAGGCTTGTGCAAGGCGCCAGGGCCCATATGTGAACGGGGAACACGGCAGACTGAACGAGAGGAGGGGTTTAATCAGGAGGGGGTGGGGCATGGGAACAATGGCGGGCGGGGACACCGCCCCCTGCAGGCCCAGAAAGAAAACGCACAGGTTCAGCCGGGGTGATGCGGTGCGTGGGTAGACGCTGATAACTCCGTGTGTGTAAAATGCACAACAGACAACTATCATAATTATGATAAAAATCAAACCTGATCAGAAAAATAAACCATTCAGATTTTATTAGATAAAATATACATTGTGTGGGAAAAGCACAAAGCTAGGGGATTAAATCGGCCCTTTTTGGTCTCGGTACAGTACTCAGAATCGGGAGGAGTGACGTCGCGGCCGTTTTGAAGGCTGCACAGGTGCAGATTCACTTTACAGCAGGCCAAGGCCTAATGTAGTGTGTGTGTGTGCGTGTGTGTGTGTGTGTGTGTGGGGTGGTTAACGAGTCAAACGGAGGCTCGCAGTTCTGTTCCGTTTAGTCCTTACAATAAGGCTGTGGAGGGAAACTACTGTTTTCAGTGCCTACCAGCACTAACACACACACACACACACACAAGCCTTCTATTCAGCAACGCTAGTGCACACACTAACCTTCACTCAGAAAGCAACGTTGGCAGCTCCAGTCGCTAACGACGACGGTGCTCGGCGAAGCACTTCCTTGCCTTCATTTTAATTCATCAGCTTGACAGTTTAATCTCTGTGAGCGCAAACATGTGCGTCCTGTACATTCCATTCATATATGTACATGTATAAATAAGGAGAGAGCGCACCTCCTCCCGATCTTCTCTTCCCCCGACCCAATAACGTGTCCAGGGGGGTCACGGGAAGAGATGCAGGTTGAGTTTGGGGGCCCACTCCAGGGCGGTGTTGACCACCGCGAGGGCCGCAGCTCCCAGGGCCACGGTGAGCCCCATCACGGCGAGCCGGATCAGGCGCTTGGCCCTCGGCCTCGCCATGGCCTGGGCTTGGGCTTGGGCTTGGGCCTGGGCTTGGGCCTGCGACTCCGCCCGTTCCCTCCTCCTCCGCCGTAGCACCGAGTCAGGCTTCTGCTGCGCCGACGCCAGCTCAAAGTCCTTAAAAGTAGAGGCTGCGGTCCTGTGGGACCACACAACACAGGTATAGTACAGGCAGGTACAGTACATCACATCTGCACCTTATATAATAATGCCGGACCACACAACACAGGTATAGTACAGGCAGGTACAGTACATCACATCTGCACATTATATAATAATGCCGGACCACACAACACAGGTATAGTACAGGCAGGTACAGTACATCACATCTGCACCTTATATAATAATGCCGGACCACACAACACAGGTATAGTACAGGCAGGTACAGTACATCACATCTGCACCTTATATAATAATGCCGGACCACACAACACAGGTATAGTACGTGCAGGTATAGTACATCACATCTGCACCTTATA
This sequence comes from Ilyophis sp. 1 JC-2022, assembly GCA_022702515.1. Classification (NCBI taxonomy): domain Eukaryota; kingdom Metazoa; phylum Chordata; class Actinopteri; order Anguilliformes; family Synaphobranchidae; genus Ilyophis; species Ilyophis sp. 1 JC-2022. Next base: position 3,065,873 of record CM040396.1, on the reverse strand, counting down.
TAATAATGCCGGACCACACAACACAGGTATAGTACAGGCAGGTACAGTACATCACATCTGCACATTATATAATAATGCCGGACCACACAACACAGGTATAGTACAGGCAGGTACAGTACATCACATCTGCACCTTATATAATAATGCCGGACCACACAACACAGGTATAGTACAGGCAGGTACAGTACATCACATCTGCACATTATATAATAATGCCGGACCACACAACACAGGTATAGTACATCTGCACATTATATAATAATGCTACATATTACATTAATTTAGCACATGCGCTTATCCACAGTGACCTGCAGTAAAACCTGAGCACTAGTGCAGGGCTCTACAGTGCCCCCATTTTAGGAGCATTTGCTCCTGAAAATTGATATGTGCTAACATATTATTTAGAAAAATGATTATTTAGAAGCACTAGTGCGCTACAAAACTTTTCAACTTCGGAGCACATGTGCTCACTCTCGCACGCACTCTCGCACGCACGCACTCTCGCACGCACGCACAGCCATAGGTCACATTTCTACCCTTAGTCCCAAATGGATTTTAAATAAATTTTCGTCAAAATTTCAAAAGGTAATTCGTTTTTTTTCTGCTTCAGTGAGAGGACTGGCAGAGGCAGGGGTCTTACTGTTGGCTATTCGGGTGGGTGGGCGGCGAGGGCGGGGTCTTACTGTTGGCTGTTCTGCTGGGCGGCCTCTCTGGCCAGCTCGGAAGGGGGGAACTGGACGAAGAGGTCGCCGGCTCGGCTGATGAGCATCTCATATGGGAGGTCCTGAGGGATCTGGGACAGGAGGTGGTGTACGGAGGCCATGTCACACTCGCAGTCCAACACCTCCTCCTCTCTGTGGAGCACGATCTGTGCACACACACAGACAGACAGACACACACACACACACACACACAGCACTGTCATCTCCAAATGAATATTATAACATACTTACATAAACCTTTGCATTTCTACAGCAACGGTAGGCTTGACAAACGTTCTAATTGTATTGTGATGTCACACAAGCAACTACCTGAGCAGTGAGGACTACAGTACTTCCTGTCTGAGGAGTGGGTGAGAACTAGAGTGCTTCCTGCCTGAGGGCAGAGGACTACAATACTTCCTGCAACAATGCATGCAAGAGGTCTGGAATTTGAAGCCTTCGGTTCACTTCGCATTTACATCTGGTCTCGGAATCGTGCAAAAGCACAGCCATTTTAATACCGATGGCACGCGTGAAAGTGCTCAAAATCAACATCAGCAATACATCTACTCACTGTGCTTTCCACGACACCGGTGTGTCATCTCAAAGCTTAAATCACATGATCATTCAAACGCGCCGACAGGACACTCACCACGGCAGCAAAGTATATGGGCATCAGAGGGTGGCAGGCCAGGAAGAAGTCATACAACCGCACCACATGACGGAAATCTGACAGCACGTGCCCAAACCAGGTAATGAGCCAGCTTAGGGCAAAGATGGTGCCCACCTCTGCCCTTCACAGAGAGGAAGAGGGGGAGGAGGAAGAGGAGAATGCATAACAGGCTAATTACAAGAGACATATTAATCTGAAATAATCCCCTGAAATAATGGATTTGATTGGTTTTGGGGGGTCTGTTGTTGGGGGGGGGGGGGGGGGGGGTTTAATAAAAAAAATAAAAATATATATTTCATCAACAACAACAAAAAAAGATACAGATGAAGGCTATAATACCAGTGGTTTCCAAATTACCTATAATAAGCTTGGTTGCTGGAATACACTATCACACTGTACCAGAGTAACATGTTGTGCTTACTTTCCACAAATTGTCCAGTTATGTAGCAAAGCGGGGTATGAAATTAACTTTTTCACCCAATGGCCAGAGGGATTATAAAAATCACCAGCCATTTTCAACATTTTACCAGCCACATTACCCTTTATAATACAACACACCCTGGTTGGTTACCAGCCAAAGTGGCTGCTAGAGTAAAGATCCTATCAGCCACAATTTTACCAGCATTTGGCTGGTGGCTGGTGTTAATTTCACACCCTGACAAAGCAATTTGAGCCAAACGGTTTTTTCAGGATACCACTACTAGGCATCACCTGACTTGCTGAACAATCTACTGGCCAAAGTCCGTCGTTACAACCACTACTCCACCCAAAGTTATTGCTACACAACAAAAAAGATTACAAAGTTTTTGTTTGCTTTTTCAAAACAAAAAAGGCTTATAATCAACAACTAAACACACAACCAAAGAGTACAATCTGGTATACACAGACTGTTCATTTGAGACACCTCTGTAATGGACGCTTGTGAGTGTACTGTATGTCATCGTAATAAAGATGAACATTCTTCGTTAAGATGAATATAGCTGAATTCTTACTGTTGCATGAAGTCGTGCACCTCAGGGTTGACCCTCTCTATGATGGGCATTAGATAGTTTAAAATGTGTTTGGTGTTGTCCATGGTGGGGTCCATAAAATCCCTAGAAGAAAAGAGTGAAAACGTTCACGACTCACACAACACAGTAACGGACGGGGGAGCACCTTGACAACAGTAACCCCTCCTGGTCATAAAGCAAGGACTGCTGGGAAATGGTCAGAGGGGACTCATTGGCCATCTGGCTGTAGGCTGACCCATCACGCGGCAGTGTGCTTGCTCTCCGCACCCAAGAACAAGAACACTGTGTTTTGACGAGTCACTGATATTTTCCTGCAAAACTTCGAATGGTCCTGCTTTTTCTTAAAAATCTACACCAAAACACTGGGGAAAAACTGCTTCCATTCCAACTCCACTTATATTGAGTTTTAATGCAATATTTAAAAAGGGAGGCAAATACACACATGTTTCCGGGGAGCTTTTGTTTCGGGTGTCTTGTGTACTAAAATGGTCTTATTTTACATGCAAATAATAGCCCTGGGGCTCCCTGACAAAGCTTGTTCCTGCTTCAGTGTCCTGAACATGTACCGTCATATAGGATGTACAAAATGTTAAACAAACAGAATGGAAGCAATACAATGAAGACGACCAAACTGCACAATTTACCACTCATTTAACAGTTCCATAAGGTCTAAAGGGACGTTTATAGTTAGGCCATGTATGATTAGCCGATGCTTATTGCAACATTGTCAACAACATTCCATTATCGCTTATCTTTGATATTGAATTTTGTCGCTCATAAAATGCATAAACACATAAACGATAATAGAAGACATCGCCGAAGTGGAGTCATTTGCACATAACGCTAAAGATAATTGATCTTTAGCGTTAAGCGAGAACGTTCCATAATGGGTTAAAGTTCAATACAATTTAAGTCTCAGCGACCGGAACAACTATGATCGTGACAAGGAAAAATCGTCCATCGCTCTCGTTTCAATCAAAAGTCGTAGCGACCGACTATCAAATGTGATAATCGCCGAGGTCAGCAATCATACATCGCTGAACTGTAAACTGCCCTGAAGAGTAGATCAGCTGTCTACAGGAACGTGAAGCACAGTCACACCTATGATGGTGGGTCAGAAACAGCCGCACAGTCACACCGATGATGGAGAGTCATACAGTTCATCAGTCACAACTATGATGGTGGGTCAAAAAAAAAGAGGACGTGTCACCGTCCTTCCTACTACCAGCTGACGGGGTTGTATGGCGGTGAATTCTCAAGTGCTTGCTACATGGGGGGAATTGAATAGCATAAGGTACAATTGGCTGCCAAATTGGGAAAAAATGTGGAAAATCAGAAACTAAATTTTAAAAAATTTAAAAAAGAAGAAAGTTGAGCACAGTCGTACCTGAGATGGTGGGTTGAGAGCTTCTCCACCAGGACTGTGGCTAGGCGCTCCCCCAGGACCAAGAGGAAGGTCACTACAATGTCATGGTATCCCTGGTAATAGTGAAGCTGAGGGTTGCGGTCGAGCACGTGCAGGATGATGTCGGTCAGCTCCTCCTGTAGCCCCTCCCTCTGGTCATCAGGCATCCCTACACATGACCGCAAAACAACCACATGGTCAGGTCTTGATATACAACCGCAAAACAACCACATGGTCAGGTCTCTATATATATATATATATATATATATATAACCGCAAAACAACCACATGGTCAGGTCTTGATATACAACCGCAAAACAACCACATGGTCAGCTCTCTACATATAACCCCAAAACAACCACATGGTCAGGTCTCTACATATAAGCCCAAAACAACCACATGGTCAGGTCTATATATATATATATATATATAACCGCAAAACAACCACATGGTCAGGCCTCTACATATAACCGCAAAACAAGCACTCTACCAGGTCTCCTCCTCTAGGCTGCTAGCCCTATGGGATTCGTCCTCTGGGAAAACAGGCCATGTTGAAACGTATTGAAAAATATAGTGAAAACTATAAATGCTGAGGATTGTTTGAACCTGAATGCAGCAAGAGCAACACAGCCTGAAGTCTACAGTACTTGTATTGAGTTAGGAAAGTGAATTCCACACATTCTGATTCTAAAAATAGCACGTTGTGAACTTTGTTTTTTTTCCACCAAGTTTAGAAGAGGATGCCAAACAAACCCTCACACAGCAGAACAATCGTCAGCTGTCTGGGACTAACCCCATGCACCAGACATCTAGAGCAGGGATCTCAATCTTCTCCGTAAAGGGCCGGTGTGTAGACAGGCTTTTGTTCCAACCAAGCAGTAACACACCTGATTCTACTAATCAAGGTCCCTTAGCAACGACTCTAGTGCTTGATTAGTAGAATCAGGTGTGTAACTGCTTGGTTGGAACAAAAGCCTGTATACACACTGGCCCTTTCTGGATAAGATTGAGATCCCCTGCTCTCGAGCAAAACACCCCACATACTTTACTAAAGAACATGCAGGCAGTCATTCGGTAGTGATGGCCTTCAGTAAAGCAAGACTGAGAAAGCACTAGATCATTCAGTCGGGTTATCAGCAGAAACCCAAAGCAAAACGACTTAGTCGAGAACATTAAAAACGCATTTATTAATTTCTGTCTGATGATATGTGTAGTATACGCAGAGAACAAGCGCTGGTGCAAGTCGCACACTCACCTGGTGGAAACCTCCTGAGAGAGCGCCGCACGTCCAGAAGCACCTGGTGATAATCCTTATGATTCTCCCTCAAGTCTGCTGCTATTTACACACAAAGACAAAACTCCCTCCAGTATGCTTACAGGCAAACAAGAAAATTAAAGGAGGTTTCAAGTCTGAATATACGTGTTACGGGAGTTTATCTCTGTGAATTCACAAGTTGTATCATAAATGTAGCTTAGCAGAGTTAACTTAAATTTAAAACTTTAGTAATTTAGTACTTTTGCAATGTTGCATATACCCTTGCTGATCTGGGAATGTTGTAAGACGCTTTTATTGTGTCACTTTTATTCCCATTACTCCGATCACACGGAGCAAACGATGACTGCAGCAGAATTTAATGAACTTCAACATCATGGCGGCATTATCTTAAGGCGATGTGGAGTAAAAGCAGGTTTCACCATCATTGCAAGACTTTATCATCTACTACAGGCGTGTCAAACTCCAGTCCTGGAGGGCCGCAGTGTCTGCTGGTTTTCCATGTGTTTCAACATGAGTGATTCGTTTAAATCATTGATTGGCTAAGAATCCGCACACCTTTTCCCAAGGCTTTAATTGGCTGCCGATTGAAAGGAAACCACAAATACCTGCAGACACCGCGGCCGTCCAGGACTGGAGTTTGACACCCCTGATCTACAAGCTCAGCACTCATGCATGGTTTTAGCCAGAGGTATAAAATCCAGGTTAAGAAAGTAAGTATTTTGTTGCAATAAATAATTAGTGTAATCAGCTGGCTGACTTCATGGGTGGAAGAAACACAAGACAGGCCTTTTACTTTCTAACCCCTGGATTTTACACCTCTGGTTTTAGCACATTATGTATATCTGTCCATTCAGTGAATTACTCAGAGGTTTAAAGTGATACGGTGACGCTCTCATACGTGCGGCGTTTGTGATACAGCGACGCTCTCATACGTGCGGCGTTTGTCATACGGCGACGCTCTCATACGTGCGGCGTTTGTTTGGGCCTCCACAGCTGCTCTCTTACCTGGTTTGTCGGGCAGGTTGTCGGTGTTCATGTTGAGCAGCTTGGGCCACACCCTGCAGCGCATCTCGTCGGTCAGCAGCCCGCCCTCGCTGATGGCCATCCTGCGCAGCGCCGCCACGTCCACGGGGGTCACGCCTAGGGCCCGCGAGATCTCGCCCATCTTCCTCTTCCTCCGCGAATCCCAGTCTAACCACATCACAACCACATCAGTCCACGCACAGCGGCTCGACTCTGCCTGTCTGAAGCCCACATGACAACACGTCAGCCCCATGCATGCCTCCAAGGCAAAAACCAGCAATCACAGGGCTGGATCCAGAGCAGAGTTTAACTAGCAACCTGCTCAGCAAGAGCACTGAGACAATGTTACAACAGCCTGCCTCCGAGCAGGGCGGCTAGTCTGTGTGGGGGAGTGTTCAGTGCCTCTAAGTAGGGCGGCTAGTCTGTGGGGGGGAGTGTTCAGTGCCTCTGAGCAGGGCGGCTAATCTGTGGGGGGAGTGTTCAGTGCCTCTGAGCAGGGAGGCTAGTCTGTGGGGGAGTGTTCAGTGCCTCTGAGCAGGGCGGCTAGTCTGTGGGGGGAGTGTTCAGTGCCTCTGAGCATCAGTGCCTCTGAGCAGGGAGGCTAATCTGTGGGGGAGTGTTCAGTGCCTCTGAGCAGGGCGGCTAGTCTGTGGGGGGAGTGTTCAGTGCCTCTGAGCAGGGAGGCTAGTCTGTGGCGGAGTGTTCAGTGCCTCTGAGCAGGGCGGCTAGTCTGTGGGGGAGTGTTCAGTGCCTCTGAGCAGGGAGGCTAGTCTGTGGGGGAGTGTTCAGTGCCTCTGAGCAGGGAGGCTAGTCTGTGGCGGAGTGTTCAGTGCCTCTGAGTTGGGCGGCTAGTCTGTGTGGGGAGTGTTAGTTTAGGGGGGGTGTCGTGGCTTGCGTCGAGATATTAATTCATATGTAAACAAACCATTAATATGTAATCAATATGTAATCTGCAACATTATTAGGACACAAAAATCGGTTTCTGGGGCACGGAGGAAAGGAGGATGCATTTTTCTCTCCAATACCCACAATACCCTCTCCAAAAGCCAGAAATGGTCAGGGCTGCATGCAGTGGGAGATTTTAGGAGCCGACAGGGACAATGGTGGTGATGTCCTACAGCAACAATATAAGGTAAGCAATGTGCCTGCAGAAAGTTATCTATAGAGTCAGCAGAGGGTCTTTTCCAGAAAGGCAGGTAACTTTCCTTTTAGTGTGAGTGTGGGGTGTATAATTTAATATGCATTCCACTGGTGCCAATTCTGCCAAATACTTTGAATCAATCGGCACTCTGTAGCTAAAGAGTGACGCGAGTCTTCGGCCATTGTTGTTGTGACATACGTTGCACTTTTCAGCAATGCCGTGTAAAGGACCGCTTCGGTAAGGCCGCTTGAACTACTCACCTAACGTCTACAGATTGAATGGAAGTGACATCCAAGTAGCTAAAGAAACCAGCACTATTTTCTCTTAGCCAAGTTGTTATTAATTATATTATTAATTATTAAATGCGACCGTTAAGTATTTACGACCAGAAATTATTGGAAGTGAAACTATGGTCATTCATTGTTGGCGTAACTGGTTGACACTTTGCAATCAAATGGCAATCAGTTACGTGTCAACAACCAAGCAAGCTCGCTAGCAAGATTAACAAGCCCTACTGAATTGCTAGCTACATCTTAAAAATAAAATAAAGCAGACGTTAGGCGAGACACCTAAATGACGACCGATCTTATTGGATGCCATTTAGGAAGTGGGTTTAGATTTTAGACAGATGAGAGTATCAACCTCGCTGTTAACGTTACCAGATGGCTACCTACAATACGACAGCTACAAGCTAACTAGCTAACGTTAGCTAGTTGCGCAAATATAGCTATCAAATTAACAGATGTTGCGTCTTGTTTGCTGCTCCAATAACGCGTCGTTTGAGAAAAACCTTCATTGTCGGAGAGCAATTTAGGGTGTAAATAAAAAAGGCCGTGATGGAGAAACCGATCATCCTACCCTGTTTGCCGATTCCATTCAAAGGAGAGGAGGCGCCGACGCTTTTAGATTTTTTCAGGTACATCTTGCCAGTCCGCTCATTGTTGTAGATCGGTTTGTTGTGCCTTTTCTTCCTCCTACGATTTAGACATTATTTTAAAAAAAATATCGCTACTGCAACACAAAGATGAGTCCAGCGGGTTTGTCTTGATTAGCTGGACTTGGACATCCTTCCTCTCCTTCCGTCAAACAGAACAGGCCACATCACTGCAGCCAAGCACTGGCTAGTTGGCTACTACTAGCGAATTTACACTGACAAATGCTAGCAATACGTCATCCAAATAATGTGTATAATTCGCTTTTTTCCCCCAGATGAGACAATGTTGTTTGTGATGCTATGACTCTGTTACAAACTCGTTAAAAAAAACAAAACTGATCGTTTTCATTTTTTCCATCTCTGAGAGGAAGACGCGCCTCCTGGGCTGTTTCCAGCTGATCTAGGTTGTTGTTAAGGCGTATCGAAAATGGCGACTGGGACTTGTAGTTCTTTGTGAAAATTCGTCAGCTTTTCTGTTACGTCACCGAATGACTATAACCTATATTTTGACTATGTAGGGCTACTTTTATAATATGAACCTTGATATTTTGTATGTGCTAATATTCTTACCTGTTTGTTTGTATTATTTGTTCTTCAAAATAAAAAAATAAAAAAATAAAAAAAATTGACTATGTAGGGCAGGCTAATCAGAGGTTTCCCAAATACAGGGACGGGACCCACTGGTTAGTAGTGGGATGGTGCGAAATACAGATATAGGATATAGGCACCTATTTAGATTTTTGAGGGAAACGGGTTTGTATAAAAGGGTTTAGAGGATTTAATTTAATTTTTTTAAATTATTATTTTAAATTTATTTACTGTAAGAGTTTATTTTCCTTTTGTTTGAATTCTTGGTAGTTGGGTGGTTTAATTTATTTTGGAGGATGTTTGTTTTGTTTGGTTTGGGATTAGTGGGTAGTCAGCTGGTAGTTTGTTTTGGGAGTGGGTTGGGTCCCTGGTCCATACTCCAGTCCGGTAAGTGGCGGTAAAGCTCCTAAAGTTGGAATCTAACCGCCATAAAATAAATAATAAGAAGAAAAAGTAGTATTGTAGTAAGATGACATTTGTAGCACTGAAATGTTTGCTGCGGCTGAATGACATTTTGGAATTCAAAAACGCCTTCAAATTTGAGAAAACATGGCGACGTAAGTTAATGTTATTGCTGGCAAAGTTAGTTGTTTCATATTGAAACTTTCCCTGTAAACGTTAGCTAACCCCGAGAGTGCGTGATTTCAAATCGGCTAAACGGTTCAAGTTAATTCCAGCTGACACCCAATTAGTCAAACGGCTTGAGCTCGAGCCAGTTTGCTGGTCCGAGCTGAAATCACGCGCGTTAATTAGTTAATTATTGATGGCTCGTCAGCTCGCGCTCGCCAAAGTTCAAAAAGTTTTCCAAGCCACTGGTCGATGCCATTTCAACAGAGTTTGAAGAACCGCATCAGCTCCTTGGTGAGCGACTCGTAGCAGCTTCATCTTGATGCCAAAAAGACGTCCTGGACCAAAGATTAAACTCTTCAAAAATGGTAAGGCAAAGCCTGCTTCGTCTGAACATATTATTAACTGTATAGGGGTGTTCATTGATCTGTGCAATGACAACAATTAATTAATTCAACCTCACATTAAAGCTGCAGTATATAACTTGAACGTGCTTTGTTTGCACTTTAATGAATGATAAATACCCACTACTTGAAGAATATAACGTAAATGCCTAAGGAGCTTAGAACAACTGTCTTATCATATAGTAGACCACAGGATAAGGGTATTCTACTTTTTTCTGGGGCAATTAGTCCTGACACCCAGAAGGTCAGACGTCTGTGGTTAGAGAAACATTTTTACAATTCCCCAAACCCGTCTTCAGAGTAGTCTGAGGATAGGCTTGGTTCTTGGGAATGGTAAAAATGCTTCCCTTATGACAAAGATCATGGTCTGGCCTCCGGGTGCCAGGTCTGATCGCCGATGCCTTTACCTGACTTTTGAACATCTCTTGAATGTAACTATTATGATTTTAAATGTAAATAAAAACATAAAATACAGAATAAAATGCTTTTATATGGTGGTCTTGATCATGACGTGTTTAACTTTCATTTTTTAATGAGGGGGTATTTAATTAATTTGAAATGTGTAAGCAAAGCATGCAGACGTTATGTCCTGTAGCTTTAAGAGGGGGATGTGTGTCATCAATGAATGTATGTATTTTAAATTGTTCTATTGCCATATAAGCCCCACTCCATTTCTCTTATTGACTGAAACATATGTACATTGGTCATTGACTAATTATGTTCAATTTCTGCATGTGTATGGGACATGCATTGTTTTTCAGGACTGGACAACATCGATGTGGAAATGGAGCCCTTGCAGCCCCTCAGGGATGTTCATACCAGCTCTTCTGAGGAAAGTGACCTTTTCTCATCCAAGTCTAATGCACAAAGTACCAAAGAACTTCAGGGACATTTGGCCTGCTCTGCTGTCCACACTGATCTGCTGAAGACCTTCTCCTCCGTATGCAAGGTGTCCATCAAGTTAAACACACCCCTTCCTGCCTCAGTTAAACACACCCCTTCCTGCCTCAGTTAAACACACCCCTTCCTGCCTCAGTTAAACACACCCCTTCCTGCCTCAGTTAAACACACCCCTTCCTGCCTCAGTTAAACACACCCCTTCCTGCCTCAGTTAAACACACCCCTTCCTGCCCCAGTTGCCCCAGGATTATTTAGCCCCAGGAGAGCCAGGATGGTCTCTAGAAATTTTGAAAATAAGCTTCTGCTAAAGCTCAACAGAAGCTTTTACAGCTTTGAATAGTAACATCTTGGAAAAAAGAGCTTGACAGTCAGATTCTGTGTAGCCAGAGTTTCTTCTGAAGAAATTTAAACTTAGGGATAGTTTAACCATGTAAGGGGGTAGTTTTATAATAGCTGTTTTACCTTGTGGTCTATGAACTTGTAGTATTCACAGATTGCTTCTTGACTTCTGCTTTCAAGTGGCGAATGTAAGTATCATGTATATGTGTAATTTCAGGGTCCAGCACTTTAGGGCCTAGTAGGCAAGACAGCTATTACAGAAGTATAGAATTTGACTATCCCTTGAAACAATGGAGATAGGTTTACTGCTACATAAGTTCAACCCTCATACTGAATTAAGGTTTTTTATTGTCCATTTTCATTGCAAATCTAACAGATTCTAGATATTATTCACAGTGTTGTATTCTGCTATTGTATTGTAGGATGCAAGTCAGTGCACTCTTGTCTTCCAGATCACACACAATACATGTGTGTGTGTGTGTATATACATTACCGTTTAGAATCACTGACATTTTTATGTTTTTAAAAGAACTTTTATCAACAGTCCAGACATTGATAATGTTATAAACTACTATTTCTATTTCATCCTATTTCTACTTCAGAAATTGTAGCCCTTTTTACACATAGTCCCCCCATTTTAGGGCACCAAAAGTAGATTTGATAACTCAGACCCTTGAAGACGTACAGCCATTTAGCCAACCATGTGTTCCATACTATTCCCGTGTAATTTATAGCTTCATCTAGTCCCACCCCCCAATTCCCATAGAGATCCATTCAAATGCAGAAAGGTTAGAGTATCGCTTGTAAGAGTACCTGGAAATAAGATCAAGAGTATTTTGATGTTGTTGGGTCACAGACATCAGGAAGTCATGGCATGCAAAGGATATGCAACTACATATTAAATAGGTTGACTATTTAAATTTATGTTAGTTACTTTTGGTTCCCTAAAATGTGGCGGACTTACTATGTGTAAAAAGTGGCTACAATTGCTAAAGTAAACATAAAAATGTCTCTGTCATTCTGTTTTGAACGGTTGTGTATAAACGGTGCCCTCCACTATTATTGGCACCCCTGGTAAAGATGAGTAAAAATGGTTATAAAAAATTCACCGTTTGGTGAATTATCTTAATGTCACACTGAAAAAATGAGGAAAAGCCAACATTTAATTAAAGTAAATTTATTGTGAGAGAAAAAATCCCTCATCAAGAAATAATTATTTTTAACAAAACCATATGTGCCACAATTATTGGCACCCCTGCATTTATATATAGAATAAAGTAATTTTTAATATTAGTCGCATATCCTTTGCACGCCATGACTTCCTGATGTCTGTGACCCAACAACATCAAAAGACTCTTGAAATCTTATTTTCTGGTACTCTTACAAGCGATACTATAGCAGCTCTGCATTTGAATGGATCTCTATGGGAATTGGGGGGTGAGACTAGATTTAGCTGTAAATTACACTGGAACAGTATAGAACACATGGTTGGCTAAAGGGCTCTAAGTCATCAAGGGTCTGATGTATCAAACAAGCCTTTAACCATCACTCTGCTGCCAGAAATACAGTAGCTATGGAAGGATCACTTTAAGGGTTGTTTCTCCTGACAGATTTTCCTATTGAACTCTATAGAAAAATAAGTCAGGAGAAGAAACCCTTCAAGTTATCCAGGGAAAAACAACTAAATTCTTGTCAGACATTATCGAACAGACATTGATTTTTGTCGTCAGACGTGAATCCAGCGTAAATTCAGTAGTCATCTTATTGCTCTGATCTTAACTGAATATGAGGAAAATGATAACTGAGTTCTGACTTGGTATGAAGGTAAAGATAAATAAAAAGTAACGTGGGCGAATACATAGTGACGGTTCAGCATTAACATCTGTGGATTTAATTTTAGCTGATCTATTTCTTAATTGTATCGATGTATCTTTATTAAACACTGTCCATTTTAAATCAGCCAGTCAGTCCGTTATTCTGTCTGAAATGTTTCCGGTGTAATATTCCGGTGTAAGTCCATTAATAAAGTTATTTTTAAGAAAATAATTCTGACACTTTTGGAACAAATAGATGTTACCACACAGCAATAATAGGCAAATAAAAGCCTTGAGATTTATTGAAAGAATAACAGTTATGTTAGACATGATGAGCCTTGTGTGGACAGTGAGGTGGCATTTCAGTCGTAACGAGCTAGCCTACTTCGCAGCAATTTGGCCTACTTTAGTATCACGCATTGAATTTAGTTTCATTAAGACGTTTTTTTTTTTTACCACTTGATGGCAGTATTTAGCTGTACACGTAGGCCTATCCCGAGCAGCGTCTACCAAGCACTGACTGAAAGTGTCCTTCCTTTCAATATTGTGTCCTGGTTCAGTCACCTGTCTGTGAGGAGCAAAGCCAAGCTCTCCAGAGTAGTTAACCAGGGATTCTGATTTACTGGCTACAAACAGACCCAGCCCACAGAGCACCATGCAAAAGCAGTGAACAGAATAGCCATCAAAATCCTGAATGACGCTTCCCACCCTCTTCATATCTCTTTTGAGATGATGCCCTCTGGGCGAAGGTTCAGAGTCCCCCGTGCACAGAAGTGCTGTTATAAAATATTATTTATCCCCACTGCCACTGCCAGCTCAACTGCAGTTAAAGTAGGAACCTGTGGACATTAACATTTAACCATCTACTTTTTTAATCTTTGTGTGTTGTCTTTATGTGAGCTATGCACTTTGCCAAATATGTATTTTCATTATTTGCCTGCATTAATGGACAATAATGTTTTTTAATCTGAATATTGAACGTTCTGAGTGAAACATTTTTGGGATGTTGATGGTAGGTTAAAAATGGTTTTCTCAAGAACGCCCCCGTAACATTGCATGCTCACAAAGATGGAATTCTCTGACTGCAATGTTTTTACAACGTTGTTGGGGCATTGACGATGGCAAGTTACAAAATGTTTTTAAAAAACGTGCTTCGAAGGTTTTCACTCGCTAGTTTTTTAAAAATGCTCCTTTAACATTTTTTATAAAGTTCTTCATGGACATTCTTGGACACAACAATTTTTGGAAGATTTTTACAAAAATATTCTTGAAAGGTCTAGTTTTTAAAATGTTGCTGGAATGTTTTATCATAGGTTCTATGGATGTTCTGTGAAAGCGTTCTGAGAGTGTTCTTTGATATTGGTTTTAATAAAGTTACCTTCATGTCATTTCACCGAAAACTTCCTAGTTTCTCAGAACATTTGTTTAAATACAGCATTATGTTTGTAAAAGGTCTACTTAAATCATAAATAAACATTTTGACACCTATCTACCTCAAACCTGACTAGACCTACACAATAACATGACACTAGTACACAATAGGTTAGAAAATTAATCGCTGCTTTTATTTTGTCAAAAGACCATACAAGGGGCATCACTCATGAAACGTGAGCAGAACTAATTTGTGTGTAAATCGTTCCTATGAGCAATTTTGTATGTATTTTGGCATTCATCGATGTTTTCGTATGAGTTTTGTTCGTAGCCTACGTGCAATCAAACTTTACACCTGCTCAGGACCATGCATACCACGTTCTTAAATTCTAAATGCCGCTAAATGTGGTTTATGAATATCAATTAGAACATTAATTTATTTTTGTTTTCTGTTAAATTCACAAGAATGAGGGGTCAATTTACTAAGATCCCAAATAAGGGGTGTCATTTTGTGTGTGCAGCTGAGGTATTTGCACGTGTTATCATTTCACACTGTGGCGATCAACCAGGAGCCATCAGGCCTCATTCATCAAACGATCATAAATATGTGTGGAAATTTATGTACGAAACAAGTTAGTATGAAGATTTTACGCCGGATTCATCAAACCATGTAGGAAAGGCCGATTTTTATTTAGTATTTTGTGCGTATGTTCATACATTCTGATTTATCGGTGGCCTGGTGGGACCCACAGCTTCATTCTGAGGGGAAGCTCAGTTGGAGTGGGGACCCACAGCTTCATTCTGAGGGGAAGCTCAGTTGGAGTGGGACCCACAGCTTCATTCTGAGGGGAAGCTCAGTTGGAGTGGGACCCACAGCTTCATTCTGAGGGGAAGCTCAGTTGGAGTGGGACCCACAGCTTCATTCTGAGGGGAAGCTCAGTTGGAGTGGGACCCACAGCTTCATTCTGAGGGGAAGCTCAGTTGGCACTTGTTTAGAGAACACTGATGTGAGAGCCGGCTGGCTTATGGTAAGTATATATTTGTCCAATTGCCGTTTACCATCACTAGGGGTTAGGGGATTTAAAACTACATATCACAAACACAGAACACAAACAAGATGAAGAAATTAATAAGATTTTATTTATTTACAGGCTGAGAGGAAGACCGTAGCCTAGTGCTTGGCAGATGGAAGCTGTGCGCTCGTCCGATGCAGAAAGGCTTGAACTGTAACAGTTTGTGTGACGGGAGATCATGCGTTGACGGCAGGTTATCTCCAGCCAGGCCTTTTTACTTTACCAGTTCATATCACACCAGAACGGACAACAGAAAAAAAAGGTTTTGTTTTGAGGCCCATTGAGCGCAATTAAACCCAGCTAGTCAGCAGTGAACGGAGCACGGTGAGTAGCCTATTTCTAACGCATAGTTTTATTTATTATAGTTATCTTAGAGATATTTCACTTTGGTGTTACAGACGTAATTTTGTGTGATGTGAAAGCAAGCAGCTGTAGGGCTGTAGGCCAGCAAGTGTTTCGGTGGAGAACCGTGTGTGTCCCAGCTCTCCTGAATTGATCGGGTGGTTGGAACATGACTGCGGTTGTAGACAGTTGCACATTCCAGATTGGAGTAAGAATTGGGATATATGCAACCCCGGGTTGGGCAGTAAAAGAAATCCATCAAAAAAAATACATTTTTGGGTGAATTGCCCCTTTAACAGTCAGCAGGGCAGCTGATGTTGCTAGTATTCACGCTATTCAAATACAATGGGGTTAAGCTCCACAAAATTTCTTGTGTTATATCAAAGTCAAATATCCCTTTAAGAAAAAAGGAAACACCTTCAAGTTTTTCCATCAGACCTCAGACCTGGGTCAAATGCACACGGTCTTTAGATTCTGAGACTATTTGAAACACTCCTGCAGATTTCTGAAAATATTCAGTGAAATACCTGACTAACCAAAATGTACAATATCAGAAGATAATTTGTTCTGAATATAGTAAAATGGTTTGTAATCTGCAGGAATTTTACTGGTATCTAACAGGTTAAAGGATTTCACGTAAATATTTGACCCAGATCTGCTTTCACTTCCAATAGGAGAGGAGCCCAAAGAGGCGGCACCTACTGATAACAAAGGTAAGGAAGGAGTTGTCATTCTTTGTGATCAATGCACTTCACACGATTCTGTCCCTCCATAATCCACACTATTCTATACCAACAGTGGAATTGTTTTTTGTTTTTTTAAATGATATTATATAAGCCACATATGTTTTTGGATTTTGGACTGAGAGCCTATTTATTATATAACCCTTTATTCATTCTCCAATGTACAGCATTTTTTACATACAGTAAAACATTTAAAAGTTTTTATTTTTATTTTATTTAAGTGTTTTGATGAGCACAACCCAAGAGTCAGAACTGTGTTAGAGAAGATTTGGCAAATTTTTCATGGGCGCAACCCACATACTCAGCTGTGCTGCTCATCCCACAAATGCATATTCCTTACAAATGGGGCACCATTTAAAAGGGAAATAAACAGGGTTTCCAACGGTATAAAATGTATTGCCAAGAAGCATTGTTACAACAGAGAAATAATCTACCAAACACAAATTTCCAAACTTTTTGTTCGATGTTTATATATATATATATATATATATATATACAGGTGCAGCTCAAAAAATTAGAATATCATGAAAAAGTTCAATATTTTTTGTTACTAATTTCAGAAAGTGAAACTCATATATTATATAGATTCATTACACAGTGAAATATTTCAAGCCTTTATTTCTTGTAATTTTGATGATTATGGCTTACAGCTAATGAAAACCCAAATTCAGTGTCTCAGAAAATTATAATATTTGGTCGCATATCCTTTGCATGCTGTTACTTCCTGAAGTCTGTGACCAATCAACATCAAAAGACTCTCGATATCTTATTTTCAGGTACTGTTACAAGCGATACTATAACCTCTCTGCATTTGAACTGATCTCTATGAGAATTGGGGGGTAAGACTAGATTCAGCTGTAAATTACGCTGGTACAGTATGGAACACATGACTGGCGAAATGGCTGTACGTCATCAAGGGTCTAAGGCAGGGGTGTCAAACTCATTTTCACCCCGGGCCACATCAGCATTATAGTTGCCCTCAAAGGGCCGGTTGATTTTCGCGGACCTCGATTGTAATTGTTGGGGGGGGGGGTGCAATCAAGATTTTTCGCGGACCTCGATTGTAATTGTTGACGGGGGGGGGGGGTGCAATCACCATTTTTTAATACAAACTTTATTTAACGGTTTATTTAACGTATGTACCGCGGGTGTGCGTCCGCGTCTGCGTTTGTCTGTTATATCGTAAAAGTAAATCCCGGTTAACCAGCCACGTAGATACACGTTTTTTTTTTTTGTTTTTTTTTTTATTTGTTTTTTTTTACGCGTCAGATAATTAAGTTCTCGCGGGCCACATAAAATGACATGGCGGGCCTTGAGTTTGACACCTATGGTCTAAGGTATCAAACGAGCCCCAAACCATCACTGCGGCCAGATATGGAGTAGATGTGGATGGATCCCTTTAAGGGTTGTTTCTCCTGACTTTTTTCCCCATAGAGTTCTATAGGAAAATGAGTCAGTCAGCAGTGATCCATCCACATCTACTCCATATCTGGCAACAGAGTGATGGTTTGGGGCTTGTTGAATGTGATCTGATGTAGCTTGCGGTGCCATATATTTTTACTGCAACCTTGGACTGTGATTTCAGACTCTTTAAATTAACCAGTCCAACAAACGTGACAGCTTTTATGTAATTTATTTGATGGCTCAAGTGTAGGATCAAGCGTCTTACAAGTTGATGGGTTTTTGGATTGTTTACAAGAGCACACAATTCTTCACGGATCTAGCGTCTTTGTTTTCACCAGATTTATGCATTTAACTGTTAAAATTTAGAAACAAAGAAGAAAAGCAGCGAATAGGTGAAAATAACCGAAGTTTGGGGCTTTATTGTGTGGATGTGTGGCGTTGTACATTAATTTTGTGTGGTTATGTGAGGTCAGAATGTACATAAGTTAATGTTTTTAAGGGCTGAGAGTCTGTGGTCATTGTGGCTACTTCTGTAAGAAACCCTGAACAGTGCCAAACTTGGCGCTGTATAGGTATGGGGCATGCCCCTCCGAGCCGTAACTTGGCGGATGGCATACCTGCCATCCCAATAATGATGACTTTATTAAAGTTTATGTAAATTTGTCCAATTACTTTTGGTCTCCTAAAATGGAGGGGAGGGTTCTATGTATAAAATTGGCTGAATGTTGACATCTTAAAGTCTGCACTTTAACCTCTAATCTAATGTGCTGGAGTACAGAGCCAAGACAACAAAATGTGTCACCATCCAAATACTTTTGGATGACGCTGTATATTCCTCAGGAGGAAGAAGGCCACCATTCTGATATTATTAATATGGGCCTGAAAGGAGAGATTTGAATCGATACGTAAACCAAGGTTTTCAACAATTGGCGGAGGCAGAGAAGCAATCAAAAAAAATTCTTATCTGAATTCAGTAAATATGGAGCCACCCCAGGTGAAAAAATTAATCTCAACATGTAGATCCATACTCTCGCTTTTTCAATCGGGTTTGCAATGTAAATAATATTGTTGGAAAATAGTAGAGGGGGAATTTTTTGCGGACTGCTAAACAGTGCACATTAAACAGCACACTTCTGCCAGTGCTTTGTATGCAGGAGACAGGGCGCAGTAGATAGGGCTCTGATTCGGACACAGTGCACTGTATACAGGAGACAGGGTGCAGTAGATTGGGCTCTGATTCGGACACAGCCCTCGTGTCCATCTACCTGCAGTAACAGTCAGGGGCAATGATCAGTTGTGGTGTTTTCATACAGCCAGTAGATGGCGCTGCAGTGTAATTCAGTTGGCGCCGTAATTACATTGATAAGAGATCATGACTGACTGCCAGTTGAAGTGAAGTGCAGCTCAGTGAGAGGAGCTTACATATTTAAGACTAATTTGTTATAGTTAAAACTGAATGTGGCTCTTTGGTAACTTGATGGTTACAACATTGGGAAGAAAATTAATGTTTATCATGATAACACTTGTATTTAGTGGGTTTTTCTTGTAAATTATATGTAATCTATTTGTAGTGATGAAGATTGTATGTTTTTTTACAATGTACTGATGTTTGTAGACTGATAAACATGTCTGGTGACGTAAAGTTCACCACCGTGATCATAGTATAACTTCTGTTTGTTTTCTTTTGTTTACAGATTAAGTTAAATATGTTTGCAAATCAGAATGTGTCCTGTATGATATTAGCATTTTATGGAAAGGGTTCAGAAATTAAATCTTTGCAGTAGGCTCCCAACCTTGAGTTGAATTGCCCCCTTATTATTTAGTTATATTTGTTGGTTAATATAGCCAAGTAATTGCCTCAGTTTTTTTGTGGGTTAGTCAGAATACTTTATGAAACTAATTTACACAACCCCTCCCTGCTTTTGTGTGCACATCCCATAATTGTGTGTGTGTGTGTGTGTGTGTGTGTGTGTGTGTGTGTGGTCTCTCCACAGGCTGGGTTGGTGTAATCTCACAGAAGGCTGCTGTGATGTTCTGGCCTCAGTCCTGCATTCTCCTCACTCAGAGCTGAGAGATTTGGAGCTCAGAGACAATGAGCTGCAAGATTCAGGAGTGAGAGCGCTCTCTGCTGGACTGGAGGACTCACTCTAAACTGCAGACACTGGGGTGAGTAGAAACACAAACCCCTTCAATCAAAAAGGGCTCAAATGTCACTAAATACAACACTTATGTTAATTATGTTTTGAATATGAAAATAAACAATGGTATTCTGTATACTTCACAGAACTGAAGCAACATATTCCTGTCCTGTCTGTAGAATAAGACTGTACACACATTTTAAAGTCCATTTAAATATTTTAATCTGACATCAATTGGACAAAACATCTTCTTGAGAAACATCAAATCAAATCACATCAGTTTATACATTCTTCAAAATGAAACAAAAAATTGGTTCACCTGTTCAAATGAAAGGAACCTGTTCATCCTCTTAAATAATGATTAGGATTTAAAAACTGTTCAGGTAAGGTATGCTGTAAGGTGTGTAACACACTGCTATGTGTTTGACACACACAGTTCTGTTAGTTTATATTAATGTGCTGTAAGGTGTGTAACACAATGCTATGTGTTTGACACACACAGTTCTGTTAGTTTATATTATTGTGCTGTAAGGTGTGTAACACACTGCTATGTGTTTGACACACACAGCCCTGTTAGTTTATATGAATGTGCTGTAAGGTGTGTAACACACTGCTATGTGTTTGACACACACAGCTCTGTTAGTTTATATTAATGTGCTGTAAGGTGTGTAACACACTGCTATGTGTTTGACACACACAACACTGTTAGTTTATATTAATGTGCTGTAAGGTGTGTAACACACTGCTATGTGTTTGACACACACAGCCCTGTTAGTTTATATTAATGTGCTGTAAGGTGTGTAACACCCTGCTATGTGTTTGACACACACAGCCCTGTTAGTTTATATTAATGTGCTGTAAGGTGTGTAACACACTGCTATGTGTTTAACACACTGCTATGTGTTTGACACACACAGCCCTGTTAGTTTATATTAATGTGCTGTAAGGTGTGTAACACCCTGCTATGTGTTTGACACACACAGCCCTGTTAGTTTATATTAATGTGCTGTAAGGTGTGTAACACACTGCTATGTGTTTGACACACGCAGCCCTGTTAGTTTATATTAATGTGCTGTAAGGTGTGTAACACACTGCTATGTGTTTGACACACACAGCTCTGTTAGTTTATATTAATGTGCTGTAAGGTGTGTAACACACTGCTATGTGTTTGACACACACAGCCCTGTTAGTTTATATTAATGTGCTGTAAGGTGTGTAACACCCTGCTATGTGTTTGACACACACAGCCCTGTTAGTTTATATTAATGTGCTGTAAGGTGTGTAACACACTGCTATGTGTTTGACACACACAGCTCTGTTAGTTTATATTAATGTGCTGTAAGGTGTGTAACACACTGCTATGTGTTTGACACACACAGCTCTGTTAGTTTATATTAATGTGCTATAAGGTGTGTGTGTCCTTCTCTCTGCAGGCTGTCAGGCTGTAGAGTCACACAGACAGGCTGTGATTCTCTGGCTTCAGCTCTGTGTTCAAACCCCTCACACCTGAGAGAGCTGGACCTGAGATACAATCACCCAGGAGACTCAGGAGTGAGAGCGCTGTCTGCTGCTAAACTGGACACACTCACACTGCTGTAAGTACAGAGAGTTTCCACACTGCTTCTGACACACACACACACACACACACACACACACTGCTGTAAGTACAGAGAGTTTCCACACTGCTTCTGACACACACACACACACACACACACACACTGCTGTAAGTACACAGAGGGAATTGTAAGGGCTGTGGTGTAGCTGGGCTTGTGTTGGTGGGGGTGTGCTCTGGGGGGTGGGGGCATTGTAAGGGCTGTGGCGTAGCTGGGCTTGTGTTGGGGGGTGTGCTCTGGGGGGTGGGGGCATTGTAAGGGCTGTGGTGTAGCTGGGCTTGTGTTGGTGGGGGTGCGCTCTGGGGGGTGGGGGCATTGAAAGGGCAGTGGTGTAGCTGGGCTTGTGTTGGGGGGTGCGCTCTGGGGGGTGGGGGCCTTGTAAGGGCTGTGGCGTAGCTGGGCTTGTGTTGGTGGGGGTGTGTTCTGGGGGGCGGGGACATTGTAAGGGCTGTGGCGTAGCTGGGCTTGTGTTGGTGGGGGTGCGCTCTGGGGGGTGGGGGCATTGTAAGGGCTGTGGTGTAGCTGGGCTTGTGTTGGTGGGGGTGTGCTCTGGGGGGTGGGGGCATTGTAAGGGCTGTGGTGTAGCTGGGCTTGTGTTGGTGTGGGTGCGCTCTGGGGGGTGGGGGCATTGTAAGGGCTGTGGTGTAGCTGGGCTTGTGTTGGGGGGTGCGCTCTGGGGGGTGGGGGCATTGTAAGGGCTGTGGTGTAGCTGGGCTTGTGTTGGGGGGTGTGTTTTGGGGGCCGGGGGCATTGTAAGGGCTGTGGTGTAGCTGGGCTTGTGTTGGGGGGGGGGGGGGGGGGGGGTGTTCTGGGGGGTGGGGGCATTGTAAGGGCTGTGGTGTAGCTGGGCTTGTGTTGGTGGGGGTGTGCTCTGGGGGGTGGGGGCATTGTAAGGGCTGTGGTGTAGCTGGGCTTGTGTTGGTGGGGGTGTGCTCTGGGGGGCGGGGGCATTGTAAGGGCTGTGGCGTAGCTTGTAAATACTGACATAATACACCGATAACAGATAAACAATATGTAATTACTGTATGTATAATATGATAAGTAATGTGTTCTCTCTCGCTCTCTCTCTCTCTCTCTCTCTCTCTCTCGCTCTCTCTCTCTCTCTCTCTCTCTGTTCTGCTGTTCCTACAGTGTGGACCATGGAGGAGAGAACAGGACCAAACCTGGACCCAGGAAATGTAAGTTTGTGTCGATACAGAAGTCACTGGTGCGCGTGTGTGTGCGTGAGACTTTACAAAAATGTCTCTCTCATACACACAAACACACACATGTACACACACAGGTACTATCACAGCTTTTTCTCTGTCACACACATAATGAGGTGAATATTAATAATGATAATTAATCGCATTAATGTCTCTGGTGTGCAGACGGCTGTCAAGGATGGTTGGGGATGGATAAGGGGCGTAAAAGACCCGAGGGTGGGACTTGAGCTTAGAGCGATAGCCATGCCCACGAGACGCAAAGGGACGCAAAGTTGGCCACATATCTTATTATAGAAGCCTTCCTCGTTGCTGATAGCCTATGATATGATTACAATGAGTTCCAGACCCTGATTCATATGGCGATGTGTTTTTTATGTACATGAGTCAAACTCACAGCCACTATGATGCATTTTATTTTTCACTTGGTTCTATTCAATAGATTTTCTGTAATTACCTTATATTGACAACTCAACCGGCTGGTTGACATCAAATTTTTTTCATCATTTCAAGTCATCATTTTTTTTCAGTCATCATTTCAAAAGAATTTCAGAGTCTGTTATTGGCTTAGTTTTAATAGGATTTTAAAGAAAGATAATTTTTGCCTAGTGTATTTCTATGATTGACAGTTAAAGGGTTAAACCACGTAGCCATATGCAAATGGTAAAACGGAATGCGACTAGCTGGCGCCTATGGAACGCCGAATGGGCCACATTTCACCTGCCCACACGCGCGTTTCCTTAACGCCATATATATAGAAGCTTGGAGTAAATGACCTTTTCGAGAACCTTGGATAAAAACGGCACTTTTGAGATGGGTTTAAAATTGTTAAGTATTGTGGGGTTTAAGTTAGGTTTTTTTAGGAGTGGCTGGACAACTGCATGTTTAAGGCAGGATGGGACAGAACCGGAGCAGAGAGAACTGTTGATAATGGATAGGAGACTTCGTAAAAAGCCTCTTTAAGAAGACCTGTGGGGACAATGTCAAGGGAACAGGTAGTAGGTTTCATATGAAAAACAGTCTCCTTTAAGGAAGATAGAGCAATAGGCTCGAAGAAGCTCAGGACAGCTGTGTATACCAGAGGGACAGTTATATCCTGCACAGGGGGTGAGATGTGCAACCTTATGGACAGCTGTGTATACCAGAGGGACAGTTATATCCTGCACAGGGGGTGAGATGTGCAACCTTATGGACAGCTGTGTATACCAGAGGGACAGTTATATCCTGCACAGGGGGTGAGATGTGCAACCTTATGGACAGCTGTGTATACCAGAGGGACAGTTATATCCTGCACAGGGGGTGAGATGTGCAACCTTATGGACAGCTGTGTATACCAGAGGGACAGTTATATCCTGCACAGGGGGTGAGATGTGCAACCTTATGGACAGCTGTGTATACCAGAGGGACAGTTATATCCTGCACAGGGGGTGAGATGTGCAACCTTATGGACAGCTGTGTATACCAGAGGGACAGCTATATCCTGCACAGGGGGTGAGATGTGCAACCTTATGGACAGCTGTGTATACCAGAGGGACAGCTATATCCTGCACAGGGGGTGACATGTGCAACCTTATGGACAGCTGTGTATACCAGAGGGACAGTTATATCCTGCACAGGGGGTGAGATGTGCAACCTTATGGACAGCTGTGTATACCAGAGGGACAGTTATATCCTGCACAGGGGGTGAGATGTGCAACCTTATGGACAGCTGTGTATACCAGAGGGACAGCTATATCCTGCACAGGGGGTGAGATGTGCAACCTTATGGACAGCTGTGTATACCAGAGGGACAGCTATATCCTGCACAGGGGGTGAGATGTGCAACCTTATGGACAGCTGTGTATACCAGAGGGACAGTTATATCCTGCACAGGGGGTGAGATGTGCAACCTTATGGACAGCTGTGTATACCAGAGGGACAGCTATATCCTGCACAGGGGGTGAGATGTGCAACCTTATGGACAGCTGTGTATACCAGAGGGACAGTTATATCCTGCACAGGGGGTGAGATGTGCAACCTTATGGACAGCTGTGTATACCAGAGGGACAGCTATATCCTGCACAGGGGGTGAGATGTGCAACCTTATGGACAGCTGTGTATACCAGAGGGACAGTTATATCCTGCACAGGGGGTGAGATGTGCAACCTTATGGACAGCTGTGTATACCAGAGGGACAGTTATATCCTGCACAGGGGGTGAGATGTGCAACCTTATGGACAGCTGTGTATACCAGAGGGACAGTTATATCCTGCACAGGGGGTGAGATGTGCAACCTTATGGACAGCTGTGTATACCAGAGGGACAGTTATATCCTGCACAGGGGGTGAGATGTGCAACCTTATGGACAGCTGTGTATACCAGAGGGACAGTTATATCCTGCACAGGGGGTGAGATGTGCAACCTTATGGACAGCTGTGTATACCAGAGGGACAGTTATATCCTGCACAGGGGGTGAGATGTGCAACCTTATGGACAGCTGTGTATACCAGAGGGACAGCTATATCCTGCACAGGGGGTGACATGTGCAACCTTATGGACAGCTGTGTATACCAGAGGGACAGTTATATCCTGCACAGGGGGTGAGATGTGCAACCTTATGGACAGCTGTGTATATCAGAGGGACAGTTATATCCTGCACAGGGGGTGACATGTGCAACCTTATGGACAGCTGTGTATACCAGAGGGACAGTTATATCCTGCACAGGGGGTGAGATGTGCAACCTTATGGACAGCTGTGTATACCAGAGGGACAGTTATATCCTGCACAGGGGGTGAGATGGACAGCTGTGTATACCAGAGGGACAGCTATATCCTGCACAGGGGGTGACATGTGCAACCTTATGGACAGCTGTGTATACCAGAGGGACAGTTATATCCTGCACAGGGGGTGAGATGTGCAACCTTATGGACAGCTGTGTATACCAGAGGGACAGTTATATCCTGCACAGGGGGTGAGATGTGCAACCTTATGGACAGCTGTGTATACCAGAGGGACAGCTATATCCTGCACAGGGGGTGACATGTGCAACCTTATGGACAGCTGTGTATACCAGAGGGACAGTTATATCCTGCACAGGGGGTGAGATGTGCAACCTTATGGACAGCTGTGTATATCAGAGGGACAGTTATATCCTGCACAGGGGGTGACATGTGCAACCTTATGGACAGCTGTGTATACCAGAGGGACAGTTATATCCTGCACAGGGGGTGAGATGTGCAACCTTATGGACAGCTGTGTATACCAGAGGGACAGCTATATCCTGCACAGGGGGTGACATGTGCAACCTTATGTTTTCCACTTTGCGTGTGTGTGTGTCTGTGTGCGTGACTTGCAGATGTACTTTGTTCATTCGTAAGCAGTTGTGCTGGTTTTGCAGGAAGGGCAGGTGTGGCATCTCCTTTGTTTGCTCCTCATGCTGCGGGTTCAGGTGAAACTGCAGGTGGAGCAGAACCACATCCCTCATGATGAATGCAGAGGGTGGGGCTCTAGGAAAGTGATATCTTCTAGATGTGTGTGTGTGAGAGGGGCGGGGGCACAAGAGCTTTTCCCAACTGCTCAAGGAATATCCTCCTGCTGGGAAGTTTCTCACTGTTCCATCTCGAAGAAACATTCAGAAGTAGTGCTTATTTTGCAACTTATGTTGGGAATTCCATTAAATCCTGTGATAATATGTATTGACTATATTTGAATATGTATTACCTTTAAACTATATTACCTGTGATAATATGTATTGATTATATTTGAAAATGTATCATGAGCACTCAAACACATAGTGAGATATATATATATGGAATCACATCATAATATGAGCAAAAAGCACAGATACAGACTCAATGTCTATCAAAAGCAAGTTTCCTTCAAAAGGTCCAGAGAATCTGATAAGATGATAAGATGTTCCCATAACAATGATTGTGTTTAGCGCTGTCCAAGGGCTCCCGGGCAAACAGATATTTTCAGACACCTGCTGTCTGACCGACCAAGGCTCAGTACAAAATAAGCAAAAGAACACATAGTAATATACTAATTAGCCATTGTTATTTTTGCACACAGTCAGCAGTCCAGGAGTTTGAAGAAGAACTTGGATAGTATCCAAGAAACCAGAGTCTGATAAGAGGTGGTTTCCCAGGCCTGAAGGGCGATGCCAGGGGGGGGGGGGCACACAGCTGGAGATGGGTGGCTGGGGATCTAAGGGGGGGGGATTTTGAGAGCTATCTTTGTGGGGCGGAGCCGGGTGTTTGAGAACCCAGGTGTCACTTGGATACAATCCAATAGGAGTAGGCCCCACAAAGGAAAGTTTGGAAAGTTCTCGAAGAAAGGCGGGGATAGAGATTGCCTGTGTTTGTATGGTCAAATAGGTCAGATGGACAAATAATGAGATGTACAATCTGATAAGAAACTGTATAAAGATGGACTGTAAACCAGGAATAAGGGCCAGCGAGGGGGAGTGTCTCTGGGGAGAGGCACTGCCCTGGGAGTGTCTCTGGGGAGATGGCAAGACCTTGATCGTGCGGTGTATGGGATAAGGTCTGGCATTTTTGATAGTCTCTGCGGGGGCACTACGCTGGACTTTTTGTTGTATATTTAATGAAATAAAGTCTAGCATTCTCTGAGAATTATTGCCTCGTCCTCTTTGTTTAAACACTTAGAGAAATTTGAGAGGTAAAGTTGAGAAACTCTGAATTTCTGAAAACAACTGAGATATTTTCACTCGGAGATCCACAACAAATTGGCATAATCAGACAGGTTTGGATCCAGTATCCACAACACTTACTTCAAACTTCAAATGTGACTTAATGCATCTTTATGATGCCCCTGTGTTTCAACTGTGTTTCTTCATCTTACCATCTCAAGAGAATGTGGTCAATGAAACTATGTGCCACATCAAACTGCGAAATGAGAATAATTTAAAGTGAATTATAAATAATTTATGTGTTGCACTTAGTGTTGTAATTCTTTCTGTTTAATTTCTATCGGGCATGTTTGAACAATTGTCTGCATCCACTGCTTTGGGTCTATGAAAAGCACAGAATTAATAATATGTATTAGTGATTTATTTATTTGGAATATTTGGATTTCTATCGAAACCTGTAGCCTACATAGCATAGACATCCTTGTGTTCACAAAATTCTGTTCGCAAATATAACTATTATTATGTTAAGAAAATTTGTACTATTATTTGCCATTATCTGACCCACAAACATGTCTGGATACGTTTGTAAAAATGCTATAATGTACCCTATTCTCTAGGTTAAAATATTACTCATTTTTATCTGCATTTATTTATTCATCCCCCCTTTCTCTATTGTACATGGTGTTTCTTGATATTTGTCGGTTTGTGAATTGTAAAGAAATCTGTAGCAGCAGTGAACATTTTAAAACCTGTACATTTTCTAAAGTAAACTTGCCAACAAAGTATAACCATATCCTTTCTGGGGTGTAATTATTCATCAACTGTTAAAAACATTCATTGAAATCATATGTTGTTCCATGAGGCACAATCTCTTCATATGCTAAGATGAATAAACACAGGGCCAAGTTGCATTAAATAATTTAGAAAAGTTTGGATAGCATTGCTTTGGAATAGAGCTAGTTTATTTTGTGTGAGCTACGATAGGCAATATTGTTAGTTGTAACTTGGCCACATTTTGATATGAATACGTTTAAAGGCAGGCCTAATGTTTGCAAGTTGGAATTAAGAACTTATAGAGAGCACTCTGTAGGCAATGCGTGAGTAACTTGGTTTTTTTAACGTTGAAAATGTTTTTGTTCAGATAAGAGGTTTACATAAACTGGACTTGTTTGAAGTAAATTGAACCTGTATTTAAATATGCCCCATTGGATTCCATTGTAAAGCAGAGTGGAGTGGTTCTTTCGGTGACTAATGCTGGAAAAAGAAAGTTGTGACAACATTATTATTATTATTACCGATTAGCATGATGGAAATAGTTCTGAAAAATAGGTCCAAGTTGGGGAAAAAACAAAACAGAATTGCCCTTTAAATCAAACCTCAAAATAACTAGAATGGCACTCAGAGAGATGCAGTGTGTGTGTGTGTGTGTGTCTGTGGCACACAGAGAGATGCAGTGTGTGTGTGTCTGTGTGTGTGTGTGTGTGTGTGTGTCTGTGGCACACAGAGAGATGCAGTGTGTGTGTGTGTGTGTGTGTGTGTCTGTGTGTGTGTGTGTGTCTCTGCTCTACCCACACTGCCTCAGAGAGATGCTACAGTCGCATGTGTGCTAATCTCGACCCTGAACGTAATATGCATGGGGTTGAAACTTTGATCTTGCACTGTGAAGTCGAGCATTGACCGTTTGGGAAAGATTCAGGTCATTACCCAACTGTTCACATTTCCACAAAGTTTCATCACAATCGGAGTAGAAGTTATGGATGATAGGGATACAAACACAGACAGATAAGAGCAAAAACAATTCCCCCAATTAAACAGAGAAATAAACAAGAATCAACCCCAAAAGAAACATGGTTTGATGATGAAAGCAAATGAATGAGGATAAAATTAAGACTCATTTAATCTGAAACATCATCAACCACAAAATCAAGATTTATTATCATAGATATTGTTAAACACTGAAACTGTCATGGTCCGTGGCTTATTTTTTCGTTTTCCGCTGCAGTTCTCATCCTGTTTTCCAGATTGAGAATATATCGGATTTTTTCCACGTTCCGTTCCGGGGTTTTGCTTCCCCTTGCTCGTTATTCATTTCACCTGTGCTTCCACCTGCGGGGTATTTAAGTTCCTTACTTCCACTTCCCCGGTGCTTCTTTGTCATTTCTTATTACATTGAGCCAGGTATTGCCAGGTAAAAGCGACCTTGTGATATTAAACTTGTTTTATGTTCACGAGGGACTTGCTTCTAGCTTTATAATTCAGGTATTGGATTATTTCCTCCTGTTCGCGTCTTAGTTTTGTGTTCTTACTCGTTTTTCGAGATCACCCTGTTTAGCCTGGGTTGATTATCATTTGGCTGTTTTAGCTACTAGGATTATTTATTTTCTTTTCTTCTTTGGGGTTTAATCTATTAGTGGTCCTCACTTCATTGGGTGACTTGTTCTGATTCCCTTTCCCGTTGCATTTGATTCTCCGCTACTGGAAACCATCACAGAAACTTGTGAAATAACATTTAACCTTTGTTCAAAATAATAAACTATATAAACAAACTCTAAAAAGAAACAAAACCTCTTATTGAAATTTTATTTTAGAAATTTAAATTTAGAAAGCCATGATCTATGGAAAACAGATACTGCTTTACTCTTGGAAACGCCGCCCTAGAACATACACATGTTATGATTACCTTGAAATAAAAATCAGTGCATCAGGGAGCTTTGGTCTGGCAGGCAATGTATTGAGAGAAAAAGCTTGTAGAGCTTTTATGTAATCAAAAACAGATTCTATAAAATAAATATTCCCATTAGAATTTGGACAAAAATATTTGATAGCATTTCCAGCCAGTTGTGCTGTATGGAAGTGAAATGAATAACCTGGAAAAACACTAATAAAAAAACAAATGTGGACGAGGAGGAGAACAGCCGACAAAAATGATGTGCCAGTAAAAAACTATATAACCATGCAACTCCACACAGAAGAGACCAATCTCACAGTAAAACAATATAACCATGCAACTCCACGCAGAAGAGACCAATCTCACAGTAAAACAATATAACCATGCAACTCCACGCAGAAGAGACCAATCTCACAGTATAACCATGCAACTCCACACAGAAGAGACCAATCTCACAGTATAACCATGCAACTCCACACAGAAGAGACCAATCTCACAGTATAACCATGCAACTCCACACAGAAGAGTCCAATCTCACAGTATAACCATGCAACTCCACACAGAAGAGACCAATCTCACAGTATAACCATGCAACTCCACACAGAAGAGACCAATCTCACAGTATAACCATGCAACTCCACACAGAAGAGACCAATCTCACAGTATAACCATGCAACTCCACACAGAAGAGACCAATCTCACAGTATAACCATGCAACTCCACACAGAAGAGACCAATCTCACAGTATAACCATGCAACTCCACACAGAAGAGACCAATCTCACAGTATAACCATGCAACTCCACACAGAAGAGACCAATCTCACAGTATAACCATGCAACTCCACACAGAAGAGACCAATCTCACAGTATAACCATGCAACTCCACACAGAAGAGACCAATCTCACAGTATAACCGTGCAACTCCACACAGAAGAGACCAATCTCACAGTATAACCGTGCAACTCCACACAGAAGAGACCAATCTCACAGTATAACCGTGCAACTCCACACAGAAGAGACCAATCTCACAGTATAACCGTGCAACTCCACACAGAAGAGACCAATCTCACAGTATAACCATGCAACTCCACACAGAAGAGACCAATCTCACAGTATAACCATGCAACTCCACACAGAAGAGACCAATCTCACAGTATAACCATGCAACTCCACACAGAAGAGCCCAATCTCACAGTATAACCATGCAACTCCACACAGAAGAGACCAATCTCACAGTATAACCATGCAACTCCACACAGAAGAGACCAATCTCACAGTATAACCATGCAACTCCACACAGAAGAGACCAATCTCACAGTATAACCATGCAACTCCACACAGAAGAGACCAATCTCACAGTATAACCATGCAACTCCACACAGAAGAGACCAATCTCACAGTATAACCATGCAACTCCACACAGAAGAGACCAATCTCACAGTAGATGCTTATTTTAACGTTAATACATTTTTTAAAGATTAAACATTGCGCACATAAACACCAAGCTGCGTAGCTAACTAGGCCTATATAGTTACCGAGCCATGTATTGTAGCCCAGTTGCAGTACATTAGCCTACTATGTGCAGCCTACGAGGCGGTGTCGGCTACGTCTGCCATCCAGTAGTCACTGAGGGAAAGAAAGTAGCTACATTCTGCTTAATTTACTTTATTAATTAAAGTTATTTACTCCACTTATTTTCTTGAACGTTTTGGACTCCGAATTAGCCCGGTTATGTCTCTTATTCCCACAAACCGGGCCCGAACCAAGGCCCCCTTTACTCTCTCCTGCAGAAGTGAAAGCCAACTGTTCACGCTTTTCTCATGTTCTACCAGCATTGCAGCCACTGCCCAACACACCCTCCTCAATGTCCCGTATTTCTTGTTCCAGAGTCCGCACAGCCCTCTGTATGCTACCTGTGGCCTGGAAGGAATGCTGTTGACCCTTATATGAGCCTTTCTGAGCTCCCAACAAAATCCCCATTCTTGGCCCTCCAATGCTGCCAAAAGACCTAAAAAAAATGAAACTCCTGTAGCAGTTTATTATTGAAATGCCAGTATGAGACAGGCTTAGTGAGGGGTAATATACTAACACAGTAAAATATACAAATTGTTGACTTGGTGCATAGAGAGGGGACAGGAGACACACAGTAAAATATATTAATTGTTGACTTGGTGCATAGAGAGGGGACAGGAGACACACAGTAAAATATACAAATTGTTGACTTGGTGCATAGAGAGGGGACAGGAGAAACACAGTAAAATATAGTAATTGTTGACTTGGTGCATAGAGAGAGGACAGGAGAGACACAGTAAAATATAGTAATTGTTGACTTGGTGCATAGAGAGGGGACAGGAGACACACAGTAAAATATATTAATTGTTGACTTGGTGCATAGAGAGGGGACAGGAGACACACAGTAAAATATAGTAATTGTTGACTTGGTGCATAGAGAGGGGACAGGAGAGACAGGAGACACACAGTAATAGCTTGTGATGCAGGACCATGTTCTTCTGCTCAGATTTAGTGCTTTTTACCTTTCTCTCTCACTCTTAAAGCAGGAACACGCTTTCACAGTCTAAACCTCTTTTCATCAATCCAAGCCCACCTGCCTCTGAAAGGCCACACATGATGAATTTATCTGTGTCAGAAAGATGCTCTTTCACTCTGACACATTTACCAAAAGGTTCATTCAGAAAGCCATTTATCTACTACAATGTGTACAGATCTGTCTGTCTCACAGCACAGGCAGGGAATCCAATGTGAACAGATCTGACTGTGTCTCACAGCACAGGCAGGAAATCCAATGTGTACAGATCTGACTGTCTCAGCACAGACAGGGACTCCAATGTGTACAGATCTGACTGTGTCTCACAGCACAGACAGAGGGACTCCAATGTGTACAATGTGAATCTCGCAAATGTTTTAAATTTATTTTCAGAATTATCTTAAATCGTGGCATTGTTCTGGAAAGGCAGTGCAGTGTTAGAAATCCAGATAATAAAACAAGCTAATTAGCTTTGGTAATAAGTACGAACCAGACAAGTGCTAATTGGATTCTAACTAGCGAGCTAGTAAATAGCTGTCAATTTGAATTTACGCTAACGTTATGTGGAATTAAAAACAGGCTTGATTCAGTTAAGCACTAAAGTCAGCAATCTCTATCGATAACTAGCTATTTTGCTTACAGTCTGTTCTTCTTTTTCTCCCTTTTTAAGGTTTCCCGTCTGTTTTAAGTTTCGCTCCCTGCGTTTTCTTCACAGAACTATCTATATAATTATATAGTTTTGTGGTTTTCTTGCTAGTGGCTTTGATGCTATGTGACACTTGCGTGCAACCAATTCAAGCTGCAAGAACTGCTGCAGTTACACGAGATCGCTGACTGACGAGATTTTGACAGTAGCAGGGCACAAATGCCATGTTGGCCGTATGATTTTCGGGGCATCACGGCCAGAGCGAGGGGCAACGACGGCCATGGCCGCTGTGAAATTCCTACCCTGCTCACAGCACAGACAGGGAATCCAATGTGTCCAGATCTGACTGTCTCAGCACAGACAGGGAATCCAATGTGTACAGATCTGACTGTGTCTCACAGCATACATATAAACTAGTGTGCTCCCCTTAATGTGCATTACAGATCTAAAGGATGGATGACATGGCACCTAATTGTCCCGTACAGTAATCCATGGGCATAATGTTTATATTGGAGATAATTATAGTAATTGTAATAGTATAGTTGTAGTAATTCATATGACGCTGTAAATTGTGTGCATGTTTTCATATTCGCATGTTAGTCTGACCGGTTGGTAATAAATGACCTTTTATGATGAGAACGGGGCTGTGTTGGACATTTTTGGCACTGCAAACTAAACAGACAAAGAAATGGATTATCTAAGAGTCCTTCCCCTCATTAATTGACTCCTCATAGGATATAATAATGTGCTTCAGATGGACACTAAAGCTGTGTTCATGTTTGGATAGCTTTGGATAGCTTGGATACTTTGCATATGTTTCCACGGGTTTTCATGGGTTCGGGTCGGTTTTTGGACACCTATAACCATTCCCCTCATCTTTTGCTAAATTTAGATATGATATAGATGCAAATATATTTCTAACGAGTCAAGAGTTTACCTGAAACATTTTGATTATCTCCTGAATTACTGTGATGCACAATTATCCGTTTTTGGTAGATTTTTGGACACAAAGGTACACCGTTACAAATAGCCTCATAGGATTTCAGCCGTAATACATATCACTTTCCTTTTAACCTTATTCACATATTTGACTCTCTTATTCACATATTTGTGCATTCAGTGCCTATAATTTACATCAGTTATGAAAATAATTTTTATTTAAGGCATGATAATAAATGGTACCAGGTTCTTCTTTAATTTAAGCTATTATTGGTGTTTGTGTTATATTGATATCTGTACTTTAAGCTTTAAACAGAATGGTACAAAACGGATGAAAATGGGTAAAATTAAGCCGCTGCGCAAAGAGGTTAAATAACTTGGCAAGTTGTCATGTGCACATGAGGCTTTTGTTTTTTTATTACCATACAAAGTTACTGATCGGTAATCTCATCATTGGGACTGAAATCCTGCAAAACTCTTTCACTCCTGAACAATTTTAGAATTGATATTAGGATTATTTTACTTGTTTTAAAGCACTTAATGGCTTAGCACCAGAATACATAACTGATCTTCTAGTAAGATATCAGCCCCAACGTTCTCTCAACGTTCTCTCAGATCGGCAGATGCTGGTTTTCTTTTTGTTCCCAAAGTTTGTTAAAAAAGAAGTGGGGAGGCTTCCTTTTGTTTCTCTGCAGCTAGATTATGGAATTCCCAACCCCAGCTGATCAGAGAGGCTCCATCTATTGAACATTTTAAAAAGCAACTAAAAGATAAATAATTATAATGATCATCGTCTGTTGATTGTAGATTGTAGGCTGCTGTAGGACTGTGTATCCGCTCCTTTCTGATGGCCGACACACACACACACACACACACACACACGTGTGGAAGCATGTACAGAAGCACACACGCTCACACTCTAGAATGGGACTATAGGACTTTGACAATCAATGAATTTAGAATATCCTGTCATTTCTGTACTGGAGGAACACAAAATCCCCAAAATACTCATTCCACAGATTCCAGAGCCAGTCAGTTCTGAAACACCCAGTTCACTTGAAGGCCTCTTGCTGGCTCTTGGGTCTTTTCAAATTGATTTCTTCCTTCCAGTCTCAGTGTTCTGGTAAATGTATAATCTCTGTTACGAACAAACTGAAATCAGGTCATTCCAGAGGTGATTATTTCTTCTTGTCTGTGTGCAGTTTTAATAATACGCCACCACATTCCATCCCGCGCTCACAATTGGAGCTGACCCTGGGGCCAGACACCCTAGTAAACTTGGCGGTGGTGATGGAGGACGAGAGGACGTGGGAACAAGTGCTGACCTCAGAGGAACATTACCGGCCCTGAGATCTCAATCCAGTTTATCGCTGGGGTTAAAGGTCACAGACAATTAAAACAATGCAGTGAACTTCCCCACCAGGGAGTAATAAAGTATGTATTGTTCTGTTCTATCTTAAAACTGCTTGTGACAGTTATAAACAATATTAATGTACCCAAACATTAAACAGACAATCTGTGGATTCCATGTCTCGTCTAGGTATGACATGTGACGATTCACAAACCACTCGGGATGGGGCAAAATAACAATTTGGTAGAATACATTTGTAACAGACATGCATTTCACAAGGGTTTTATTAAAACATGCTATGAATCCTGCAAGTGTATTAGATGCATTATATCTTGGGCTTAAAGTCTGAGGGTCAAATTGCACTTTGACCCCCCAAAAAAACTGACTTGGACTGCTGAATACAGAATTTGAATTGAATTTTTGAATGTGAATTTGCGACCTATCCTCACCTGTTCTCTAAATCATTGTTTAACAGACACATGCATAATTACTCTTATAGGACAAAACTCAGAACCCATCATAACAACCAGTGCATAGTCAATGTTGTAGAAGAAATACCCTTTCATACTTTTTAATTTGGGCCAGAGATTCGACCATTATATATACTGTTGCATGTTTTACAATGTTATCCTGATGTTCTCTGGTTCTTTGAGGAATAACTTCCCCATTTAAATAACTTCCCCATCTGAAGCTCAACCTCGACAAGACAGAGCTCCTCTTCATGCCATGAAAGACCTCCCCACTACATGACCTCTCCATCACCGTTGACGGGACCATGGTGGCTGCCTCCCACTCTGCAAAGAACCTGGGAGTGGTCCTGGACGACCAGCTGGACTTCAAAAACCATATCAGGGTAACGGCACGGTCCTGCAGGTTCTTCCTGTACAACATCAAGAGGATTCGATCGTACCCGACCACCTACTCCACCCAGCTTCTGGTCCAGACTATGGTCACCTCCTGCCTGGACTACTGCAACTCCCTGCTCGCAAGCCTACCAGCCTGCGCCATCCTGCCTCTACAACTGATACAGAACGCAGCTGCCCGGCTTTTGTTCAACCTCCCGAAATGTTCACATGTCACCCCCCTGTTGAGGTCACTCCACTCACTGCCAGTTGCAGCCAGGATCAGGTTCAAAGTTCTGACCCTGGCCTACACTGCAGCTAATAGGACAGGCCATGTCTACCTGCAGGACTTGATCCAGAACTACGTTCCTGCTCGACCACTTCGCTCGTCTACAGCAGGGCGACTCGCACTTCCCCCCCCCTCTGTGTCAATGGCAACACCTTTTCAGACTCCACCTGGACTGATACTTATCTAGGACCTCTCATGGTACTTCTTCATGTTTAACTGTGTTGAAGTTTATAATAGTATTTAGAATAGAATTGTAGTTTTACCAATTTACTGTGAACTGCATTCAATGTCCATTACTAGGGATAGCTGCTACTTTATGGGAAGGATGTGCTTTATCTTATCTGTTCTGTAGTTACTTCGATGACGTTTCTGTACGCACTTACTGTATGTCGCTTTGGATAAAATTGTCTGCTAAATGACTGGAATGGAATGGAATGGAATGTAATGTAAAGAATGTTGGCCTGAGTTCAGAAGAGGAGGTTTCACCACACCCAGCCCTGCACATACAGGTATAGCAGAAAAACTGAAAGGTCTTTGTCATCAGGCGCATAGTAATGAAGCAGTCAGCACTGTGCTCATTGCCCCAGTCAAACTCAAACACCATTTTAAAAAGACTAAGGAGAAAAAGGAGGGATTAAAAGAAGGAATACAACGGAATAAAATAACAGTAAGTAGCCTCTTGTGGAGTGGGAGAGTAAGTAGCCTATTGTGGAGTGGGAGAGTAAGTAGCCTATTGTGTAGTGGGAGAGTAAGTAGCCTATTGTGTAGTGGGAGAGTAAGTAGCCTCTTGTGGAGTGGGAGAGTAAGTAGCCTATTGTGGAGTGGGAGAGTAAGTAGCCTATTGTGTAGTGGGAGAGTAAGTAGCCTATTGTGTAGTGGGAGAGTAAGTAGCCTATTGTGTAGTGGGAGAGTAAGTAGCCTTTTGTGTAGTGGGAGAGTAAGTAGCCTATTGTGGAGTGGGATCAAAGAGAGAGAAGGTGAAGGTGAAGGGTTGTTAGCGGTGATGGGAATCTGCATCATCGCATTAAAAGTATATTCACATTAACACGCTTATTTCAGTAAAACTGAAATGCTGATAGTGAAATGGCGATTTGGTTGTAGCCTAATGAGCTAAGAGCTCTCACTCTGAACACACATCACTGGGAAACTGGAACAAAAAGTAATTGAATGATGTACATTTTTACGTCTATTTCTGTATTTATTTATGTTTTATAACCATGTATAAGACAATTAAATATGACGGAAGTCATAGGCTATATCGCTTGATCAAAAAGAGTAGGCTACATTATGTTACTCTAACAGGTCTGGGATAGTCCACAGATACTTTAAAGTAGCGCCTGAAAGTATTCAGACCCCTACTTTATTGTGTTATAGATTTAATTTTAAATGGATAAAATTGCCATTTTTGGCCATCAATCTACACTCAATAACCCATAATGACAAAGTGAAAATATCTTTGCAAATTTATTTAAAAATCTGAATTTTCTTATTTACATAAGTATTCATACCCTTTGTTTTAACATATTTTTAAAGTATCATATTTAATAGTTGGTCATATATCCTTTGTATGCTGTTACTTCCTGAAGTCTGTGACCAATACACATCAAAAAACTCTCAGATCTTATTTTCAGGTACTGTTACAAGCAATACTATAACCTCTCTGCATTTGAATTGGTCTCTATGGGAATTGGGGGGTGAGACTAGATTCAGCTGTAAATCACGCTGGTACAGTATGGAACACATGACTGGATAAATGGCTGTAAGTCATCAAGGGTCTAAGGTATCAAATGAGCCCCAAACCATCACTCTGAGGCCAGATATGGAGTAGATGTGGATGGATCACTTTAAGGGTTGTTTCTCCTGACTTTTTTCCCCGTAGAGTTCTATAGGAAAATGAGTTACAGTTAATACTACAATAGATTGAGTTTATTTTTTGCCTCAAACATCTACACACAATAGCCAATAATGACGAAGTGAAAACAGGTTTTTAGAAAATATGCAATTTTATTTTACTGACAAAAATAGGTTATTTAGGGGTTACATATCTGTACACACCCTTACCCTTAGCCAAAGGTGCAGCTATGCAGCGATTACAGCTTCAAGTCATCTTGGGAAAGAAGCTACGAGCTTGGCACACTTGTTTCTGGACATTTTTGCCCATTCCTTTTGGCATATCCTTGCAAGCTCCGTCAGGTTGGATGGGGAGCGTCGGTACACAGCCATTTTCAGCTCTTTCCACAGATGTTCAATTGGATTCAGGTCTGGGCACTGGCTGGGCCACTCAAGGACATGCACAGACTTTCTCCGAAGCCACTCCTTTGTTCTCTTGGCTGTGTGCTTCGGGTCGTTGTCATGTTGGAATGTAAACCTTCATCCAAGTCTAATGCACAAAGTACCAAAGAACTTCAGGGACATTTGGCCTGCTCTGCTGTCCACACTGATCTGCTGAAGACCTTCTCCTCCGTATGCAAGGTGTCCAAGTTAAACACACCCCTTCCTGCCTCAGTTAAACACACCCCTTCCTGCCTCAGTTAAACACACCCCTTCCTGCCCCAGTTACCCCAGGATTATTTAGCCCCAGGAGAGCCAGTATGGTCTTGAGAAATTTTGAAAATCAGCTTCTGCTAAAGCTCAATGGAAGCTTTTACAGCTTTGAATAGTATATAGGGATAGTTTAACCATTGTAAAACCTCCCGCAGATAGACTAATGAGCGAAGGTTTAAGCGTGATGTATTCCGCTATTGCTGTGGGAAAAGGTCA
This sequence comes from Ilyophis sp. 1 JC-2022, assembly GCA_022702515.1. Taxonomy (NCBI): domain Eukaryota; kingdom Metazoa; phylum Chordata; class Actinopteri; order Anguilliformes; family Synaphobranchidae; genus Ilyophis; species Ilyophis sp. 1 JC-2022. Next base: position 3,026,540 of record CM040396.1, on the reverse strand, counting down.
AAGTTATTGTGTGAAATATCACTAATTTATGTACTTATTTATCTGACTCCATTTAAAACTAGAATTTAGAATTTGGTTTTAATCATGCGTGGAGCTCGGAGCGGTTACACTCGACTCGTCCTTGGGTACCACCATTACTCAATATGTGCTTGCCGGAATCAGCATTATTGCTGTGTATCAGTTCGTTGGAAAACACAGAGGTTGGGGGTTTAGCCAACACAATACATGCATTATTTTTTACATAGATGGTTGCGAGCCCAGGTCAGAGGGCTCCTTAAGGCGAATTTGACAAGAACGTCCAAGGGTTCTCTTCACGTCAAATCACCAGAACCATGCCCCGCCAACCCTGTTTTGCGGGCAGAACTTGGCTGCCTTTTCCAACTTGAGAACACCACTAAAGACTTTTGCTGTACCAGGCCACTGATCAGTTGGTCCTTAGTCAGAATTGTCCCCCTGAGTATTCAGTCATAATTTCGGCTGAAAAGGGTATAAGATGGATTAGAGTCATGGAGACCACGCAAGTTAAAAATTATAATAATTTAATAAGTCAGGTAGGTCATTAGCTTAAATTTAGCAGTCAATTGCATAATATACTGATTGCAGAAAGGAAAATATCGAGTAAATATCTTACCCAGCCTGTTCAGCTACACACAGAAAAAGAATATGCACGGTGTGGGAAGTCAGTTACAATCTTCCCCATACTTGAATGACTATGGTACCACTACAGCACCAGGAGACCTGTTACGCAGATACTCTCATACTGGGAACTTGCACTCAGCCCTGAGCGAGACGCAGGGATTCTGACTCTGAGACTCAAGCATACGTACCACAGTGCTTGGAACCGTGCAGCTCAGATCATATAAGCAATTGGAGCTGGAAAAAGGGTTGAAAAGAAAGATGCAGATGATGTGAAACATAGTAATTTATTAATGACAATAATCACTGGTTAAGACTGTGAGAGCAAACACAAACACATTCAATACCTAGAGCTTAACACGGGATGCTGCTAAGACAAAGAAACATGAACAGGTTCACCAACAAAGTATATAACACACTGATTCCGTACGGTGTGACTATGGTACCAGGAGAACTGTTAAGTAGATTCTCCCGTACGGTGTGACTGGTACCAGGAGAACTGTTAAGTAGATTCTCCCGTACGGTGTGACTATGGTACCAGGAGAACTGTTAAGTAGATTCTCCCTTCGGACTTCCCTTAAATGCAGTCCTGAGCAGGCCTTCCAAATAAGGTCCTTTGTTTGTCCAAATAAGGTCTGGCAGGAAGAGATGTCACTCCTCACCACCTGGAGACCCCCCCTCCTATACTTTCACATACCCCACACTTCAGTTAGTATTAATCCCGGTTCACCACATTTATCATATTATCCACAATTAGTTACATGTACATATATATGACGCAAGATACATATACAGCTTTGTTTCAGTCCATAATATGTTCCAAGAACATTGGGTGCTTGTTCACATGTCTTTTACGGCCTGTGAACAGTTCCCGGCATCTTTAGGAGGAACAAACATCATGAAACTGCCTGCAGAATGCCGTTTCTAATGTCCAGTTGTGGGGTCAATTCCAGCTGTCAGTTACGACGCCATGAGAGGTCAGAGAAAAAGGTTCTCAGGCCACCTGGTGAATTGTTTGATTGCACCCTCAAGGAAGTTGCCACCAGCTCCCAGGGTTTATGACTGATAATCCATTTTTTAGTCTTACACTATGTAAGGGGGTAGTTCACCCACATTGCACAATTTTATAATAGCCGTTTTACCTTGTGGTCTATGAACTTGTAGTATTCACAGATTGCCTCTTGACTTCTGCTTTCAAGTGGTGAATGTAAGTATCATGTATATGTGTAATTTCAGGGTCCAGCACTTTAGGGCCTAGTAGGCAAGACAGCTATTACAGAAGTATAGAATTTGACTATCCCTTGAAACAATGTAGATAAGTTTGCTGCTACACAAGTTCAACCCTCATACTGAATTAAGGTTTTTTATTGTCCCTTTTCATTGCAAATCTAACAGATTCTAGATATTATTCACAGTGTTGTATTCTGCTATTGTATTGTAGGATGCAAGTCAGTGCACTCTTGTCCTCCAGATCACAAACAATACATGTGTGTGTGTGTGTGTGTATATACATTACAGTTTAGAATCACTGAGACATTTTTATGTTTTTGAAAGAAATTGATACTTTTATCAACAGTCCCGACATTGATAATGTTATAAACTACTATTTCTATTTCATCCTATTTCTACTTCAGCAATTGTAGCCCTTTTTACACATAGTCCCTCCATTTTAGGAAAAAAGTCGATTTGAAGCTTGTTTGATACCTCAGACCCTTGAAGACGTACAGCCATTTAGCCAACCATGTGTTCCATACTACTCCCGTGTAATTTATAGCTTCATCTAGTCCCACCCCCCAATTCCCATAGAGATCCATTCAAATGCAGAAAGGTTAGAGTATCACTTGTGCGAGTACCTGAAAATAAGATATCAAGAGTATTTTGATGTTGTTGGGTCACAGACTTCAGGAAGTCATGGCATGCAATGAATATGCAACCACATATTAAATATGATTACTATTTAAATGTATGTTTATAACTTTTGGTGCCCTAAAATGTGGGGGACTTACTATGTAAAAAGTGCCTACAATTGCTAAAGTAAACATAAATATGTCTCAGTGATTTCTAAACTTTTGAACGGTCGTGTATATACAGTGCCCTCCACTATTATTGGCACCCCTGGTAAAGATGAGTTAAAAGGGTTATAAATAAATCACCGTTTGGTGAATTAGCTTAATTTCACACTGAACAAATTAGAAAAATCCAACATTTAATTGAAGTAAATTATATATATTTTAAAAATATATATTATGAGAAGAAAAAATCCCTCTAGAAATAATAATTTTAACAAAACCACGTGTGCTACAATGATTGGCACCCCTGCATTTATAATAAAGTAATCATTTTTAATATTTAGTCGCATATCTTTTGCATGCCATGACCTCCTTATGTCTGTGACCGAACAACAGCAAAAGACTCTTGATATCTTATTTTCTGATACTCTTACAAGCGATACTATAACGTCTCTGCATTTGAATTGAATGGATCTCTATGGGAATTGGCGGGTGGGACTAGATTTAGCGGTAAATTACTCTGGAACAGTATGGAACACATGGTTGGCTAAATGGCTCCAAGTCATCAAGAGTCTGACGTATCAAACAAGCCTTAAACCATCACCTTGCTGCCAGAAATACAGTAGATATGGATGGATAACTTGAAGGGTTTCTTCTCCTGACTTATTTTCATCCATCCATTTTCATCTATATCATATAAACCGTTTAGAAATTTTAGAACCTTTTGTACATAGCCCTGCTGTAGACGAGCGAAGTGGTCGAGCAGGAACGTAGTTCTGGATCAAGTCCTGCAGGTAGACATGGCCTGTCCTATTAGCTGCAGTGTAGGCCAGGGTCAGAACTTTGAACCTGATCCTGGCTGCAACTGGCAGTGAGTGGAGTGACCTCAACAGGGGGGTGACATGTGAACATTTCGGGAGGTTGAACAAAAGCCGGGCAGCTGCGTTCTGTATCAGTTGTAGAGGCATCAAAATATATTGGACAGTTTAACATCATGTAGAATAAAATAATAATAATAATAAGCTCCTAGCAACCACCAAGCAGTGGGGGAGCAAACGATGAAATATGGACGAAGAAATACAGAAATTAATAAATACGGAAAAGAAGAAATACATAAAGACGTGCTCATATGTACAAAAGGTTCTATAATTTCTAAACGGTTAATCCGATATGGATGAAAATACCCACATACTGCACTTCAACATCATTGTCATTCTATCTTTTCAAACTCAAAGTGCTAGAGTACAGAACCAAAATAACGATGTTAACTGATTATTTTGCCGTGGTCCCTTAATTTGTCCAGAGCTGTATATGTATACCATAATTACCACTATTTGAAAGTGCATGCCACTAGCAAGCCTTTTTCTTTTTCTTAAATTGTCGGCCTTGGTGTTAAGTTCTAAATATTAAGTTTAATTGTACATGCTTAAATATATAGTTTAAACAAGTGAAAACCAGCCAATTATTTTGTTGTTGGCCATGGTTGTAAGCTATAGCATACATGCTTGGTTCTATGGAACATGTAGCCATACCCACAAATATTTGAAAAGGAAATGTCACAACTAGCATAGCTTTTGTATTGTTAATGCCATACTTGTAAGAAAATAAATGCTGTATCAGACTGTCTTTGTTTGTAATTGTATGTAATGCAGTGTTAATTCAGTAAAGAAATTGTACTCAATTAAAGGTGAATTCAAAGTGAAGGTGAAGGTGTGGGGAGTAAGTAGCCTGTTGTGGAGTGGGATGAAGAGAAGATAAGCTAAAGGTGAAGGGGTGTGGGGAGTAAGTAGCCTGTTGTGGAGTGGGATGGAGAGAATAGAAGCTAAAGGTGAAGGTGTGGGGAGTAAGTAGCCTGTTGTGGAGTGGGATGGAGAGAAGAGAAGCTAAAGGTGAAGGGGTGTCGGGAGCAAGTAGCCTGTTGTGGAGTGGAATGGAGAGAATAGAAGCTAAAGGTGAAGGTGTGGGGAGTAAGTAGCCTGTTGTGGAGTGGGATGGAGATAAGGTGAAGGGGTGTGGGGAGTAAGTAGCCTGTTGTGTGGGATGGAGAGAAGAAAAGGTGAAGGGGTGTGGGGAGTACGTAGCCTGTTGTGGAGTGGGATGGAGAGAAGAAAAGGTGAAGGGGTGTGGGGAGTAAGTAGCCTGTTGTGGAGTGGGATGGAGAGAAGAGAAGCTAAAGGTGAAGGGGTGTGGGGAGTAAGTAGCCTGTTGTGGAGTGGGATGAAGAGAATAGAAGCTAAAGGTGAAGGTGTGGGGAGTAAGTAGCCTGTTGAGTGGGATGGAGAGAAGAGAAGCTAAAGGTGAAGGGGTGTGGGGAGTAAGTAGCCTGTTGTGGAGTGGGATGGAGAGAAGAGAAGCTAAAGGTGAAGGGGTGTGGGGAGTAAGTAGCCTGTTGTGGAGTTGGATTGAGAGAAGAGAAGCTAAAGGTGAAGGGGTGTGGGGCATAAGTAGCCTGTTGTGGAGTGGGTTGGAGAGAAGAGAAGTTAAAGGTGAAGGGGTGTGGGGAGTAAGTAGCCTGTTGTGGAGTGGGATGGAGAGAATAGAAGCTGAAGGGGTGTGGGGAGTAAGTAGCCTGTTGTGGAGTGGGATGGAGAGAATAGAAGCTGAAGGGGTGTGGGGAGTAAGTAGCCTGTTGTGGAGAGGGATGGAGAGAAGCTAAAGGTGAAGGGGTGTGGGGAGTAAGTAGCCTGTTGTGGAGTGGGATGGAGAGAATAGAAGCTGAAGGGGTGTGGGGAGTAAGTAGCCTGTTGTGGAGAGGGATGGAGAGAAGCTAAAGGCAAAGGGGTGTGGGGAGTAAGTAGCCTGTTGTGGAGTGGGATGGAGAGAAGAGAAGCTAAAGGTGAAGGGGTGTGGGGAGTAAGTAGCCTGTTGTGGAGTGGGATGGAGAGAATAGAAGCTGAAGGGGTGTGGGGAGTAAGTAGCCTGTTGTGGAGTGGGATGGAGAGAATAGAAGCTGAAGGGGTGTGGGGAGTAAGTAGCCTGTTGTGGAGAGGGATGGAGAGAAGCTAAAGGTGAAGGGGTGTGGGGAGTAAGTAGCCTGTTGTGGAGTGGGATGGAGAGAATAGAAGCTGAAGGGGTGTGGGGAGTAAGTAGCCTATTGTGGAGAGGGATGGAGAGAAGCTAAAGGCAAAGGGGTGTGGGGAGTAAGTAGCCTGTTGTGGAGTGGGATGGAGAGAAGAAAAGCTAAAGGCAAGGGGTGTGGGGAGTAAGTAGCCTGTTGTGGAGTGGGATGGAGAGAAGAGAAGCTAAACGCGAAGGGGTGTGGGGAGAAAGTAGCCTGTTGTGGAGAGGGATGGAGAGAAGAGAAGCTAAAGGCGAAGGGGTGTGGGGAGTAAGTAGGCTGTTGTGGAGTGGGATGGAGAGAAGAGAAGCTAAACGTGAAGGGGTGTGGGGAGTAAGTAGCCTGTTGTGGAGTGGGATGGAGAGAAGGTGAAGGGGTGTGGGGAGCAAGTAGCCTGTTGTGGAGTGGGATGGAGAGAAGAGAAGCTAAACGTGAAGGGGTGTGGGGAGTAAGTAGCCTGGTGTGGAGTGGGATGGAGAGAAGAGAAGGCAAAGGGGTGTGGGGAGTAAGTAGCCTGTTGTGGAGTGGGATGGAGAGAAGAGAAGCTAAAGGTGAAGGGGTGTGGGGAGTGGGGAGTAAGTAGCCAGTTGTGGAGTGGGATGCAGAGAATAGAAGCTAAAGGTGAAGGGGTGTGGGGAGTAAGTAGCCTGTTGAGTGGGATGGAGAGAAGAGAAGCTAAAGGTGAAGGGATGTGGGGAGTAAGTAGCCTGTTGTGGAGTGGGATGGAGAGAATAGAAGATGAAGGGGTGTGGGGAGTAAGTAGCCTGTTGTGGAGTGGGATGGAGAGAAGAAAAGGTGAAGGGGTGTGGGGAGTAAGTAGCCTGTTGTGGAGTGGGATGGAGAGAATAGAAGCTAAAGGTGAAGGGGTGTGGGGAGTAAGTAGCCTGTTGTGGAGTGGGATGGAGAGAAGAGAAGCTAAAGGTGAAGGGGTGTCGGGAGCAAGTAGCCTGTTGTGGAGTGGAATGGAGAGGAGAGAAGCTAAAGGTGAGGGGGTGTGGGGAGTAAGTAGCCTGTTGTGGAGTGGGATGGAGAGAAGAGAAGGTGAAGGGGTGTGGGGAGTAAGTAGCCTGTTGTGGAGTGGGGTGGAGAGAAGAGAAGCTAAAGGTTGAAGGTGTGTGGGGAGGAATGGGAATCTGTATGATCGCACTAATGCTTAATTCAGTCAAACAGAAAACTGGTGGTTTGGGTGTAGCTTTATAGCCTCGTCTATTTTTGAATTTCCCACTTGGGGCCAAATAGTCATTAAAAAATAACTTTAAAAGTTATTACGTTTACCCTACTTCAGTGTTTATTTTTATTGTATTCTTTTTTTAAATTTTATTTCATCACCATTTTGACCTCGTCAGATATGACGGAAGTCACAGGCCCTGCTGTTTGATTAAAAGAGTAGGATACATTTTGACAACTGTTACTGAAACAGGGAAAAACAGAACTAACTTCTTGTCAGACATTATCGAACAGACATTGATTTTTGACATCAGACGTGAATCCAGCGTAAATTCAGTAGCCTACTTAATGGTCTGATCTTAACTGAATATGAGGAAAATGATAACTGAGTTCTGACTTGGTATGAAGGTAAAGATAAATAAAAAGTAACGTGGGCGAATTCATAGTGACGGTTCAGCATTAACATCTGTGGATTTAATTTAATCTATTTCTTAATTGAATTGACGTATCTTTATTAAACACGGTCCATATTAAATGAGACAGTCAGTCTGTGATTCTGTCGGAAAAGTTTATGCTTTTATATCCGGTGTAATATTTAGCCCATTGATAAGATTTTATTTATTTCCAGGCTGAGAGGAAGACCGTAGCCGAGTGCTTGGCAGATGGAAGCTGTGCGCTCGTCCGATGCAGAAAGGCTTGAACTGTAACAGTTTGTGTGACGGGAGATCCTGCGTTGACGGCACCTTATCTCCAGCCAGGCCTTTTTACTTTACCAGTTCATATCACACCAGAACGGACAACAGATTGAGTGCAATTAAACCCAGCTAGTCAGCAGTGAACAGAGCACGGTGAGTAGCCTATTTCTAATGCATAAAGAGCTTTATTTATTATAGTTATCTTAAAGGGATATTTCACTTGTCGTCATTTTGATGTGAAAGCAAGCAGCTGTAGGGCTGTAGGCCAGCAAGTGTTTCGGTGGAGAACCGTGCCTGTCCCAGCTCTCCTGAATTGATCGGGTGGTTGGAACATGACTGCGGTTGCATTCCAGATTGGAGTAAGAATTGGGATATATACAACCCCGGTTTGGGCAGTAAGTTTAAATTTGAAAAAAATTGCAATCAACAAATTCTCCTCAGTGGTAACATTATGGCACAGACTAAATCGTGAAGGGATTATTATCTTGAGCATGCTGGAGAGAGAGAACTTGCCTAAGACCAACATCCAGACAAAGACCACGTTTATGTGTTTAAGACCATGAGATCAAGACTCCATTTAACATGCATTCCTGCAAGTGTAAATATCCAGAAAGATTTGCTCCTGATTTACAGACTACCTTCTGCCCTGCACCTACAGGTGTCTCTGATGGCGATCTTGGAGATTCTGGAGGAACTGGGAAAAGAAGAATTTGAAAAGTTCAAATATTTTTTGAACCACGATGTGCTGGAAGAATGTAAACCCATTCCATGGGGTCAACTGGAGGACAAAAATGTGACCCTTGTTGTCATATTGATGAATAGTTCCTATGATAACAAGATGGTGAAGCTCACACTGGAGATCTTAAAGAAAATTCACAGAAATGACCTCGTTGAGAGATGGGAGAGCAATCCTAATAGTAAGATGCATCAATGTTTCTGTGTATACAGTGTAAAAATAATTGTTATAAGAATACTTAATTTGAAAAGTTACAGGTCTTTTTTTTAAGCAAGTCTATGGATATACAGTATCTGTCCTGTGGAGGTATTTCCCATTCATCTTATAGAACTGGGATAAGCACATGCCTGTTTACTGGTCTCTGAGCCCTACATTCCACACAACACTATCTCCTTTCACAAAATACAGTGGAGCTCAAGTCTGATTAAACCCTCCAGACCACAGCGGCCCCATTCAGGGTTCCCCTACAGACTACAGCTGCCCCATTCAGGGTTTCCCTCCAGACTACAGCTGCCCCATTCAGGGTTCCCCTCCAGACTACAGCTGCCCCATTCAGGGTTCCCCTCCAGACTACAGCTGCCCCATTCAGGGTTCCCCTCCAGACTACAGCTGCCCCATTCAGGGTTCCCCTCCAGACTACAGCTGCCCCATTCAGGGTTCCCCTCCAGACTACAGCTGCCCCATTCAGGGTTCCCCTCCAGACTACAGCTGCCCCATTCAGGGTTCCCCTCCAGACCACAGCTGCCCCATTCAGGGTTCCCCTCCAGACCACAGCTGCCCCATTCAGGGTTCCCCTCCAGACCACAGCTGCCCCATTCAGGGTTCCCCTCCAGACTACAGCTGCCCCATTCAGGGTTCCCGTTTGGGGAAGTTTGTTATCCAATCAGCAGCGAGCTCTTTTCTGTAAGTCAGCGTGTAGCCTTGTCTCCGCTTGCTGAAATATGGAATCCCGGCTTATCGAGACGGGTGAGGACACAAGCGGCAGCTTATTTGACAAGCTTTTTTAACTTAGAAAAGTTACAATTCATTGTGTTATTGTTGTTCTCTATGTTTCTCTAAATGAAGGCTGTTGTTTAATGCGTATAATGTTGTACAATCTTTTATGTCATTATTTATTTTTTTAAAAGCTGCTTCAGAGATATTTCACTTTAGTATAACAAGTAATTTTGTTAATTTTCCATTCTGTTTTATTTGCATAGTGGGAATACTAACAACATCCGCTGTCCCTGTTGACCGTTAACAGCATACCCCACATAGGGTGAATACTAGCCACATCCGCTGTCCCTGTTGACCTTTAACAGCGTCGCTGTTCCTCCCGGTTGTCAGGCTCCCATTCATTTTCGGGACCTCAACAAAATGAATAGTTTTAAAGCACAAACTAACTACGGAGGATAATACATCAATGTAATGCTTTCTTAATCAAAGATATCTGTTTTTGTGAGCTGATAAGTAGTATTTGGGTTTATTTTCAAATAGGCTACTGCGTACTAATACAACAATCCATGGTTTGATTTATCTTGTTATCGTGCGCAAGAATAAATCACATAGTAAAAATAACAAAACTTTTTGCCAGATATTCTTTTTCTTTTGTCAGACAATATAACCTTGAAAATACATCAGATATCAAAACAATCAATAACTTTTGGCGTTAGTACTCTCTTTTTCAATCTATTCTCCTCGTAGTAGTAGTAAACTACTAGTAGTTTGTACTTTCAGGCGAGTAATTTCGGCGAGGTCCTGAAAATGAATGGCAGTGAACTGGGAGCCTGACCACTGGGAGTATCGGCGATGCTGTTAAATGGGCAGTTCACCCAAAAATGTATTTTTGATATGTTTCGACAAACCCCAAGTGCTATCTATCGATCCATGTGGCTTCACTGAGAACTCACTAGTTCTGCAGATATCTGCTGCAACTCACCTTGACATGAGCCCAATAACAGAACAAAGTTTGTGGCGCCAAAAATATATATTTAAAAGAAATATCTACAGCAACGTCTCTTTCCAAATATAATGACACGGTTACTCACAAACATCCACAGACTTTGTTGTGCATGAAAAATAAATAAACTTTTTACCAAAATACACCACCTGTGTATACAGTGCCCTCCACTATTATTGACACCCCTGGTAAAGATGAGTAAAAAGGGTTATAAAAAATTCCCCGTTTAGTGAATTGGCTTCATGTCACACTGAAAAAAATGAGAAGAAAAACACCTTCAAGTTTTTCCATCAGACCTCTGACCTGGATCAAATGCACACAGTCTTTAGATTCTGAGACAATTTGAAACACTCCTGCAGATTTCTGAAAATATTCAGTGAAATACCTGACTAACCAAAATGTATAATATCAGAAGATAATTTGTTCTGAATATGGTAAAATGGTTTGTAATCTGCAGGAATTTTACTGGTATCTAACAGGTTAAAGTATTTCACGTAAATATTTGACCCAGATCTACTTTCTCTTCCAATAGGAGAGGAGCCCAAAGAGGCGGCACCTACTGATAACAAAGGTAAGGAAGGAGTTGTCATTCTTTGTGATCAATGCACTTCACACGATTCTGTCCCTCCATAATCCACACTATTCTATACCAACAGTGGAATTGTTTTTTTGTGAATGATATTGTAATTTTTGGATTTTGGACTGAGAGCCCACTTAGAATATATCTGTGTACATATAGGCTCGCATTTTTCAAAGTGTAATGCAATATCCATGGGAAGTGTTTCTCAAATAACTAAATAATTCAGACAAATTGATATTAAAGCTGTAATACGTTATTTCTAATTTTTTGGTGGATTTGGCAACATCTTTGGTGACTGGTTTGTGTTCACGCTCCAAATACGCACCATTGAGGGGTTCGTTGGTTTTCTTGAGGGTGTAGCACTAGGAGCACATTGAGGGGTTCATTGGTTTGCTTGGGGGTGTAGTACTAGGAGCACATTGAGGGGTTCATTGGTTTGCTTGGGGGTTCAGCACTAGGAGCACATTGAGGGGTTTATTGGTTTGCTTGGGGGTTCAGCACTAGGAGCACATTGAGGGGTTCATTGGTTTGCTTGGGGGTTCAGCACTAGGAGCACATTGAGGGGTTCATTGGTTTGCTTGGGGGTGTAGCACTAGGAGCACATTGAGGGGTTTATTGGTTTGCTTGGGGGTGTAGCACTAGGAGCACATTGAGGGGTTCATTGCTTTGCTTGGGGGTGTAGCACTAGGAGCACATTGAGGGGTTTATTGGTTTGCTTGGGGGTGTAGCACTAGGAGCACATTGAGGGGTTCATTGGTTTGCTTGGGGGTGCAGCACTAGGAGCACATTGAGGGGTTCATTGGTTTGCTTGGGGGTGCAGTACTAGGAGCACATTGAGGGGTTCATTGGTTTGCTTGCAATAAAAAGTGCAACATTGCTGCCAGAATCTTCACCGTTTTCTTACAGTATAACCATTCCAAACATGTAAAATCTCATTTAAATATGGCAGTTTGCGGCTGGAGTAATTTATATAATGACTCTTAGTTGATCACCCGCAAAGTGTGAAATTATAGCGCATGCAAATACTTTGGCTGCACCCACAAAAAAACACCCCTTATTTCAGATCTTAGTCAATTGACCTCCAAGTATTCATGAACTGTGATAAAGGAGGCCAGCTGAATTTGATTGGTTGGCCTTAATGAATCTGACACTGTCAGCTATAGATCATACAGTGAAGGATATCTTACCACAGACTTTTTAAAAAATAAAACCACTTCACAATGAGTCATATAATCCAAGTAGGTTCTACTGAAGCAAGGGTTTGAGCTTCCTGTTGTTGTGCTCAGATGCAACACAACCTTGAAAGATTTAACACTGGTTTTTCTGTCTTTTCAGATGAATCCATAAAAAAAGCCCAGAAGGCACTGAAAACCCGTCTGAAGCAGAAGTTTCAATTCGTACGTGAAGGTTTAGCAAAGCAGGGCAAACGAACCCTCCTGAATGAGATCTATATAGAGCTCTTCATCACAGAGGGGGGGAGTGTGGTCAATGATGAACACGAGGTCAGACTGATTGAGAGAGCATCCAAGAGACAAACCACACATGAGACTTCAATCTCCTGCAATAACATCTTCAAGCCTTTACCAGGACAAGAGCAACCCAGAACTGTGCTTACAAAGGGCATCGCTGGCATTGGGAAAACAGTCTCTGTGCAGAAGTTCATTTTGGACTGGGCCGAAGGAAAAGCAAATGATGACATTGATTTCATCTTCACTCTTCCTTTCCGAGTTCTGAATAAAGAGGAGGACAAAGTCAGTCTGATGCAACTTCTCCAGCGCTCCTTTCCACAACTGAAAGAGATCAAAAGTATTGAAGGTGAGCAAGTCAAAGTTGTGCTTATCTTTGATGGTCTGGATGAGTGTCGACTTCCTCTAGATTTCCAAAACAATAAGAACTGCTGTGATATAACAGAGTCATCATCAGTGGATGTGCTGCTGACTAGCCTCATTCAGGGGGAACTGCTTCCCTCTGCTCTCCTCTGGATCACCTCCCGACCAGCAGCAGCCAATCAGATCCCTCCTGAGTATGTTGACCAGGTCACAGAAGTGCGAGGGTTCAATGACCCACAGAAGGAGGAGTACTTTAGAAAGAGAATCAGAGATCAGAACCTGGCCAGCAGAATTATCTCACACATAAAGTCATTCAGGAGTCTGTACATCATGTGTCACATACCAGTCTTCTGCTGGATTTCTGCTACTGTTCTGGAGACAATGTTGGGTAAAGTAGAGAGTGGAGATCTGCCCAAAACTCTGACTGAAATGTACACACGCTTCCTGCTCATTCAGACTAATCTGAACAATCGGAAGTATCATGGCACCAATGAGACAGACTCAAAGAATGTATCAGAGTCAGATACAGAAATCATCCTGAAACTGGGGCAGCTGGCTTTTCTACAGCTGAAAAAGGGCCATCTGATATTCTATGAAAAGGACCTGAGAGAGAGTGGCATTGATGTCAGTGAAGCTTCAGTGTACACTGCGGTGTGCACAGAGATCTTTAAAAAGGAGGAGTGTGGGGTGGATGAGGCGAAGGTCTACTGCTTTGTGCATCTGAGCATTCAGGAGTATCTGGCTGCCTTGTTTGTGTTTCATTCATGTGTAAATAAGAACAGAAATGAACTCGGAGCAGAAGAATCAGAACCTCACAGTGGCAGAGTGCAGCTGTCTGAGTTACACAGGAGTGCAGTGGATCAGGCCTTACAGAGTAAGAATGGACACCTGGACCTTTTCCTTCGATTCCTTCTCGGCCTCTCTCTGGACCCCATTCAGACTCTCTTAGCAGGTCTACTGACACAGATAGGAAGCGGATCACCTGTACCAGACACACAGGCAGAAAGCATATCAGAGAGCATTAAGAAAACAGTCCAACACATTAAGGAGAAGATCAGAAGGGTATCTTCAGCAGAGAGGACCATCAATTTGTTCCACTGTCTCAATGAACTGAATGACAGCTCTCTAGTGGAGGAAATCCAGAATTCCCTGAAATCAGGAAAACTTTCTGATGAAAAGCTGGAACCACACCAATGTTCAGCTCTGGCCTTTGTGTTAATGATGTCAGAGGGGATCCTGGATGCGTTTGACTTGAAGACCTACAACACATCAGCAGCAGGTCATCAGAGACTGGTACCAGTAATCAGGAACTGCAGGAAGGCCATGTGAGTATTATGTCATAGTGTAATAATGTAGATTATTGACAGCATATTTTCATAACACTATGACACATGTCTAGTGTAATAATGAGCAACAAAACTGTTGTGCAAGTTTTGTTGTGCAAGATTTCTGAGTCAAGCTGTTTTAACAAATTGTGCGTTTAATGAATACAGAAAACACGTAGCATCCAATGCTCAAACTCACTTAACCAACGTGTAGTACATTTTTTAATGAAATAAAATAATGATTAAACATACCAATTGTGACCAATTGGAGATCAGACCAATCTGATGGATAAATCTTTGTTACAATATTCAACTCAAACATAATAAAATTAATAGAGGCTATTATGAAGCTACAGTATTAATGAAAGAATACAGCAAACTAGGCAAAATCAACGGCAAACGTAGCCGTATCTTTTCTTTTTAGTGTTACAATTGTTATAAAATACTGCTAGGTTTGGTTTGAGACTAGTTTGGTTATGAATTAAATGTTTGTGTTACTTACAGGGTTTTTCCCACTCAAAAAGAGGCTTAACACCCCTACACCCCTTCTATTCCAATTTTATTCTTTGATAGACACCAGTTTTCAGCATAGATAATCATAACACTGTCCTTGTTTTTGCTTTTTTAATTTTTATTTATTTATATATTTTTATTCTTCTCAATTTTGTAAATGTTTCATGGCTAAGAGGACCAGAGCAGGTAGTTTGTCAGTATTAATTCATAACTGTATTCGTTCCCAACAGGGATCTTGATAAGTGGCTGAGATCTTACTTTAATTCCATTAAACATGATTGCCATTGCCTCAGGGTACGAAATTAACTATTTTTTTGCCCCCCTTAACTGATTTTTTCACATTTCGGGGGCACTGACATGTTATGATGAAAAAGCTTATTAAACATCCCGATCATTAAAAATATTTTTTTTTAAACGAAATCAATGGCATCCAAAATACTTTATTTCATTTAATTTAATCATTAAATTCACATACTTAATTTAGGATATGCAGCTTCATTTAAGATATGCAACCAAATATTAAATATGAGGACTTTATTTAAGTTTATAATTTGTCCAATGACTTTTCGTCCCCTAAAATGGGGGTTCTGTGTATAAAAAGGGTTACAATTGCTACACAGTTCACCCGATATGGATGTAAGAATCCTCAAATTAAAGCTGAAAGTCTGCACTTTAACCTCAGAGTCACTGTTTCATTTAAAATCCAATGTTCTGGACTACAGAGCCAAAACAACAAAAAAATGTGTCACTGCCCGAATACTTTGTCCCCACGGTATATGATTCGGCACGTATGCAAGTGCGTGACAGTTCAAAAACTTTAAAACCAATTTAAGCGGTTTTTCACCTGAATGCGAGAAGGCATTTCAGTGACTTTTCAACCTAAAATTGTTCACTGGGAGGCAGATGTTGAAACTTCGCTGGTTACGTTACTTCCCTCAGAATCATTTGACACAGGCGTGATGTTTAATTCTGCATGGGTTTTGGGTTTAATTGGTATTACAACATTTTGTGCAGTCAACATCACATCTAGTGAACTGTCTTATTGATAGCTGGCAGTGCACTCTGGAGAGTCAGTAGGCTACAGTAGTAGGCGATGTATAGTAGGGCGGCACAGTAGGTACAGTAGGGCGGCAGTGTAGTATAATAGTTAAAGAACTGGACTTGTAACCGAAAGGTTTCAGGTTCGATTCCCAGGTAGGACACTGCCGTTGTACCCTTGAGCATGGTACTTAACCTGTGTTGCTTCAGTATATATCCACCTGTAGGAATGGATAAATGTAATAAGATGTTGTGTAAGTCGCTCTAGATAAGTGCGTCTGCTAAATACCTGTAATGTAATGTAATGTGTGGAAAGCCACACTCGTTGCCCCAACGGTAGGAAGGAGCAGGACGAGGACGCCTGTCGGCCACCACCTCTCAGAAATAAGAGAGGTAAGTAACCTAACTGAGCCTCAAAGGGAGAGAGACCCGTGGACGCGCTATGGAGGGTGTTATGAGCGTATTCGGCCCAGGCGAGATGACGACTCCAGGACGTGAGATTGGACGCAGCTAGACACCAAAGGGTGCTCTCCATACTCTGGTTGGTATGTTCGTTGGTCTCGGGATGAAAACCGGATGAAAGACTGACTGATGCCCCCAGCTGAGTACAAAAGGAGTGCCGGAATTTAGCGGCGAACTGCAGACCACAGTCTGACACCACATCAAGGGGAAGACCGTGTAAAAATGGGCTCTACCAT
Source organism: Ilyophis sp. 1 JC-2022 (assembly GCA_022702515.1). Lineage (NCBI taxonomy): Eukaryota > Metazoa > Chordata > Actinopteri > Anguilliformes > Synaphobranchidae > Ilyophis > Ilyophis sp. 1 JC-2022. The sequence goes on along the minus strand of CM040396.1, from coordinate 3,010,317 downwards.
TAACTGAGCAGTCTCTGGAGCGGACGGCAGTTTGGGCAGAGCGATAAAGTGAGTCGCCTTTGAGAACCGATCCACCACCGCCAAAATAAGTGTTCCCATGGGACTGCGCCAGACCAGTCACAAAATCGAGAGCTATGTGACTCCAGGGCCGACTGGGAAGAGGGCGTAAAAGGCCCGAGGGGGAAAGCCGCAAATCCTTGTTACGGGCGCAAGTGGAACAAGCGGCGACAAACTCTAACACGTCGCTCTCAAGTTTGGGCCACCAAAACCGACAGGAAATTAACTCCTTAGTGCAGTGCCACCAATTGGGAGGAGTGTCCCCACTGGAGAACCAGAGATCGCAACCGGGACGGAATAAACAGGCACTGAAGGGGACCCCCCCCAGGGCCGGGATCGGAATGCAACGGCCTCTGCACCGCTGTCTCAATAGCCCAGCGAGAATAATAAACCAACAAAAAAGAGACCTCACGCACTAACCAGTAGGAGAAGACAAAGGGTAATTAGAACGAAAAAATAAAGACCCGAAGAAAACGGGAATAGGTCAAAGAGAGAAAAAAAAAGCAAACCTGTATCTTTAAACTCTGTAGCGATAAAGAGTTTAAAACCACACGATACCAGGCAGCCAGGAGAAAGCAGGAGAAACTGATGGGTAGAAAAAGAAAGAACCTATCTTACCCTATATTTGCTAAATCTCTAACCGGACTCTATTTTGACAAACCAAGAATGCAGTGACCGAAATTTCTAAACCTTTCCCGACTTCGTTGTCAACATAACAAATAGCAATATCGAAGTGAGGAAATGCGGAAGTTCTAAGCATTTATAGCCGGCGGAAACACCGCACAGGTGCGGGAAATAATTGTCGGGCGAGAAGCAAACACCGGAATGGAGGCGGAAAAAATCAGATGGAGCGTCAAGACGACGCCCAAAAGGGAAACCAAAATGAGGAACCGCAGAGGCAGCCAATAACCATGAGACTTTTCGCTCTCACAATATATTTTAGTTATTTTTGGTTTGAATTTCGGACGATGTCTTGTTCCATTGTGTTTCCAGCCAATTTGATCTGCACGCCAGTCCTCATTTTTATATTTATTCCCAGAATTTTAAAAAACATACAATTCTACATTCTTTGGGGATGAGGGTGACAAAGTAATTTTAAGATCAGGCTGGGTCAGCATTTCACATGCTTTGTCTGACGTTAATTAGATAGACAAAGCCTTTCTTAGATACGTCATTTGCCAAGTTTGTTGAAATTGTGGGACAATCAGAAGTAGGCTTAGAGGGAATTGGGCTTCCACTATTTGTTTCCGCAGTGTCGGATTATCAAAAATGATACTGGGATTTGGCGTGTCATAGTGATTCACTTGTAAATGTTCACACACCTATGTTTGAATATTATGACTGCTCCTTCTCCAACAGTCATACAGGAATCTTCTGTTGGGTTCTGTATTTTTTCCTCCCAAGTCTCTGGTTACAGTGCCCCAAACAGATTTTGGGTTCCTGTAATTTTTTTTAAATGAAGTCTTGGTTTGTGACATGTAGCGCCAGACATTGCACAACAGCTGTGTGACTTAATTTGGAAAGATATACCATTGTAAATTTAACTTGTTTTGTTTTTTGTGTAAAAACAATCTGTTTGCCTAGTTTGTTAGAAAAGGTGTTGATTGAACTCGATAAGCGACTACAGCTTATTATAGAAAGGTTTTCAGAAGAGCTCTTAGCAGGTTGTGTGAGCACTGTCACGTCTGAAGTTTTTTTCCCTTTAACCCGACCACAATTGTGACAATTTAAGTTAATCACACTGCAAATTCAGGCAAACATTATCTTCCATTAAATGGTATGGACAAAATAGGGAGGGGGAGGGGGATGGGGGGAGAAATGAATTCAGAAATCTATAATGGAGTTCAGTGAATAACTGCCCTCTTGTATCTGTGAAATAATAGAAAATGGCGATTTGAATTTGATAGTTGATAGAGAAGGTGAAGATGACAGAAAAAGAGAATTTAAGAAAAGTAAGCTTTTGTAAATGGCAATAAGGAGAGACCAGGATAAAATGACAGAAAAGAAGATGTAAGGGTTTGTCAATAGCAATACGGATTAAACAAACCAAGGAAAATATCAGTTTACAACTGTGTTGTTGCTGTACAGAGACCTGGCTGAGTGTCCCTTCTGAAAGAAGTGGCAGTTGGAGTCTTGGAGAGTGAATTAATTGACAGGCCAGGCCAGTCAACAGTGAGAATAGCAAGTATGGCGTGTCTGTGATTTCTGAAAATGGACCTAGGTAACTATGGAGGTAGATTTCTATCAAAAATAAACAAACACAAAAGTATAATCCACAAATGTGTTTTTGCCATCCACACGCAAACACCTCTCAATTTGTGTTTCGTAAATCATTTGGATGAATGCAAAAATTATATTCACAAATGCAAATAACATTTTCAGATATCTTTCCAATGTTCACATTTACAAATCAAAAGCTTGGCTTGCGAACTGGCGAATCTACATTTGGCGATCGAAGGACACGCTTGATCTGCTTGGATTTACGTACGGAATTTTGAGACAAATATTCCGCCGGTTTTTCCCGTGTCGATTCACACGCTTAACTTGTGATTCACTTAACTTCTTCTTTTTCGGCCCTACCTAACACGCCTATGTGTGTTTTCGGCTCATCAGCGCCACTTTTAGAACAAGTGGCCAAAATCGCACATTATCTTTCAGAAGTGGATTACAGTTTTATACGATTGCTTTGATTCATTTTGCACAGCAGAGTTTCAATGTGCAAAACTCAAAATGCAAAGTGCCAAACTGACTTTCAAAATTCGTACTCTAAGACACGACATCCTACGCTGACATACAAAGTGTAAAACTGTTAACGCAAAGTGCTAAACTGACTTGCAGAATTCTTACCTTAAGACACTATATCCTATGCTGACATACAAAGTGCAAAACTGTTAATACAAATGCAGATCACTAAATCAATTCAACATGTGTTTGTAGTCATGTCTCAGTACTTACAACAACCTTGCCCAGGTGAGTAGCATTGCAACACAATTGATAATCTCTTCACCACTACATAAAATGCCACAGCGTGGAGTCAACATCTCAATGTGTGTTGTCATTTCCCGCAATGGAGTTGAGGCTCGTGACCCTCTGCTGGGGGCATACAACTCCATGCGCCTCATACATTTTCTGGAGGGGCTGTACAATCGTCTCGTACAGCCAAATGCTCAGATGGTGTTCATCATTGTCTGGGACAATGTAAACTTCCATCGTGCATTGGCTGTGCGAGACTGGTTTACAGCCCATCCAGAGTTCAGATCACAATTCCTTCCACCTTACTCCCCCTTTCTAAACCCCATAGAGGAGTTTTTCTCGGCCTGGAGGTGGAAGGTGTATGATCGGCGTCCGTATGAGCAGGCGACACTCCTTCAGGACTTGGATGAGGCGTGCGATGACATTACAGCCCAGCAGTGCCAGGGGTGGATAAGACACTCCCGAAGATTTTACCAACGCTGCCTTGTAAATGAAGACATCAGATGCGACGTAGATGAAATGCTGTGGCCAAATGCAGCAGAGAGGCAAGATGCTGCTTAAGCACTGAAATGCTTTTCTTTTTTTTTTTTGTAAAGTGTTTTGTTATTGTAACTGCTTTTGCTTTTACCGTTTTTGCTGTTACTGTTGTTTTTGCTTTTACTGTAAAATACAGTTGAGTTTACTGCATTACTGTATGATTTGTTTTCAATGATTAAACTTCATATACAGTCACCTACTGTAATCTAATATTTAGTTTGTCTTCCATAAAAACACAAGCTATATATATATATATATATATACACTGCAGTTTATCACAAGGGATGCTTGCTATCATTTCAAGTACTTATGAGTAAATGACCCTTGCATAGTCTTTTTTGATGGCAATTATTTTGTGTTTGACAGCATTATTTGATAATGGCCGTTGTATTTGGAAATGCATCAATAATTAAACTTCAACGATGAACATATCCAATGTTCTGGTGCTATGATAAACATTTTGCATATAATGTTCTCTGATTTGACACCGGTATTTTTATTTTGCATGCTATATTACATTTTGAACCCAAAATGAGCAGTATAGCATTCTGTGTTAAGAGTTTTGCACATTGAAACTCTGTTGTGCAAAATGAATCAAAGCAATCGTATAAAACTGTAATGGTTAATTCAACACACTGCACTACCTGCTCATATGTAACACCAGCAGAACAGACACACTGCACTACCTGGTCATATGTAACACCAGCAGAACAGACAATGCACTACCTGCTCATATGTAACACCAGCAGAACAGACACACTGCACTACCTGGTCATTTGTAACACCAGCAGAACAGACACACTGCACTACCTGCTCATATGTAACACCAGCAGAACAGACACACTGCACTACCTGCTCATATGTAACACCAGCAGAACAGACACTGCACTACCTGCTCATATGTAACACCAGCAGAATAGACACTGCACTACCTGCTCATATGTAACACCAGCAGAACAGACACACTGCACTACCTGCTCATATGTAACACCAGCAGAACAGACACTGCACTACCTGCTCATATGTAACACCAGCAGAACAGACACACTGCACTACCTGCTCATATGTAACACCAGTAGAACAGATACACTGCACTACCTGCTCATATGTAACACCAGTAGAACAGACACTGCACTACCTGCTCATATGTAACACCAGCAGAACAGACACAGTGCACTACCTGCTCATATGTAACACCAGCAGAACAGACACACTGCACTACCTGCACATATGTAACACTAGCAGAACAGACACACTGCACTACCTGCTCATATGTAACACCAGCAGAACAGACACACTGCACTACCTGCTCATATGTAACACCAGCAGAACAGACACACTGCACTACCTGCTCATATGTAACACCAGCAGAACAGACACACTGCACTACCTGCACATATGTAACACCAGCAGAACAGACACACTGCACTACCTGCTCATATGTAACACCAGCAGAACAGACACACTGCACTACCTGCTCATATATAACTTCTTTGCCTTCTTGTTTTTAGAGTGAATCAGCCTTTTGCTGTATTCGCTTGCAAAGTCTTGCAGTTGGAGAGTGTAGCACAGACATCTTACTTGGAACATTACAGACCTTGAAATCTCAATTTCAATCTTAATCACTGAACACTGTCAGTGCTACATTTCAAATACTGCATGTTTTATTTTACCTAATACTATTATACTATAATATATCAGCTCTTCTTTTGCAGACTGGACAGCTGTGACCTCACAGAGGAGTCCTGCGATATTGTGGCCTCAGCTCTCCAGTTATCAAACTCACCCCTGAGAGATCTGGACCTCAGCGTCAATAAACTGGGAGATGCAGGAGTGAAGCTGCTCTGTGACGGACTGATGAGTCCAAACTGTAAACTACAGAGACTGGACCTCAGCTTCAATAACCTGGGAGATTCAGGAGTGAAGCTGCTCTGTGATGAACTGATTAGTCCAAACTGTAAACTACAGAGACTGCGGTGAGTTGTGTCCCTGTGTGACTTTACGTAACTAGAACTCATGGTTATGAATGTGTAAGAGTCATTTTGTTGCAGGGAGGACAATAATTTTATAACTCCATTACTTTTCAAAACCTGTTGCCTGAATGTTTATGGCCCTTTTTCTGAACGCCTGGGCGCAAGTGGAATTGCTAGTTTTGTCTCACACAAACCCAATATTTTTCACCTGCACCCGTTTCACCTACAGATAGTTTTGTGGTCTGCAGTAAACCCATTTTCAGCAATAGGGGGGGTGTCAATAGATACATGCACGTTTGGTGTTGAATAATGCGTTTGTGTTTAAACCAACCCCGACCAGGTTTTACCTCAAACACTGGCGCATTGTGCTGTTTTGGTGGCGTTGTGAATGTGCCGCACATAATGCATGAACACTTAACACAGGTGTGAGAAATATTTAGTTAAATTTGACTAATATAAATGCAATCTGTGTTCAGTTATGCAGTCCAATGCTGACTATTTAGCCAATGCATCTGTATGGAGTTAATAGTGAAGCTACTTGAATGAGAGACAAGGAAGGTGGGAGACCGGCTCTTACCGGGAGACCGGTTACTTACTCCATACATTGAGCCCAGAACACACAGGCAACTTGCTTTTAATTGTGTGTTTGACAGGGCTAGTTCAATGATTGAACCAACCTTAGGCATATTAAAAATGCGTTTGGATGGGTCGGGTGGTACATTATAAGCAGGGTGGGAAATTCACTTTCTGACCTAACAGCCACAGTGGCTGGTAGATGCTAAATTTTACTAGCCACCCCAAAATTTTACCAGACACCTTTTAACAAAAATCTTTTATTTTTTTATGCATTTATTTTTTTGCTACAATAATGTTTCACAATAATGTTTTTACTGTGCAACGCTGGAGGTCTTTCTGGAATTTCTTTATTAATGGTTAATTGAATGCAAATTTCTGCCGGAAATCCGCCTCGGTATTGAGCCGAGTCAATATTTTAGAAACATTTAGGCTAATAACATCGAGCTTTTAAACGGGTATCAATCGCGACGGTATTATGATTATATAGAGCTAGTCAGTGATGCAGTCACTTCATCAACCAACAAAAACAATGCAGTGAGATCAAGGTTTTGCCAAATCTATGCTAGGCTAGGCTATTTGGCCACAGGTAAAATGCAGCAATGCAGCGCAGATGAACTGGGAATATCTGTCATTAGAATATTACACCAAACAATAAATTCCCTCTGCAGACTCCGCACCATCCCACAATTCATACGGTTTCCTGGTGATGTTCGCCAATAGACTTCTTCCTTATTCTATAGCCAAAGTAAGCCTGTTCATGAAACACAACGTGATCCATAGCGAGGTCAACCCCCCTCTTTCTCTTAGTTTAAAAGTTCTCCTCATTTCTTACTAAAAGTTAGTCTCAGCAGCTTTGTGAATAGATTTTAAGATGAAATAAATAGGAACTTGTTGTGCCACACAGGAGAACTCGTAATGGTAAGATAAAATGTGTTATGAATACAGCCCCTGAAGTCTTTTTTTTGTATCCATATTGCTACACGCTACTGTGTTTGATACATTTACCCGACAATTCAGAAATCTACCTGCATTTGGCGGGTGGCGGGTGCTCATTTCCCACCCTGATTATAATACTGCCCTCAAAGTCAGTGCATTCTTTGTGGTGTGCTGTGTTCTACACTACATAGCCATACACTTTGGATGTGACATAGACCTCACAGAGGACACATTACAGGACTTTGATACGGAGAGAGACGGAGTCGCATGTGATTATTGTGATGGAGATTACAGAGGCACAGAGTGCATGAGAGAGCAGGGACTGGTTGTGATGGAGATTACAGAGGCACAGAGTGCATGAGAGAGCAGGGACTGGTTGTGATGGAGATTACAGAGGCACAGAGTGCATGAGAGTGCAGGGACTGGTTGTGATGGAGATTACAGAGGCACAGAGTGCATGAGAGAGCAGGGACTGGTTGTGATGGAGATTGCAGAGGCACAGAGTGCATGAGAGAGCAGGGACTGGTTGTGATGGAGATTACAGAGGCACAGAGTGCATGAGAGAGCAGGGACTGGTTGTGATGGAGATTACAGGGGCACAGAGTGCATGAGAGAGCTGCACTAACACTGTGGGTCTTGAAAGCGCTTTTGGCTTTCTGCCAAGTGTGGTAACTGGTGACTGAATGTAGTTTCAGAATGGAACCCATGCCCTTCACGCAGGAAATGCCTGCACGCGAACCACAAATTTGTGTCTTTAATGACTGAATATTCCAGCCAGGAGTATGACTCAAACCAGGTACAATTGAAGCTTCTTTGCTGGTTGCCAAATTGCTGCGCGGGGTACTGTTTCAAGGCTGGGCGTCACGGTTCTTCCTCGGGCTGCTGGCTAACATCGCTAACAGTCGTAGTAGGCCTATCATCGCTTGCGCTGCCAGGAGCTGGTTGAGCAGCTAGCGGAGGAGCTGGTTGAGCGGCTAGCGGAGGAGCTGGTTGAGCGGCTAGCGGAGGAGCTGGTTGAGCGGCTAGCGGAGGAGCTGGTTGAGCGGCTAGCGGAGGAGCTAGCATGTCAGCCAAGGTGTCTTCCCGCTCCCTCCCTCGATCCTCTTCTCCCTCAATGACTGGCTGCTGTTAACCTCCTCTTTCTCCATCTCATTTTGAATTAAAACAGGTTCAACTACTGGATCCTCTGGGCGAGGTCATTTTGGAACGAGAAAACGATGCATTTCTAAGCTAGCGTAACGTTACAGAAACGGGATAGATAGCCATAAATAAATCTCGCGAGTAACGTGATCTCAATCACGTGCAATCACAAGGCAGTGACACTGATCTGGTCATTAACAGTACAATGTTGACAATTGAATACAAGCAGAAATGTAGAGTGGATCTGACCTTAGACCAGTGCATAGATCGTTAGGCCGAATAACTTTATTGTGTGTGTTGCGAGGGTGCTATGACAATTGGGGGCGCTGTTTGACCGGATCAGCGGGAGAATAACAGAAGCTGAATTCAAAAGACTACAGACATGACGGCTGCCTGTATTTTGTATGTCAAACTTCAAACAAATATTTTATTTTACCTAATATTATTATACCGTAAATTCCGGACTATTGAGCGCACCTGAATAAAAGCCGCACCAACGAAATTTAGAAGAATTTTTTTTTTTAAACATATATAGGCCGCACTGGTCTATAAGCCGCAGGTGTCCACGTTGTAACATGAGATATTTACGTACACAGAAAGATGATACATCGTCTAGTCGACTAGACGATTAAACGTTGCTACCCTCGCTAGTCGGCACCAGAAATACTAGTCGGTTAAACTTATTATTTTATTAATGTACACATTTAAATTACATATTGACATAATTTGCACTGAAATGTCATGTTTTCCTGGTTAAATGTTGCTTTATAAAAAAACGAGCATCCGTTACTAATGTTAACAACGCCGGATTAAAAAATATATATTTTTTTTAAACGAAGGAAAAAAACAAAACTCATTAGCCTGTTCGCCCTGCAAGTTAAACCAGCGAGGTGGAAAAAGTAAGTAGGGCTGTTAGCCCAATAAAACGAATCTAATGTCACGTCGATCAGTAGGCCTACGTAATTGTTATTTTTTTGTGGGCCTATTATTGGTAGTTTTTCTGATGACCGATTATTATTTTTGACTGTATTTGCTATGCGATCGCGTTCACCCAATGAAAATACCGTTCTAATAATCAGGCACGTTTCCTAAAAACGTTTTGCAGCAGCTCTATTTCCTTCTTCGACAGCCAGATCGATTGCCTTTAACTTAAAAGCTGCATCATATGCATTTCTTCGTGTGTTTTCCATGATGAGGGTGTGTGCATGATGCGCAAAACGGCTGTTCAAAACACAATCAAACTAGCGTCTTCCTCGGCGCATTATCTCTTCCACCTGTCTGTCTCGCTCTTGCGCTTCCTGCTAGAGCGCCCCCCTGGAGGCCGTTAGCCCGTAAAAATCTATAGATTAGCCGCATCGTTGTTTAAGCCGCAGGGTTCAAAGCGTGTGAAAAAAGTAGCGGCTTATAGTCCGGAAATTACGGTACTATAATATATCAACTCTTCTTTCGACACTGAACACTGTTACTGTTATATTTAAATTATGACGTGTTATATGACACAATAATAATTTAACTATCAACTCTTCTTTTGCAGGCTGAACAGCTGTGCCCTCACAAATAAGTCCTGTGATATTGTGGCCTCAGCTCTCCAGTCATCAAACTCACCCCTGAGAGATCTGGACCTCAGCTACAATAACCTGGGAGATTCAGGAGTGAAGCTGCTCTGTGACGGACTGATGAGTCCAAACTGTAAACTGCAGAGACTGGGGTGAGTAGTACTGCGTGGTCTTAACTAAGCAGAATCAGTGATTATAGCTCTATGCAGTGAAATATAAAAAGCTCTTTCTCTCTGTTTACTTCTCTTTCCACAAGCATTCTTTCCTTGTCCACATTAGTCTCATCCCTCTATTTTTACTCCTCTATCTCAGTAAAGAAAAGCAGGATATAACATTATGAGTCTTAGGGTTGTCAGGTTTGTGTTTCCTGACCAGAATGTAAGGTTTCAGTGGAGTCTGTAGTATCAGGCCACAGGTGATGGCTGGATGCTGAATGTATGATTGAGTTGGTAAAAGATTGACCACCTGCATAGTAAAATGTTTCAGGTCTGTCACACATTGCAGTCTTCATCCATCTCTATTATTCACTACCTGTTATGAACTCTATGAAAATCCTTAATTTTACTCCACTCTCTTTCACACACTGACCTTGTGATGAAGGTGAGTTGTGCTCCTTCATCACATACCTGTATGTCCTACAGGGATGTGGTGTTTCTGAAAGAATTGTGCATGAAATTGGCGGTAAAGCCGGACATTTACTTCAGTTGGTGCAATCCCAAAACATTCTGGATATTATACCATTGTAAGGAGGCTTGCGATGTTGAATAGTCTGATTCAGAGATCAATGTTTTAGCTCTAGCTCATGCTGAACTTAATTAAAACATAATTAATAGGAGTATTTAACAAATCAGTATTCAAATATCATTCTCTAACAGTAGTTGGTCAGGATAATTTTACTTATCTTACTAGAAAGGATCAGAAGAGGACACCTCACTGTCATATAGTGTACAGGCTCATTATATAGCAGGAACACAAGGGGACACCTCACTGCTATATAGTGCACAGGCTCATTATATAGCAGGAACACAAGGAGACACCTCACTGCCATATAGTGCACAGGCTCATTAAATAGCAGGAACACAAGGAGAATGCCATAGTCTCGATGCTTTCTTGGTAACTGGTATTTTTTGACCAATCTCAAATCCATATAAGCAGGCGTGGATTTTTTCTTGCCTTGCTGCAGAGTTGGTAAATTAGTAAAAACTTGCGAAAATAACAGGAAACGACTATTACGCTTCGGCGAGCAGATGTACATTCTAAGTTGTTGCGTAAAACTAAACTAATAACATCTAATAACTAACATCTCTATGCTTAAAACCAATGGTAGGATTGGATATTTATTTCATATTTAGTAGCAGATATTGGTATTAGAATAATGTGGTATAATTACACAAGAATTTTGCATTTGTGTGAGCGGAGCTTTTCGCAGCTTTTTTGGCATACAATCGGGGCTATTGTTGGGTTTTTGTTGCTCACACATAGTGTCCACTGTATCACGCATGGGTAAGTACAAACCCCAATTCCAAAAAAGTTGGGACAGTCTGTAAAATGCACATAAAAGCAGAAAGCAGTGATTTGTAAATTCTCTTTTACATATATTTAATTGAAAACAGTACAAAGATATTTAACGTTTTACCTTATCAACTTGATTTTTGTAAATATACGCCAATTCCGAATTTGATGCCTGCAACACCCCTTAAAAAACTGGATAGTTTGCTGCAAACTTGCAGCTAATATGTAGCTCATTTTCCGCAAACTAAACAGTTTTTCACAAAATGTTGCCAGAGGTTTGTCAGTTCGTCAGTGGTGAACTAAAAACTTTGCCAGAAGTGAATGGCAGTTTCCACAAAGCTAATTTGCATGTGAAAATAGGCCAAAGGTTTGCTAATATCAACAAGGTCACGAGGAATTCCTCACATTCCTCACAAAGGAGCAGGGGACCTCACTGGCAGAATCGCTGACCGCAGTGACTGTTGAACTTATAGAATCATGACAGTGCAGGGCGAAGTCCAGGTAGCCGCTGCACAAATGTCAGACAGAGAAACACCCTTGAACGCTGCCCATGATGTAGCAACGTGTCTGGTAGAGTGGCACTTCACCACACATGGAGGGGGGCGGTTAGCATGTGCGTAAGCCAGGGTGATAACCTCCACAATCCAGTGTGACCGCCTCTGCTTTGTCAGGGCTGCACCCCTGTTTTCCTGCCATGGCAGATAAAGAGCTGATCTGCCTGCCTCGTAGCAACCGTTGTGTTCATATAGCAACGAATGGCCCGAACAGGGCAAAGGAGGTCCACTCATCCCCTTCATTCTGGAAGGGCGGTGGGTGGAAAGCCGCTAATGTAATAGACTGGTTGATGAACTGAGGTGACAAAACCTTGGGCAGAAACACCGGGTTAGGCCACATGGTGACACCAGATCCACCTGGGCCCCATTTGATGCGCATCGGGCTCAAACCGAGTTCACTCACCCTCTCAGCTGTCGTAATGGCCAGGAGAACCGCAGTCTTCAATGACTGCCACTTAAGCTCAGCTCCCATCAATGGTTCGTATGGAGGTGAGCAAAGAGCCTCAAGCACCACGGGCAAAGCCCAAGGAGGGCGACGAGAGAGTTTGGAAGGGCACACACAAGTGAAACAGTGAACAGTTAATACTGTTACATTTCTTAAACTTTGCAATAAAAAGACGTTCATTAATGTGAAAAGAACATTAAAAGAAGCATAACCTTTGCACAATAGTTTTGTCAAAAATGTATTTAGCCTTTGGTACCAAGCAGAGATCAAACCACTGACCTCACAACTTTCACGTCTTTTAAGTACAAGTGAAACAATGAACAGTTAATATTGTGAAATTTCTTCGCCTTTGCAATAAAAAGACGTTTTTTTTACGTGAAAAGGATATTCTTAGCATAGTGTGCACATTATTATTGTTGAAAATAAATGTTGTGAACTTGTGGTGCTTAAACTACTGTACTGGACTGTGTTGGATTACTGATCTGTCCTCTGCATAATTCAAAAAGGTAACAGTTAATATTGTGAAATTTCTTTGCCTTTTCAATAAAAATAAGTTATTTTATGTCAAAAGAACATTCTTAGCAAAACGCACACATTGTGTGCGTCGAAAATAAATGTTAGGAAAAGGTGAGTATCAAACCGCCAACCTGCTTATATGGTCGCGGAACGCCGTAACAAGTGTTCGAATTGTCGTTGAATGCGCCGTTCCTCTTGTTAAGGGAAATTGGGAAAATCGTCCGCCTTGTTAAGATATGCAATTCTGTAAAACGAAATGCATTGGGTTCAGTCCATTCACTTATTTTCACTCCTTGCATCATTTCCTAATGTTCTTTCTTCAGTCCTTTGCTCCACCCAGAGGCCCGGACTGGCCATCTGGCAGTTCTGGCAAATACCAGAAGGGCCGGTCTGATTTTCAACCATTTTGGGCCGGTGTAGCGTAGGCTACAATTCTTCTCGGCGAACAATTTTTCCTGGATACTTCTGGGTCCGTCACTCGAACAGGACAAATAACCAATCGCTGCTCAACTATGAGCGTGAAGTTGAGCAATGTCCAATCAGATTTCATTGTGCACGTTTATGAAAAGACGAGCAATTTTTTTTAACCCATCTGTGGTCAGTAGCAACCATTTGTGCTATGTAACGTGAGTGTAGAACTCGCTAATGATGTTTATTTACAGGCCAATTGAACAAATACATTGAAAATGATCGGTTCAGTGCTAGGTGCTAGCGAGACGTACAGGCAATGGACCTGGAAGTGGGAAAAATTATATGCTGGGAAGAATTGTACGCTACACTGGCCCGACTGTCTTGTTGCAAGAGAGAGTTGGAGAGAGGTTGGACAGTTATTATTTTCATATTCTATTCTATTAATTTGTGGCTTGGTCATATATTGATTGGTCATGTAAAGGCATGTAAAGTTGTCTGTGTTTTTCGCAGGACAAATCATATGTCTGTTTGTAAAATTATGGCTGAAATGTAAATGTGTTAATGTTTTATTTTTGGTTTGGCGGGGGGTAAATTACATGTAGCCTACAGGTAAATAAACTGTGGTGGCCTGTAAACTGTAATTTGTTCCGATACTGTTTCAGAACAACGGCGACCTGCACATAAAAAACTGAGGGGGCACAGTTTGGAGACTGAAACTGTTTGGAGAATAGTTTTGAGGGAATATACAGTCGTCTTACAATATTTTTGGATGGAAATAACATTTGGAAATAAAATAAAATGGACTTATTTATATTTATATATATGATGAAATCTGGCCAAATCAGGGGCTCATTGAATGGGCAGATCACCGTCACTCTTTCAGAATGAAGGCGTAGCTTGCGGTGCCATATATTTTTACTGCAACCTTGGACTGTGATTTCAGACTCTTTAAATTAACCAGAACAACAAACGTGACAGCTTTTATGCAATTTATTTGATGCACTTAAACAGCACTCTTCTGCCAGTGCTTTGTACGCAGGAGACAGGGCGCAATAGATAGGGCTCTGATTCAGACACACTGCACTGTACGCAGGAGACAGGGCACAATAGATAGGGCTCTGATTCAGACACAGTGCACTGTACGCAGGAGACATGGTGCAGTAGATAGGGCTCTGATTCAGACACACTGCACTGTACGCAGGAGACAGGGCGCAATAGATAGGGCTCTGATTCAGACACAGTGCACTGTACGCAGGAGACATGGTGCAGTAGATAGGGCTCTGATTCAGACACAGTGCACTGTACGCAGGAGACAGGGTGCAGTAGATAGGGCTCTGATTCAGACACGGTGCACTGTACGCAGGAGACAGGGCGCAATAGATAGGGCTCTGATTCAGACACAGTGCACAGTACGCAGGAGACAGGGTGCAGTAGATAGGGCTCTGATTCAGACACAGTGCACTGTACGCAGGAGACAGGGCGCAGTAGATAGGGCTCTGATTCAGACACAGTGCACTGTACGCAGGAGACAGGGTGCAGTAGATAGGGCTCTGATTCAGACACAGTGCACTGTAGGCTCTGATTCAGACACAGTGCACTGTACGCAGGAGACAGGGCGCAGTAGATAGGGCTCTGATTCAGACACAGTGCACTGTACGCAGGAGACAGGGCGCAGTAGATAGGGCTCTGATTCGGACACAGTGCACTGTACGCAGGAGACAGGGCGCAGTAGATAGAGCTCTGATTCGGACACAGTGCACTGTATGCAGGAGACAAAGCACAGTAGATAGAGCTCTGATTCGGACACAGTGCACTGTACGCAGGAGACAGGGCGCAGTAGATAGGGCTCAGATTCGGACACAGCCCTCGTGTCCATCTACCTGCAGTAACAGTCAGGGGCAATGATCAGTTGTGGTGTTTTCATACAGCCAGTAGATGGCGCTGCAGTGTAATTCAGTTGGCGCCGTAATTACATTGATAAGAGATCATGACTGACTGCCAGTTGAAGTGAAGTGCAGCTCAGTGAGAGGAACTTACATATTTAAGACTTTAATTTGTTATAGTTAAAACTGAATGTGGCTATTTGGTAACTTGATAGTTACAATATTGGGAAGAAAATGAATGTTTATCATGATAACACTTGTATTTTGTGGGTTTTTCTTGTCAATTATATGTAATCTATTCGTAGTGATGAAGATTGTATGTTTTTTACAATGTACTGATGTTTGTAGACCGAAAAACATGTCTGGTGTTATATTTGTTGTTTAATATAGCCAAGTAATTGCCTCAGTTTTTTTGTGGATTAGTCAGAATACTTTATGAAACTAATTTACACAACCCCTCCCTGCTTTTGTGTGCACATCCCATAATTGTGTGTGTGTGTGTGTGTGTGTGTGTGTGTGTGTGTGTGTGTGTGTGTGTGTGTGTGTGTGTGTGTGTATGTGTGTGGTCTCTCCACAGGCTGGGTTGGTGTAATCTCACAGAAGGCTGCTGTGATGTTCTGGCCTCAGTCCTGCGTTCTCCTCACTCAGAGCTGAGAGATCTGGAGCTCAGAGACAATGAGCTGCAGGATTCAGGAGTGAGAGCGCTCTCTGCTGGACTGGAGGACTCACTCTGTAAACTACAGACACTGGGGTGAGTACAAACACAAACCCCTTCAATCAAAAATGGCTCAAATGTCACTAAATACAACACTAATGTTAATTATGTTTTGAATATGAAAATAAACAATGGAGTTCTGTATACTTCTCAGAACTGAAGCAACATATTCCTGTCCTGTCTCTGTAGAATAAGACCGTACACACATTTTAAAGTCCATTTAAATATTTTAATCTGACATCAATTGGACAAAACATTATCTTGAGAAACATCAAATCACATCAGTTTATACATTCTTCAAAATGAAAAAGAATTGGTTCACCTGTTCAAATGAAAGGAACCTGTTCATCCTCTTAAATAATGATTAGGATTTAAAAACTGTTCAGGTAAGGTGTGCTGTAAAGTGTGTTTGACACACACAGCCCTGTTAGTTTATATTAATGTGCTGTAAGGTGTGTAACACCCTGCTATGTGTTTGACACACACAGCTCTGTTAGTTTATATTAATGTGCTGTAAGGTGTGTGTGTCCTTCTCTCTGCAGGCTGTCAGGCTGTAGAGTCACACAGACAGGCTGTGATTCTCTGGCTTCAGCTCTGTGTTCAAACCCCTCACACCTGAGAGAGCTGGACCTGAGATACAATCACCCAGGAGACTCAGGAGTGAGAGCGCTGTCTGCTGCTAAACTGGACACACTCACACTGCTGTAAGTACAGAGAGTTTCTACACTGCACCTCACACACACACACACACACACACACACACACACACACACACACATACACTGCTGTAAGTACAGAGAGTTTCCACACTGCTTCTGACACACACACACACACACACTGCTGTAAGTACACAGAGGGAATTGTAAGGGCTGTGGTGTAGCTGGGCTTGTGTTGGTGGGGCTGTGCTCTGGGGGGCGGAGGCATTGTAAGCGCTGTGGCATAGCTGGGCTTGTGTTGGTGCGCTCTGGGGGGCGGATAAGTAATGTGTTTTCTCTCTCTCTCCCTCTCCCTCTCCCTCTCCCTCCCTACAGTGTGGACCATGGAGGAGAGAACAGGACCAAACCTGGACCCAGGAAATGTAAGTTTGTGTCGATACAGAAGTCACTGCTGTGTGTGTGTGTGAGAGACTTTACAAAAAAAATTTCTCTCATACACACATAAACACAAACAAAGAGACACACACATGTACACACACACAGGTACTATCACAGCTTTTTCTCTGTCACACACATCATGAGGTGAATATTAATAATGATAATTAATCGCATTAATGTCTCTGGTGTGCAGACGGCTGTCAGCTCACACTGGATCCAAACACAGCACACAGAGAGCTGTCTCTGTCTGAGGGGAACAGGAAGGTGACACAAACGGAGGGGAGAGAGGAGCCATATCCTGATCATCTGGAGAGATTTGAGTCTGTGCCCCAGGTTGTGTGCAGAGAGAGTTTGTGTGGGCGCTGTTACTGGGAGGTTGAGTTCAGTGTGTCTGTGGACAGGGTGGGAGGGGTTGATATCGCAGTGGCGTATAAAGCAATCGGCAGGAAAGGAGAGGCTGATGAATCTGCGTTTGGATGCAATAAAAGCTCCTGGAGTCTGACGTGCGATAGTCTGTTGTGCGATTATACTGATAAACCCAGTTACTCTTTCCTGCACAATAATAACTCATCAGAAATACCTGCCCCTCCCTCCCTCTACCGCAGAGTACCAGTGTGTGATGATGATGATGCTGGTGAAGAAGTGTGTGTGTACAGGGTAGGAGTGGGTGTAGACTGTCCGGCCGGCATTCTGTCTTTCTACAGCGTCTCTGACTCTGACACACCGATCCTCCTGCACACATACCACACACACTTCACTGAACACACACCTCTCTGTGCTGGATTTAGTGTGTGTAACTCCTCAGTGTCCCTCTGCCAACTGGACTAGAGTCACACACACACACACACATTGTCTCTCTCTCACACCCCCACTCATGCCCTCCCATACACACACACACACAAACACTGACACACACACTCTCTCATACACACCATACCACACACATTCAAATCTGACAAATACACACTCACTCTTTCACACTCAGACACACACAAACATATGCATACACACTCTCACAAACACACCCGCACACACACACCTTCACTCTAACATTCATATACACATCTGACCAATACACACACTTTCTCAAGCAGACACACACAAATACATTCTCGCTCTCGCTCACACTCACGCCCTCTTATGCACACACACACACACACACTCTCACAAGTACACTCACACAGTTTCTCACGTATACTGTGAAATTCTCTTGCACACACAGACCGTTTTAGACACACTTGCATGTACACCCAACCTTACTCAACCAATACACAACCACAACCAAAACCTGACCCAGCCTTACTAAACCAATATACAACCACGACCAAAACCTGACCCAGCCTTTGTCTAACCACAATTCCAGCTGTACCCAATAAAGATTTCAGCTGTACCCAATATTAACCTCAGTACAGCTTAAATCCTGTATATAAGAATATGATCTTTTAGCAGGTTCAGGTTAAGCACTTGCTGTTTAATTATGATTTTTTTTTTTTTACATTGAAAGAAAACTTTTATATTGTAAATGGCCAGCTGTGTTTGTGTACTTTTGAAGATTAAAACATCAAATGTAACATATTAAGAGTGTGATACTGGCTAAAGTTAGCAGAGTAAAATGCTTTTGAAGTCATAATTCAGTCTCTTGCATCTTTGCATCTTTGTATAAAAGAAGCCAGTGACAAACTCCTCAAGTTAAACATGCATTTTATGAGCAAAAATATGTGGGCAAAATCAGCTGATGGGCAGAATTCAGACTGATCACTGCAGTGTACTTATTTACTTTCTGTAAACATCACTGCAGTGTACTTATTTCCTTTCTGTACTGATCACTGCAGTGTACTTATTTTCTTTCTATACTGTAAACATTAATGGATTGAGTATCCTTATTTAGTGTCTTGTTTCCTTAGTTTGAACCTGTTGCTGTATTTGCAGACAATGATCATCATGGATTAAACCTGAATTATAGCAGTATTGACTGTTTTGCTGTTATGATTTATTCTTGCATGATCTAACTCCAGTGATATAGTTGTAGTTATTTCATATTCTATAGGGGATTATGTACGGGCTCAATATGAGTAGATCAGGTTGAGGATTCACTCTTTACAGTTGAAGCTTGACATTCATGTACAGTAGTGTAAATTATATCCAGTATGAGAAACGGAACAAGTTACGCAGTACAATGGGGGAAATAAGTATTGGATACGTCAACAATTTTATTATCAAACATATTTCCAATGTAGCTATTCACATGAGATTTTGACCAGACATTGGTATTAACTCAATAAAACTACACAGCTAAATAAATTGTAACGTTCCAATTCTTTAAAAAAGTTATGTGCAATAAAGTGAAATGACACAGGAAAAATTTATTGAACACGCTAAATTAAATGTAAATGTATTTAATACTTGGTAGAAAAGCCATATTTTTTATATTTGGTTGCATATCCTTTGCATGCCATGACTTTATGATGTCTGTGACCCAACAACGTCAAAAGGCTCTTGATATCTTATTTGCTGGTACTCTTACAAGCGATACTATAACAGCTCTGCATTTGAATGGATCTATATGGGAATTGGGGGGTGAGACAAGATTTAGCTGTAAATTACACTGGAACAGTATAGAACACATGGTTGGCTAAGTGGCTCTAAGTCTTCAAGGGTCTGATGTATTAAACAAGCCTTTAACCATCACTCTGCTGCCAGAAATACAGTAGATATGGATGGATTACTTGAAGGGTTTCTTCTCCTGACTTATTTTTCCATAGAGTTCAATAGGAAAATCTGTCAGGAGAAACAACCCTTAAAGTGATCCTTCCATATCTACTGTATTTCTGGCAGCAGAGTGATGGTTAAAGGCTTGCACATCCTGCACACATTCTCCTTACATCCACACATCCTGCACACATCCTCCTTACATCCACACATCCTGCACACATCCTCCTTACATCCACACATCCTGCACACATCCTCCTTACATCCACACATCCTGCACACATCCTCCTTACATCCACACATCCTGCACACATTCTCCTTACATCCACACATCCTGCACACATTCTCCTTACATCCACACATCCTGCACACATCCTCCTTACATCCACACATCCTGCACACATCCTCCTTACATCCACACATCCTGCACACATCCTCCTTACATCCACACATCCTGCACACATCCTCCTTACATCCACACATCCTGCACACATCCTCCTTACATCCACACATCCTGCACACATCCTCCTTACATCCACACATCCTGCACACATCCTCCTTACATCCGCACATCCTGCACACATTCTCCTTACATCCACACATCCTGCACACATCCTCCTTACATCCACACATCCTGCACACATCCTCCGGGTCAATGATGTTTTCTGCTGTAAAGCAAAGTGTCCTTATGGCAACAGTGATTCATAAAAAATATATATATTAAACAAAACTGTTTACTACATGAAATACTAGAACAGGATCACAGACTCAAGTCCCGACTTTTCATTGATTACGTTTTCAGTGTATTTTATAGTAAAATGTATTATATGTTCTGACTCGCATAAAAAAGGAAAGTTTTTTTACGTACATTAAGAATGCTTAAATATACTAATTGTATGAAAGTAGTTTAATAGATATTTATCAAACCCATAAAATAGAATATCCCTGGCCATACTTTTATTTAAATTTTCTTCTCCACCCAGAAGGGCATTGAAGCCTGAAGGTTTGCCACTGATGTGAAGATACCTTTGACACCCTGCATACTGCATATACACCCTGCATATACACCCTGCATACTGCATATACACCCTGCATACTGCATATACACCCTGCATACTGCATATACACCCTGCATATATACACCCTGCATACTGCATATACACCCTGCATATATACACCCTGCATACTGCATATACACCCTGCATACTGCATATACACCCTGCATACTGCATATACACCCTACATATACACCCTGCATACTGCATATACACCCTACATATACACCCTGCATATACACCCTGCATACTGCATATACACCCTGCATACTCCACAGTGAAGTTTCCCGTCTCTGATATCTATGCAGAAAATACCTAATGTTGTAGCCATCCATGCCAACACCTTATTTTTTGTAGCATGAAAATGAAAAATACAAAACTTAATTCTTTTCATGTGTTTTTGCTTCCATATCTCAATGAATAATTCCAAAACAAACCCACTGGATTGCTATAGTGTGATGGTGAGGCAGCTTGTGACCTAATGATTTCAGGTTTGATTCCCAGGTAGAAGACTGCCATTGTACCCTTGAGCAAGGTGCTTAACGTGCAATGTTTCAGTAAATATCTAGCTGTGTAAGGGTGTCTGTTAAAAGCATGTATTGTAATGTATGTTTGTTTGTTTTGACAGGAAAGCCAGTGTATTTGCCTTTAGGGATTTGAAGTAAACTTTACTGGGAGGGGGAGGGCCATCTTGTCTTGTGTTTTATGACATCATAGAAAATGGAACCCTTTGGGTCTTATCCCGCATTCCATACCAATCAGTCTCGAGACATTTCAAAGTCTTATCATAGAATGGTAAATGTACAGCTTTGAATAATGTTGTAATGAAGGAGCCTTGCCACAAAGCCTCGACATTTACTGGTGTGCAGGCTTGTACTAAAACCTTGATCAAGAACTTGAGAGCTCTTTCTTCTTTTGAGTGAGAATGTATTAAATGATTAGTGAAGTTATGCTTGCTGACATAATTAAAATGTTTACAGCACTACATCATTTTCCAAGAGAAAAAAATATTCTAGTACTGTATACAGTTGCACTAATGTGGCAAAACTATATACATAAAAAATATCAACTGAACATTGGATGTAATCTGAGGGTGGACAACAGGGCTGAAATATGGCACAATTTGTTGCAGTTTAAAAATTGAAGTTGATGCAACGTTCTAACAATGTTTCTGTCTGAATGTTCTCATCCTTCACATGCTTGAGTTTTTTTGCAGTGTCCTCTAATCTTGGTACTGTATCAAAATAAATAATTGAGAATGAAAGTGTTCTGGCATGTTTGCAGGTGGCTGTGTTGCGGTGGCTCATGGTGCTGTCGTATCTAAGGACAGGTGAACGATGGGAGCGCACAGGCGGGATCTGTGTCAGTGTGACGCGTATACACTCGACAATGGATTCCAGTAAATATTCTGCCTAATCTTTCAGAGGCAGTCTTTAAAGATCTTTATCTTTTTATCTACTCACACAACTGTGAATGTGTATACATTCTGACTAACTGAGTACCCATAATGCATTTCATCTACTATCACTCATCTGAATGTGTACATATTGTTTACTCAATGCTTTTTATGTGCTAACACACATTGTTTAGTGTATATAAATATCTCTAATATATATATATCAACATGGCATGTACATGCTTTGTAAGTATGTCTGTTTGAAAACTAATTTAAAATTAAGTAACTAAAGGGTCATAAACAAGTTCAAATGAATCAGCAAACACGGGGCTCTATCTTGACGATCTTGGCGCATGGTCTAAAATGCAAGACGTGAGTGCATTTAGGGCGTGTCCAACTCTTATTTCTGTGTACTTAATATGTACAGTGCTGCTTGAAAGTTTGGAAAGTTCTTAAAGATGGCGAACCTCGATCAATTTCCGGGTCAGGCGAGGACAGAGAAGAGGATGGATAAAATAAGTGATTGGAATCCACCCAGTGTTTTGATGTAATTCCTACGCATGCAAAATATTCAAACAGCACATGACTTGGACTCTGACCGAATATGATCCCTGCTCCCTGCCCCCTGTACACTCAGACCCCTGTCTGCTATGTGCCCTCTCCCCTCACTTTGCAAGCACTGTGCGAAAGAAATCCTGCAAAACTCTTTCCAAACATGTTCCGTACACATTCAAATGTATGCCCATGAAGAAAATAAATGTAATAAAACAATTGGTCACAAATGACCAATTGTTCAATAATTTTATTTTTTTAAACCATTTTAAAATTATGTGGAGAGCGGTTTGTAACGCCAGTACATAAGCAAAGCGAACCCAAAGGCCGTGACCGAATACGACCCCCGTTCCCTGTCCACTCAGACCCTTGTCCCTATGTGCCCTGTCTCCTCACTTTT
Organism: Ilyophis sp. 1 JC-2022; assembly: GCA_022702515.1. Taxonomy (NCBI): domain Eukaryota; kingdom Metazoa; phylum Chordata; class Actinopteri; order Anguilliformes; family Synaphobranchidae; genus Ilyophis; species Ilyophis sp. 1 JC-2022. The sequence goes on along the minus strand of CM040396.1, from coordinate 2,987,327 downwards.
TCGTTCTCCTTCCTCCCTTTACCACTGCAGGAGAGGAACCCTCTGCAAACTAGACATTTAGCTGAGTAGGGCCAAAGTATTTTATAACCAGTTGTTGGTGTATAAACTTTTTCCTGTATAATAAATAAAATTAATTGAAGCAGTGTACGAAATAAATCCTGCAAAACTCTTTCCAAACAGTTAACGTATGACGATTGTTACAAAGTGTAGATTATGAATGAAGACAGAATTAACGAAACAAAAGTGTAGTTCGTAATAAAATATTTGATATGACCCACTCTTGTACCATAGATATGCGCACATTACGCGCGATGTATTTAATGTTTTCACTTCCGGGTTACTTACTGAAATTGTCGGATGAGTGCAGAATTCTGCAGGTGAGTGTACTCCTGAATTTCCTCAACAAAACCCCAGAAATAAGGGGTTCATTTTGGTATTTTAAGTGCCCCCATTTTTAAGAAAAATAAGCCCACGCAAAAGCTTTTTGACGAAGTGGAATCAAATATGCGCCCCCAAAAGTGTGTAGGGGTCGTATTCGAACACAGCCAAAATGAAAGCACCCCCCTCCAGTAAATATGGTTTGACCAGCCGTGACGTAATGTTTGTGTTTTTTAAAACATCCTACCACCGGTACAGCGCTACAGAAAGGTAATTACTTATTTTGTAGCAAGTTAAAGTTAACTATGTAATGTCTACCAGCTAACTCCAACTTTTGAAAATAGCACTTCGTATGCTTCGCGTGTGATACCTAATTATATCCATATATTTCACCAAGCTTGCAGGAAACGGCTTGCATGGATAAATGAACTAGTTAGCTGGCTTTGTAGATAACACTAGCTAGACAGGCAGCATTGAATGAACAAGCCAGCTAATGTTAGCAAGATCGTTTAAGCAGGGATGCAACTTTACTCCCCCCCGTTAATGTGTGAGCTAATGTCACGTTGCTAAATATACGTAAAGTCTTTTTATATGGTCACCATTTACAAAGTAACATTATACTCCATTATAAAGGTATCTTGTTGCTAGTTATCTGTCCAATTATTAAATCTGATTATTTTGAGTAAATTCACTCGTATAATACAACAGTATGTAACTTCGAATTTAAACGCTTATAATTTACAATTACAGTAACAATGGTATGGATGTTGAGTTTTTTCACACCTATGAATAAATGAACCTTGACTGCATGGACTTCTTGTCTGGAGCAAGATGCTTTATGAATTATTTCTCAGAAGCCACTATCAGTCTAGCTCACTAAATATGATGATACATAGTTTGCTTTTTAGGACTGTCCCTCAGATTTATATAACTAGGTTAGTAATCAAGTTTACAATGATGCACTTTAGTTAACAGCAGCAATAGCTACCTTTCTGCCTTGGCTGCAATTTTTTTTTGTAGTTTTCTGTATGCTGGCGAAAGGTAGTATCTGTCATATCAGGTGTTTTTCACATATTTTTTTTCCAGATTTCATAACTATCGTTTATAAGTACATACTGGCTATAGAAAGTTTACACATTCTTTCATATTGTTGAGCTTTTATTCCGTTACATCCTCAAATTAAAATACATTAAATCATATTCATTAAAAATACAAATCTACAATAACTGGATTTTAGAAGTGTACACACTCCCCTGAATCAGTACTTGGTGGAAACTCCTTTTACTTTAATTACAGCCAAGAATCAGTTCGGATAGGTCTCTCCCAACTTTGCACACCTAGATTGGGCAATACTTGGCCATGAGTAATTCCATATGAATCAGACACTGAAAGGTGGATTTCCACACCCACCATCACATATTGTTCTGAAAAGTGCTTTTGGAGAAAGAAAGGAATAATATTAGCATGCCTGAAGCCTTATTTTGTTGAAAAATTATAGTACTACCACATTTTGACCACAAGACGGCGCCATTTCAACTATCTGTTATTCAGTATGAAATTCCAACCAGAACCACCAGGAGCACAAATTGAAAAGTTCATTGACCTCAGCGTTCTATTGGTTGAGCATTAATTGGATGCATCGCCAGTTCAATTAAAAGTAGCAGGCTATAATTTAAATGGCACCATTTTGTGATAGTATGTGGAAAAACAAGGATATGAAATGGCCAACTTCAAACACTAATTAAACTTCATGGGGGATTTATTAAACTTTCATGGGGGAATAATCCAAGCCACAGCTTCTCATGTGCTGTCCCACATAGAGAACTTGCATTCTATGCTATCTATAAGGGTGGGATTGTAGTTGGGTTTTGGAGGTCCTTGGGTGTATTTTGACAATTTAGATAGATTTCTCATGTTTGGAACATTATCAGGGAAGATTTTGGTGCAAATCGAATATTGAGAACTATATTAAATCTTCTATGATTTACGGCATGAAAATCTGGATGTAATCAATGAGCAACATTTCGCTTTCAACAAAATAATGCTTCAGGGATGCTAATATTATTCATTTCTTACTCCTTAAGCTCTTCTCGGGACGATATGTGATAGTGGGTGTCATGCTCGTTCACCTTAAAGATGGAATTACCCCCAGTCTTCCTAAGAGAACTGTTCAAGCTCAGAGTAATTGCATGGTGACCATTTATGGACTGCATTCTTCAAGTCATTCCATAGATTTTCAATAGGATTTAGGTCAGATTTCAGGGCTCCTACTGGGCCTCTCATGGACATTGAGTTTGTTGTTCTTTAGCCACTCCGCTGTTATTTCGGTTGTGTGCCTCGGCTAAAATGAGCCCCGATGTTGGCTTTTTTAGTCAGGGCTTCCTTGTTGTCACCTTGCCATACAGGCCAGAATTGTGGAGAGCTTGGGATATTGTTGTCACATGCACACATTGACCAGTCTTTGCCATAAAGGACTGCAGCTCCTTCAAAGTTGACATTGACCTCATGGTGGCTTTTCTGATCAGACTCCTCCTTGCTGGGTCATCCAGTTTGGAGGGACAGCCTGATTTAGGCAAGATTTAGGTGGTGCCATTGGCTATGCTTTGTACTTATTCATGATGGTCTTGTCTGTATTCCATGGGATATTTTAGTCCTTAGATTTTTTTTAGCCCCATCTCCTGATTTGTGTCTGTATCACAACTTAGTTCTTTTGAAAACTCATTGTTGGTTATTGAATATGTAATGCACTATCCAGGGTAGGAGGCCTACAGAAACAGTTGTTCAACTGCATGCACATTGTATCTTCAAGTACATGCACATTGAATACACTTTCACATACATTTACAACATACAATTCCTACAGAAATATGTTAACATCTCTGTTTTCATTTGGGCCTACATAATTCATGGTAACGGATATTGGTGATTTTAAACATGTTTCAACCTCTCATTTTCACTCCAGGTTTTCTGCAGCCCAGCAATCAATTGTGGCCCCGGTTTATCTGTGTGCAAACCCTGTGCGTACGTTCTGAAGTGTGCCGGTGTCCCAGGTGTGGTGGTACGTATATTTTATGTCTCAGGTCCCAGGGCCTCTGTCACAATTCTGGGCTCGTTCATATCTCAACACCTGTGAATTGTAGCATCAGAATCCATGTCATGAACTAGGCCTGTTACAGGTCTCGAGACTTCACGGCAAATACAAGTCTTAAGCCCTCTGAGAGTGCGGCCAGCAGCTGCAACAAGCCTTAAGACCGTCTGGAATCTGACCTGGGTGGATCCATGTCCCAAAACCTCTGAAATCAGTGCCGTCCTAAGAACTCTGTGTTGTTCATATGCTAGACCTAAGTCCCAAGACATTTGTTATTCAGCCCAGTGTGTGTACCAGTACCATGTCCTGAAATCCAATCCATAGGTACGCTGCCCAGCACGAAGGCGTATGCATCAGGAAGCACTGTGGGCGCCTAACAGATGAGCTGACCATGTGGAGGACAAGCAGGAAGTCCCCAGACGGAGGAGCTGTGTAAGTATGAGTTTTGCTTTTTTTTTTTTTTTTATGCACCGCATTTGGTGTAGATTAGTGTATTACTACTTACAGTCTTACATACTTCAATGCAATCAAATCAATTTGTTTTAACTAAAACAAACTAATTTGATTATAGTTGTATGTGATACTGTCTGTAGTAATGCACTAATGGAGAGTGGGGCCTGGCCGAATTCTCAAATCTTTTACCAAACTTACTTACTTACAAAACTTACTAACTTACTAACTTACTAACTTACTAACTAACTTACTAACTTACTTTTAAAAATTTCCACGCAACAAAAAAAAGTTTCATAACCCCTGCTTTACAATTTGATTATAGTTGTATGTGATACTGTCTGGAGTAATGCACTAATGGAGAGTGGGGCCTGGCCGAATTCTCTAATTTTTTTTTATACTTACGTACTTACTTGCAAAACTTACTAACTTACAAAACTTACAAAACTTACAAACTTGCAAAACTTGCAAACTTACAAACTTGCAAAACTTACAAACTTACTTACTTGCAAAATTTACAAACTTACAAACTTGCAAAACTTACAAACTTACAAACTTGCAAAACTTACAAACTTACTTACTTGCAAAACTTACAAACTTACAAATTTGCCAAATTTACAAACTTACAAACTTGCAAAACTTACAAACTTACAAACTTGCTAAACTTACTTACAAACTTGCAAAACTTACTTACTTACAAACTTACAAACTTACAAACTTGCAAAACTTACAAACTTGCAAATTTGCCAAATTTACAAACTTACAAACTTGCAAAACTTACAAACTTGCAAATTTGCCAAATTTACAAACTTACAAACTTACAAACTTACAAACTTGCAAACTTACAAACTTACAAACTTGCAAAACTTGCAAAACTTACTTACTTACAAACTTACAAACTTGCAAAACTTACTTACTTACAAACTTGCAAAACTTACTTACTTACAAACTTGCAAAACTTACAAACTTGCAAAACTTACTTACTTACAAACTTACAAACTTACAAACTTGCAAAACTTACAAACTTGCAAATTTGCCAAATTTACAAACTTACAAACTTGCAAAACTTACTTACTAACTTGCAAAACTTACTTACTTACTAACTTACTAACTTACAAACTTGCAAAACTTACTTACTTACAAAACTTACAAACTTGCAAAACTTACTTACTTACAAAACTTACAAACTTGCAAAACTTACTTAGAAAAAAACATTCTACGCAACAAAAAAAAGTTTCATAACCCCTGCTTTACACTCCGAACTTTCTGGGCGGGCCAACACCGGCCACATCCCCTTCATTCCACACTCATACAACTCCCCCACCCTTGGGGACCACGTACATTGCTCAGGTGTGGCACTCGGGGAATCGAACCAGCAACCTCTGCCCTCGTGAACAGCCGTCCAACCTCCAGTGCCACGGAGACCTTCGCATTTGTGTTTTTTTTTCTACAAACTTAATGGCACAACAGCACAAAGGTACAATGGACAAAAGCAGCGCAAACTTGAATGGGGTTCGAACCCCAGACCTTGGTGTTGGTAAACCAGAACCATTCCTTTGAGCCACTGGAACTTACACTTCTTGGGTGAGCTTTCCTGTAGTGAATTTATGAAGATCCAAAAAGAGAGGAGAAAGAACATTCAGAGAGCCTGTCCCTTCTGTTGTTTTTTATACTTTTATGGACCAACGTGCTTTTGCCTGCCATTTCAATACATGAAATGCATTGTGGGTAATGATAATGGTTTAAGTGGAAAATACATACTGTGCATTTGGTACCCAGAAACAACATAAGTTTGGTCTCCCATCCACATGCTAACCAAGGCCACACCTGCTTAGCTTCAGCCATTAGACAGGAGCAGAATGCATGGTGCTATGTCAGCTGATAACCAAATGCACAGTATGTATTTCTCATTACCCATAATGCATTTAATGTATTGTTGCAAACCATGAATGTAACAGTCTGGTATTTTATGGATGTATCAAGAAGGCCAATCCCACTGTGTACCTGGTTGACTTCTTTTTTGAGGGAAAATGTGTAACCAAAAGTAGGCAGGTATATTTTTGAGGAATTCTTAATTTTATAAATAAGGATATTCCTCATGTTGATTTTTCTAAACCAAATTACTTACTCTAGAAATAGCATCTTTAAAAGTTGTTTAAAAAGATGCCCATTGTAGAATAAAATAAATAATTTTGTTTAAGTAAATGTGCAAAACAGGGAATATCCTTGTCTTTTTCAAAATAAATAATTCCTCATTAATATGTCCATACAATACCAGACTGTTACATTCATGGTTTGCAATAATACATGCAATGCATTGTGGGTAATGATAATGGTTTAACCCTTTCCAGCCTAAGCGAATATTTTGTGAACATTCTATTCCATTCTATTTATTAACATACGTTGCCAAAATGTTTGTGGTGTGATAATCTTACATCAGATACCTAAACTTTATTTACCATTGTAAACAGGATAACTGGGGCTTTCAATTGATATAAAAAACAATAGGATTACTTAATGGCAATATCATCAATTATGGAAAGACATTCAACAACTAAATTTATAAAATGTTCTAAATGGCTATTTTCTAATGAGAAACGTACATTTTTACCCATTTCATGTTTAAGATATCGGAAAACCTAGAGGGTATGGTATCTTCACCATTTTGTGAGTGAAATATAATAAAAATCAGAATAGAGCTATCATCTACCGTTCAAAAGTTATAATCACTTCAGTTATGGGTGCGAAAAGGGTTAAAAAACAGTTTAGAATTTTGGTTTATTGACAATATGATGTGCATATGCAAAAATATTTATGGATTGATCATATTACATCACAACCCCTAACCTTAATATACCATTTTAAACAGGATAACTGGGGCTTTCCATATATATCCATTATTATACAATAATATGCTTACTTTAACACAATATCATCAATTATTAAAACAATTCACAAAATAAATAATCATACAAAACTTTCTAAATGGCTAATCTCCATGCGAAACCTAGGTTTTTAAACATTTCATGTTCAAGCTCGAGGGAGACAAACTGTGCAGCATCTTCCCTATTTTGTAAGTGATATGAGTACAAATCAGAAGAGATGTATCTTCTACTGCTCAAAAGTTATAACCACTTCAGTTATGGGTGCGAAAAGGGTTAAAAAACGGTTTAGAATTTTGGTTTATTGACAATATGATGTGCATATGCAAAAATATTTATGGATTGATCATATTACATCACAACCCCTAACCTTAATATACCATTTTAAACAGGATAACTGGGGCTTTCCATATATATCCATTATTATACAATAATATGCTTACTTTAACACAATATCATCAATTATTAAAACAATTCACAAAATAAATAATCATACAAAACTTTCTAAATGGCTAATCTCCATGCGAAACCTAGGTTTTTAAACATTTCATGTTCAAGCTCGAGGGAGACAAACTGTGCAGCATCTTCCCTATTTTGTAAGTGATACGAGTACAAATCAGAAGAGATGTATCTTCTACTGCTCAAAAGTTATAACCACTTCAGTTATGGGTGCGAAAACGGTTAAAAAACGGTTTAGAATTTTGGTTTATTGACATTTTACATTACCACTTATCTATACTCCTCATGAGCCACTGTTGAGAATCAATTGATATAATGCAAAATTAAAAGACACACTGAAATACAATTTATGCATTCAATGGAACACACACTTTATTTAAAAAAATGTCATCTGAAATACAACAAATTGATGAACTGTGAAAAGTGAACAACATTGCAAAACTAAAACAAAAACAACATCAGTTACACGTCAAATTAATGCATTGAATTTATTTACAGTAAAATCATGAATGTTTTAGTAGATACAGCAGATAAGTCAACAAGTCTAATACCTGTGGAGAAAATATAACCAAAAAGATAACCAACAACAAGTCTAATACCTGTGGAGAGCAAGAAGATAACAATAATTGTAATACCTGTGGAGAGAGAGAGAGAGAGACAGAGGGAGGGAGGGAGGGAAACAATGGACGGCACAGGCACAACCTCTCGTTTTAGCTCAGGATCTAGGCCTCTGCGCGTAACTGGTCACACTCAGCCGAGTGCCAGGCTTTGAAACAATTCCTGCTTTGAACGATGCAAAACCTTTTACCATTGCATTCAGGAGCCATGCAAGCAAATTTTGTCCTATGTTCAATTCTGCTTTTTCTGTAGCAGAGCCAACAGTTCCTGGGTAACTTCTGCAATTCAGCGGTATGGCTAACGTGAAACGACGAGGCCACAGGCTTAAGTGTGTGGCACGGGGAACTCGCGTGGATGTCCAGGCCTGCTAGCTGACGAGACAGGTTCTCTCTGAATGTTATCTGGCTATAGTCAGCTAATCTATGCTTATCCCCTGGTGCTGCCTGACTGCGTTGCCACTCCTGAAACAACAAGAAGCTATTGACGACAGCAATGTCAATGAAGTGGAAAAAAAGAGTCTTCCACCACTTCTGTGTTTTTTGTAAGACACAGTAGCTGCTGATCATTTGGTCTGACCTATCAACGCCCCCCATGTGTTTATTGTAATCACTGATTACAGCAGGCTGGCGGACCACTTGTCTGCTCCAGGTGGCATCTTTTTTCACTAGCCTAGTCACATCAATAGAGTCATTCGCATTGTGGAAATTGGAGAGGCATGAAACTGCACGCGTGTCCTTCCACTGGATGACAAGGATACCATCCTCTACCCTACACCACCTCATGTCCCCACGGTCGGTCTTTCGTTCCCATTTTTTTACATCTTTGAATTCTTCTGGGAATTTCTTACGGTTAATTCTACATGTCCCACAAGCATTAATCCCAATTTGTCGTAATTTAACCATAAGTGCTGGGGATGTGTAAAAGTTGTCCATCCAAAGATTGTAACCCTGATCTTTGTAGGGCTGTATTAAAGCCTCTACAACTTTTGCGGCCAAATCAGTAACCCGACCGTCACGACTACCCGTGTAAACATTGAAGTCCAAGGTGTAGCCTGAATCCGATGTTGCTATCACCCACAACTTGAAACCCCAACGAGTAGGCTTGCCCTTCATAAACTGCCTTAGCCCTGACCGACCTTTAGACTTTACCATACGCTCGTCTATTGCCAGATTCTGATTTGGTTGAAACAGCTCTTGGCACTTTTGTTTGAGGTGGTCCATGAGGTAGCGAAGCTTCCTAAGATGATCCTGGTTATCCTCTGTGGCAGGATCTACAACATGCAGAGCTGCCAACAGAGCCTTAAAACGGTCACGCGACATAAAAGATCTCGCCCATGAACCCTGAAGAGACTTAGTTCCTCAATACCGATGCATGTCAGGAAGAACGTGGAATCCCATGTAAATGAGTAACCCCATGAATTTGTAGAACTCATCTGGGGTCACCTCATTCCACACTCCTTCACTGCTGGCATACGACGCGTGATTTAAAACAAGCTCCCACCCCTGCCGGTTTGTAAAGCCGCAAATATCCGAAACTACAGCCTGGGTGAAGAACAGCATGAAAAAGTCTATTTCACGCAGCATCAAACTCGTCGTCAACCGCACGGCCCTGCGCACGCTCCCTAAATCTATACCAAGCGGACGGCTGGGTGTGAACAGGAGAGGTTCTGGTGCCTGTGCATCCACATCAGCATAGGAAGGGTACAAGACAGAGTCAGAGAAGCATTTACGCTTTCTAGCTGACTTAGGACCTGTGTGAGAATGGCTAACCATTCCCAAAATAATCATGGGAGGAACTAAGTTAGTAATGTGAATATTAGCCATATGAGAAAGCTAACCATTATCAATAAACAGTCTACACACATACATACTGCATCTAGCTGCTGCAATTTCTACTATCATGGATATTGGCAGTCAGTTTTGACCATGCTGGTCATTAAGATCTAGACCCTGAGCCGACCTGAGGAGAATGGGTTCCCCCCTCGAGTCTGGTTCCTCCCAAGGTTTCTTCCTAGTTACACCAGGGAGTTTTTCCTTGCCACTGTTGCCTCTGGCTTGCTCTTGTGGGGGTTTAGGCTGGGTTTTTTCTGTGAAGTGCATTGTGACAACTAGTTGTGAAATGCGCTATATAAATAAATATTGATTTGATACCCTTTTGATGCTGGTCTGGGCTCAAGATCAAAGTCCATCTCGTCATCCTCCTCTTCCTCCTCCTCCTCAGTCTGCACTTGTGCCCGCAGCAGCTCTGCATCCAGTGCATCCTCCTCCACACAATGCATGCCCTGATGGTCCTCAATGTCATGCTCTGCTATGACCCTCAGCTCATCGGATGTCAGTGCCCTCCTCCTCTTCAGGGACTGAAGCAGGCCGCTGTATCCATCTGCATCGGCATCCATGCTGCGAAACAAATATATAATCAGTTGCATTTTCATTCATCCATAACATACATAATTTTATCTATAAATAATATAAGACTGTTAGTCACCGTTTTTAGCTTTAGTTATTATTTAGTTATCAAAGTCGACAGTAAACACGGAAAATATTCACATATCAGTACAATTATGTTAATTGCACGACAGACTTTTTCACAATTTCAAAAATTCACAAAGACAGCTGGACTAACAGCAGAGCTACAAGCTACAACCTAGAAAAAAATTATCTGAAAAAAAAGGACTCACGATTGCTGTTGGCGCTGAGAGCTAAAACTAACGTTACAGTCACTGTTTTTAGCTTTAGTTATTATTTAGTTATCAAAGTCGACAGTAAACACGGAAAATATTCACATATCAGTACAATTATGTTAATTGCACGACAGACTTTTTCACAATTTAAAAAATTCACAAAGACAGCTGGACTAACAGCAGAGCTACAAGCTACAACCTAGAAAAAAAAACATCTGAAAAAAAAAGAACTACTCACGATTGCTTGTTGGCGCTGAGAGCTAAAACTAACGTTACAGTCACTGTTTTTAGCTTTAGTTATTATTTAGTTATCAAAGTCGACAGTAAACACGGAAAATATTCACATATCAGTACAATTATGTTAATTGCACGACAGACTTTTTCACAATTTCAAAAATTCACAAAGACAGCTGGACTAACAGCAGAGCTACAAGCTACAACCTAGGAAAAAATTATCTGAAAAAAAAAGAACTACTCACGATTGCTTGTTGGCGCTGAGAGCTAAAACTAACGTTACAGTCACTGTTTTTAGCTTTAGTTATTATTTAGTTATCAAAGTCGACAGTAAACACGGAAAATATTCACATATCAGTACAATTATGTTAATTGCACGACAGACTTTTTCACAATTTCAAAAATTCACAAAGATGGCTGGACTAACAGCAGAGCTACAAGCTACAACCTAGAAGAAAAAAAATCTGAAAAAAAGGACTCACGATTGCTTGTTGGCGCTGAGAGCTAAAACTAACGTTACAGTCACTGTTTTTAGCTTTAGTTATTATTTAGTTATCAAAGTCGACAGTAAACACGGAAAATATTCACATATCAGTACAATTATGTTAATTATATGATAGACCTTTCACAATTTAATCTCGAAACAAGAAACAAGCTGGGGAAAGAATGACACAGTGGCTTCTAATTTGAAGCGAGAGCTTACAGAATGTTCGCGAATTTCAAGTGAAGATCTGAAAAAGTCTGCGGTACAAAAACAGGATTTTATTCAAAATAAAACCATTTCTGAAGTCATATTTATGGTTAATTAATATCTTATATGTGTTTTACCTCAGTGAGTTTGTTGAGTTTTCTTCAGTCGCGTCAAGTCTTCAAACGATGGTCTCTTGTCCGATGTGGTAATTTCGTCCGTGGTGAGGCAAATGGAAAGTTCCGTGTTTTACGGGCGCTTTTATGTACCGGTCAAGCAAGAAATCACCGCCCACTAAGCTCACCAACCAGTTAGATGTCATTATAGCTTTTTTTGTCATCTCTAACTCGCATTTTTCAAAAAGGAAATCAGTGATTGGACGGCAGAGATATTAAACGTCACACCATCGTAACAATTATGCTGAAATTAGAGCGGTCCGGCTGGAAAGGGTTAAATGGAAAATACATGCTGTGCATTTGGTACCCAGAAACAACATAAGTTTGGTCTCCCATCCACACGCTAACCATGGCCACACCTGCTTAGCTTCAGTCATTAGACAGGAGCAGATTGCATGATGCTATGTCCATGGATACATTTTTTTATTTATTTTATAATACACAAACTGCACTGTGGGTAATCTGAATTTTTAAATTTTGTAAAATAAATAATTTTGTTTAAGTAAATGTACAAAACAGGGAATATACTTGTTCTTTTAAAATAAAGAATTCCTCATAAATATGCCTATCTACTTTTGATTATGCATTTAAGGTGTCCCCTAAAAAGGAGCAAACCAGTTGTACAGTGCAATTTGCCTCATTGCTACATACATAAATGTGCTCTGGGGGGTGGGGGCATTGTAAGGGCTGTGGCGTAGCTGGGCTTGTGTTGGTGGGGGTGCGCTCTGGGGGGCGGGGGCATTGTAAGGGCTGTGGCGTAGCTGGGCTTGTGTTGGTGGGGGTGCGCTCTGGGGGGCGGGGGCATTGTAAGGGCTGTGGCGTAGCTGGGCTTGTGTTGGTGGGGGTGCGCTCTGGGGGGCGGGGGCATTGTAAGCGCTGTGGTGTAGCTGGGCTTGTGTTGGTGGGGATCCACTCTGGGGGGTGGGGGCATTGTAAGGGCTGTGGCGTAGCTGGGCTTGTGTTGGTAGGGGTGTGCTTTGGGGGGTGGGGGCATTGTAAGCGCTGTGGTGTAGCTGGGCTTGTGTTGGTGGGGTTGTGCTCTGGGGGGTGGGGGCATTGTAAGGGCTGTGGCGTAGCTGGGCTTGTGTTGGTGGGGGTGTGCTCTGGGGGGTGGCGGCATTGTAAGGGCTGTGGCGTAGCTGGGCTTGTGTTGGTGGGGGTGTGCTCTGGGGGGTGTGGGCATTGTAAGGGCTGTGGTGTAGCTGGGCTTGTGTTGGTGGGGGTGTGCTCTGGGGGGTGGGGGTATTGTAAGGGCTGTGGTGTAGCTGGGCTTGTGTTGGTGGGGCTGTGCTCTGGGGGGTGGGGGTATTGTAAGGGCTGTGGGGTAGCTGGGCTTGTGTTGGTGGGGGTGACCTCTGGGGGGAGGGGGCATTGTAAGGCCTGAGGAGTAGCTGGGCTTGTGTTGGTGGGGGTGTGCTCTGGGGGTGGGGGCATTGTAAGGGCTGTGGCGTAGCTGGGCTTGTGTTGGTGGGGGTGTGCTCTGGGGGGCGGGGGCATTGTAAGGGCTGTGGTGTAGCTGGGCTTGTGTTGGTGGGGGTGTGCTCTGGGGGGAGGGGGCATTGTAAGGGCTGTGGCGTAGCTGGGCTTGTGTTGGTGGGGGTGCGCTCTGGGGGGCGGGGGCATTGTAAGGGCTGTGGCGTAGCTGGGCTTGTGTTGGTGGGGGTGTGCTCTGGGGGGCGGGGGCATTGTAAGCGCTGTGGTGTAGCTGGGCTTGTGTTGGTGGGGGTGTGCTCTGGGGGGCGGGGGCATTGTAAGCGCTGTGGCGTAGCTTGTAAATACTGACATAATACACCGATAACAGATAAACAATATGTAATTACTGTATGTATAATATGATAAGTAATGTGTTTTCTCTCTCTCTCTCTCTCTCTCTCTTTCTCTCTCTCTCACACACACACACACACACACACACACACACTCTCTCTGTTCTGCTGTTCCTACAGTGTGGACCATGGAGGAGAGAACAGGACCAAACCTGGACCCAGGAAATGTAAGTTTGTGTCGATACAGAAGTCACTGCTGTGTGTGTGTTGCGTGAGACTTTACAAAAATGTCTCTCATACACACAAACACACACAAAGAGAAACACACATGTACACACACACAGGTACTATCACAGCTTTTTCTCTGTCACACACATAATGAGGTGAATATTAATAATGATGATTAATCGCATTAATGTCTCTGGTGTGCAGACGGCTGTCAAGGATGGCTGGGGATGGATAAGGGGCGTAAAAGACCAGAGGGTGGGACTTGTCAGTCCCTGTCACGGGCACAGAACGAACAGGTGAAAACAATGGGTTCCGGAGCCGGGTCCCTGTCCGCGCGGTCAATATTCCCAACCGGTACATCAACTGCAAAGGGAAAATCAAACGCCCCTACCACTTCAATGCTTTCCGAATCAGAGAGGGAATTAACCTCCTCGAGGTCACTGACCGAACTAAGCTTAGAGCGATAGCCACGCCCACGAGACGCAAAGGGACGCAAAGTTGGCCACATATCTTATTATAGAAGCCTTCCTCGTTGCTGATAGCCTATGATATGATTAGAATGAGTTCCAGACCCTGATTCATATGGAGATGTGTTTTTTATGTACATGAGTCAAACTCACAGCCACTATGATGCATTTTATTTTTCACTTGGTTCTATTCAATAGATTTTCTGTAATTACCTTATATTGACAACTCAACCGGCTGGTTGACATCTAATTTTTTTCATCATTTCAAGTCATCATTTTTTTTTCAGTCATCTTTTCAAAAGAATTTCAGAGTCTGTTATTGGCTTAGTTTTAATAGGATTTTAAAGAAAGATAATTTTTGCCTAGTGTATTTCTATGATTGACAGTTAAAGGGTTAAACCACGTAGCCATATGCAAATGGTAAAACGGAATGCGACTAGCTGGCGCCTATGGAACGCCGAATGGGCCACATTTCACCTGCCCACACGCGCGTTTCCTTAACGTCATATATAGAAGCTTGGAGTAAATTACCTTTTCGAGAACCTTGGATAAAAACGGCACTTTTGAGATGGGTTTAAAATTGTTAAGTATTGTGGGGTCTAAGTTAGGTTTGTTTAGGAGTGGCTGGACAACTGCATGTTTAAGGCAGGATGGGACAGAACCGGAGGAGAGAGAACTGTTGATAATGGATAGGAGACTTCGTAAAAAGCCTCTTTAAGAAGACCTGTGGGGACAATGTCAAGGGAACAGGTAGTTGGTTTCATATGAAAAACAGTCTTTAAGGAAGACAGAGCAATAGGCTCGAAGAAGCTCAGGACAGCTGTGTATACCAGAGGGACAGCTATATCCTGCACAGGGGGTGAGATGTGCAACCTTATGGACAGCTGTGTATACCAGAGGGACAGTTATATCCTGCACAGGGGGTGAGATGTGCAACCTTATGGACAGCTGTGTATACCAGAGGGACAGCTATATCCTGCACAGGGGGTGAGATGTGCAACCTTATGGACAGCTGTGTATATCAGAGGGACAGTTATATCCTGCACAGGGGGTGAGATGTGCAACCTTATGGACAGCTGTGTATACCAGAGGGACAGCTATATCCTGCACAGGGGGTGAGATGTGCAACCTTATGGACAGCTGTGTATACCAGAGGGACAGTTATATCCTGCACAGGGGGTGAGATGTGCAACCTTATGGACAGCTGTGTATACCAGAGGGACAGTTATATCCTGCACAGGGGGTGAGATGTGCAACCTTATGGACAGCTGTGTATACCAGAGGGACAGCTATATCCTGCACAGGGGGTGAGATGTGCAACCTTATGGACAGCTGTGTATACCAGAGGGACAGTTATATCCTGCACAGGGGGTGAGATGTGCAACCTTATGGACAGCTGTGTATACCAGAGGGACAGTTATATCCTGGACAGGGGGTGAGATGTGCAACCTTATGTTTTCCACTTTGCTGACAAAGAATTTAAAAAAAATTATTTGCACCACAGTGAGGACACATCAATGCCAGAACTAGGAATGAATGACTGTGTGTGTGTCTGTGTGTCTCTGTGTCTCTGTGTCTCTGTGTGTATGTGTCTGTGTGTCTTTGTGTCTCTGTGTGTCTCTGTGTCTCTGTGTGTCTGTGTGTCTCTGTGTGTCTCTGTGTGTCTCTGTGTGTCTGTGTGCGTGACTTGCAGATGTACTTTGTGCATTAGTACAAAGTACTAGAAACAACATTTCCAGTTGTTGGGCTGGCTCCCTCTGGAAGCCAGGTCTGTTCAACTTCAGCTTAATATAGTTCACAATATTTACAACAATAGGGCCCCCGATTATTTCACTAATTATTTTCAGAGAAATAGGGACATGCATACCCATAACACCAGAGCCAGCATTGCCGACCTGTGTATTCCAAGGTTCAAAACAAATATGGGCAAATGTTCTTTTAAATTTTGGGGAGCCACCAATTGGAATTTGCTACCTTCACAGTTAAAATGTATTAGCAGCCGATACAATTTCAAGAAAAAAGTCAAATCATGGCTCCTCGACAATGTTAAAAACTAGATTTTAAATGTATAATATTGTCTATGTTACATTGTTGCCAGTGGTTACGTTTGTACTGCACTTAATTGTCATATCTATATAGTTTGTCATATTATTGTTTGTGTGTTTTGTATTGCTTACCTGTTTTGAGACCAAGGACCACAATGGAAATAAGTCTTGACTTTATTGTGTTTCATCCTTAATGTTTTCTTTTCACCGGAGATACTTGCCTCAATCTGTTTCTTTTTGTTGCGCATGTATTTCTTGAATTTAAATGTCAAATAAAATAATAATAATAATAAATAAAATAATAATAATAAAGTAAGCAGTTGTGCTGGTTTTGCAGGAAGGGCAGGTGTGGCATCTCCTTTGTTTGCTCCTCATGCTGCGGGTTCAGGTGAAACTGCAGGTGGAGCAGAACCACATTCCTCATGATGAATGCAGAGGGTGGGGCTCTAGGAAAGTGATATCTTCTAGATGTGTGTGTGTGAGAGGGGCGGGGGCACACAAGCTTTTCCCAACTGCTCAAGGAATATCCTCCTGCTGGGAAGTTTCTCACTGTTCCATCTCGAAGAAACATTCAGAAGTAGTGCTTATTTTGCAACTTACTTCAAACTTCAAATGTGACTTAATGCATCTTTATGATGCCCCTGTGTTTCAACTGTGTTTCTTCATCTTACCATCTCAAGAGAATGTGGTCAATGAAACTATGTGCCACATCAAACTGCGAAATGAGAATAATTTATAGTGAAAATACTCAGATTCAGATGTGTTGCACTTAGAAATTAAACAGAAAGAATTACAACACTATCGGGCATGTTTGAACAATTGTCTGCATCCACTGCTTTGGGTCTATGAAAAGTACAGAATGAATAAAATGTATTATTATTATGTATTATTGATTTATTTATTTGGAATATTTGGATTTCTATCGAAACCTGTAGCCTACAGAGCATAGACATCCTTGTGTTCACAAAATTCTGTTTGCAAATAATAACTATTATTATGTTAAGAAAATTTGTACTATTACTTATTTGCCATTATCTGACCCACAAACATGTCTGGATACGTTTGTAAAAATGCTCTAATGTACCCTATTTTCTAGGTAAAAATATTACTCATTTTTATATGCATTTATTTATTTATCCCCCCTTTCTCTATTGTACATGGTGTTTCTTGATATTTGTCGGTTTGTGAATTGTAAAGAAATCTGTAGCAGCAGTGAACATTTTAAAACCTGTACATTTTCTAAAGTAAACTTGCCAACAAAGTATAACCATATCCTTTCTGGGGTGTAATTATTTATCAACTGTTAAAAACATTCATTGAAATCATATGTTGTTCCATGAGGCGAAATCTCTTCATATGCTAAGATGAATAAACACAGGGCCAAGTTGCATTAAATAATTTAGAAAAGTTTGGATAGCATTGCTTTGGAATAGAGCTAGTTTATTTTGTGTGAGCTACGATAGGCAATATTGTTAGTTGTAACTTGGCCACATTTTGATATGAATACGTTTAAAGGCAGGCCTAGTGTTTGCAAGTTGGAATTAAGAACTTATAGAGAGCACTCTGTAGGCAATGCGTGAGTAACTTGGTTTTTTTAACGTTGAAAATGTTTTTGTTCAGATAAGAGGTTTACATAAACTGGACTTGTTTGAAGTAAATTGAACCTGTATTTAAATATGCCCCATTGGATTCCATTGTAAAGCAGAGTGGAGTGGTTCTTTCGGTGACTAATGCTGGAAAAAGAAAGTTGTGACAACATTATTATTATTACCGATTAGCATGATGGAAATAGTTCTGAAAAATAGGTCCAAGTTGGGGAAAAAACAAAACAGAATTGCCCTTTAAATCAAACCTCAAAATAACTAGAATGGCACTCAGAGAGATGCAGTGTGTGTGTGTGTGTGTGTGTGTGTGTGTGTGTGTGTGTCTGTGGCACACAGAGAGATGCAGTGTGTGTGTGTGTGTGTGTGTGTGTCTGTGTGTGTGTGTGTGTCTCTGCTCTACCCACACTGCCTCAGAGAGATGCTACAGTCGCATGTGTGCTAATCTCGACCCTGAACGTAATATGCATGGGGCTGAAACTTTGATCTTGCACTGTGAAGTCGAGCATTGACCGTTTGGGAAAGATTCAGGTCATTACCCAACTGTTCACATTTCCACAAAGTTTCATCACAATCGGAGTAGAAGTTATGGATGATAGGGATACAAACACAGACAGATAAGAGCAAAAACAATTCCCCCAATTAAACAGAGAAATAAACAAGAATCAACACCAAAAGAAACATGGTTTGATGATGAAAGCAAATCAATGAGGATAAAATTAAGACTCATTTAATCTGAAACATCATCAACCACAAAATCAAGATTTATTATCATAGATATTGTTAAACACTGAAACTGTCATGGTCCGTGGCTTATTTTTTCGTTTTCCGCTGCAGTTCTCATCCTGTTTTCCAGATTGAGAATATATCGGATTTTTTCCACGTTCCGTTCCGGGGTTTTGCTTCCCCTTGCTCGTTATTCATTTCACCTGTGCTTCCACCTGCGGGGTATTTAAGTTCCTTACTTCCACTTCCCCGGTGCTTCTTTGTCATTTCTTATTACATTGAGCCAGGTATTGCCAGGTAAAAGCGACCTTGTGATATTAAACTTGTTTTATGTTCACGAGGGACTTGCTTCTAGCTTTATTATTCAGGTATAGGATTATTTCCTCCTGTTCGCGTCTTAGTTTTGTGTTCTTACTCGTTTTTCGAGATCACCCTGTTTTCCTGGGTTGATTATCATTTGGCTGTTTTAGCTACTAGGATTATTTCTTTTCTTTTCTACCTTTTTGGGGTTTAATCTATTAGTGGTCCTCAGTTTATTGGGTCACTTGTTCTGATTCCCATTCCCATTGCATTTGATTCTCCGCTACTGGAAACCATCACAGAAACTTGTGAAATAACATTTAACCTTTGTTCAAAATAATAAACTATATAAACAAACCCTAAAAGAGAAGAAACAAAAACTCTTATTGAAATTTTATTTTAGAATTTTAAATTTAGAAAGCCCTGATCTATGGAAAACAGATACTGCTTTACTCTTGGAAACGCCGCCCTAGAACATACACATGTTATGATTACCTTGAAATAAAAATCAGTGCATCAGGGAGCTTTGGTCTGGCAGGCAATGTATTGAGAGAAAAGGCTTGTAGAGCTTTTATGTAATCAAAAGCAGATTCTATAAAATAAATATTCCCATTAGAATTTGGACAAAAATATTTGATAGCATTTCCAGCCAGTTGTGCTGTATGGAAGTGAAATGAATAACCTGAAAAAACACTAATAAAAAACAGAAATGTGGACGAGGAGGAGAACAGCCGACAAAAACAATGTGCCAGTAAAAATATAACCATGCAACTCCACACAGAAGAGACCAATCTCACAGTAGATGCTTATTTTAACGTTAATACATTTTTTAAAGATTAAACATTGCGCACATAAACACCAAGCTGCGTAGCTAACTAGGCCTATATAGTTACCGAGCCATGTATTGTAGCCCAGTTGCAGTACATTAGCCTACTATGTGCAGCCTACGAGGCGGTGTCGGCTACGTCTGCCATCCAGTAGTCACTGAGGGAAAGAAAGTAGCTACATTCTGCTTAATTTACTTTATTAATTAAAGTTATTTACTCCACTTATTTTCTTGAACGTTTTGGACTCCGAATTAGCCCGGTTATGTCATTTATTCCCACAAACCGGGCCTGAACCAAGGCCCCCTTTACTCTCCTGCAGAAGTGAAAGCCAACTGTTCACGCTTTTCTCATGTTCTACCAGCATTGCAGCAACTGCCCAACACACCCTCCTCAATGTCCCGTATTTCTTGTTCCAGAGTCCGCACAGCCCTCTGTATGCTACCTGTGGCCTGGAAGGAATGCTGTTGACCCTTATATGAGCCTTCCTGAGCTCCCAACAAAATCCCCATTCTTGGCCCTCCAATGCTGACAAAAGACCTCAAAAAAATGAAACTCCTGTCGCAGTTTATTATTGAAATGCCAGTATGAGACAGGCTTAGTGAGGGGTAAAATATACTCATTGTTGACTTGGTGCATAGAGAGGGGACAGGAGAAACACAGTAAAATATACTCATTGTTGACTTGGTGCATAGAGAGGGGACAGGTGAAACACAGTAAAATATACTAATTGTTGACTTGGTGCATAGAGAGGGGACAGGAGAAACACAGTAAAATATATTAATTGTTGACTTGGTGCATAGAGAGGGGACAGGAGAAACACAGTAAAATATATTAATTGTTGACTTGGTGCATAGAGAGGGGACAGGAGAAACACAGTAAAATATACTAATTGTTGACTTGGTGCATAGAGAGGGGACAGGAGAAACACAGTAAAATATACTAATTGTTGACTTGGTGCATAGAGGGGACAGGATAAACACAGTAAAATATACTAATTGTTGACTTGGTGCATAGAGAGGGGACAGGATAAACATAGTAAAATATACTAATTGTTGACTTGGTGCATAGAGAGGGGACAGGAGAAACACAGTAAAATATATTAATTGTTGACTTGGTGCAGAGAGGGGACAGGATAAACATAGTAAAATATACTAATTGTTGACTTGGTGCATAGAGAGGGGACAGGATAAACACAGTAAAATATACTAATTGTTGACTTGGTGCATAGAGAGGGGACAGGAGAAACACAGTAAAATATACTAATTGTTGACTTGGTGCATAGAGAGGGGACAGGAGAAACACAGTAAAATATATTAATTGTTGACTTGGTGCATAGAGAGGGGACAGGATAAACATAGTAAAATATACTAATTGTTGACTTGGTGCATAGAGAGGGGACAGGATAAACATAGTAAAATATACTAATTGTTGACTTGGTGCATAGAGAGGGGACAGGATAAACATAGTAAAATATACTAATTGTTGACATGGTGCATAGAGAGGGGACAGGAGAAACACAGTAAAATATATTAATTGTTGACTTGGTGCAGAGAGGGGACAGGATAAACATAGTAAAATATACTAATTGTTGACTTGGTGCATAGAGAGGGGACAGGATAAACACAGTAAAATATATTAATTGTTGACTTGGTGCATAGAGAGGGGACAGGAGAAACACAGTAAAATATACTAATTGTTGACTTGGTGCATAGAGAGGGGACAGGAGAAACACAGTAAAATATACTAATTGTTGACTTGGTGCATAGAGAGGGGACAGGATAAACATAGTAAAATATACTAATTGTTGACTTGGTGCATAGAGAGGGGACAGGAGAAACACAGTAAAATATATTAATTGTTGACTTGGTGCATAGAGAGGGGACAGGAGAAACACAGTAAAATATACTAATTGTTGACTTGGTGCATAGAGAGGGGACAGGAGAAACACAGTAAAATATATTAATTGTTGACTTGGTGCATAGAGAGGGGACAGGAGAAACACAGTAAAATATACTAATTGTTGACTTGGTGCATAGAGAGGGGACAGGATAAACACAGTAAAATATATTAATTGTTGACTTGGTGCATAGAGAGGGGACAGGATAAACACAGTAAAATATATTAATTGTTGACTTGGTGCATAGAGAGGGGACAGGATAAACATAGTAAAATATACTAATTGTTGACTTGGTGCATAGAGAGGGGACAGGAGAGACAGTAAAATATATTAATTGTTGACTTGGTGCATAGAGAGGGGACAGGAGAAACACAATCAAATATATTAATTGTTGACTTGGTGCATAGAGAGGGGACAGGAGAGACACAATCAAATATATTAATTGTTGACGGTGCATAGAGAGGGGACAGGAGAAACACAGTAAAATATACTAATTGTTGACGGTGCATAGAGAGGGGACAGGATAAACATAGTAAAATATACTAATTGTTGACGGTGCATAGAGAGGGGACAGGATAAACATAGTAAAATATACTAATTGTTGACTTGGTGCATAGAGGGGGGACAGGATAAACACAGTAAAATATATGAATTGTTGACTTGGTGCATAGAGAGGGGACAGGAGAGACACAGTAAAATATACTAATTGTTGACTTGGTGCATAGAGAGGGGACAGGATAAACACAGTAAAATATATTAATTGTTGACTTGGTGCATAGAGAGGGGACAGGAGAGACACAGTAAAATATACTAATTGTTGACTTGGTGCATAGAGAGGGGACAGGATAAACACAGTAAAATATATGAATTGTTGACTTGGTGCATAGAGAGGGGACAGGAGAGACACAGTAAAATATACTAATTGTTGACTTGGTGCATAGAGAGGGGACAGGATAAACACAGTAAAATATATTAATTGTTGACTTGGTGCATAGAGAGGGGACAGGAGACACACAGTAAAATATATTAATTGTTGACTTGGTGCATAGAGAGGGGACAGGAGAAACACAGTAAAATATACTAATTGTTGACTTGGTGCATAGAGAGGGGACAGGAGAAACATAGTAAAATATATTAATTGTTGACTTGGTGCATAGAGAGGGGACAGGAGAAACACAATCAAATATATTAATTGTTGACTTGGTGCATAGAGAGGGGACAGGAGAGACACAATCAAATATATTAATTGTTGACTCGGTGCATAGAGAGGGGACAGGAGAAACACAGTCAAATATACTAATTGTTGACTTGGTGCATAGAGAGGGGACAGGATAAACATAGTAAAATATACTAATTGTTGACTTGGTGCATAGAGAGGGGACAGGATAAACACAGTAAAATATATTAATTGTTGACTTGGTGCATAGAGAGGGGACAGGAGAGACACAGTAAAATATACTAATTGTTGACTTGGTGCATAGAGAGGGGACAGGAGAGACACAGTAAAATATACTAATTGTTGACTTGGTGCATAGAGAGGGGACAGGATAAACACAGTAAAATATATTAATTGTTGACTTGGTGCATAGAGAGGGGACAGGAGAAACACAGTAAAATATATTAATTGTTGACTTGGTGCATAGAGAGGGGACAGGATAAACACAGTAAAATATATTAATTGTTGACTTGGTGCATAGAGAGGGGACAGGAGAAACATAGTAAAATATACTAATTGTTGACTTGGTGCATAGAGAGGAGACAGGATAAACACAGTAAAATATATTAATTGTTGACTTGGTGCATAGAGAGGGGACAGGAGAAACATAGTAAAATATACTAATTGTTGACTTGGTGCATAGAGAGGGGACAGGAGAGACACAGTAAAATATATTAATTGTTGACTTGGTGCATAGAGAGGGGACAGGATAAACACAGTAAAATATATTAATTGTTGACTTGGTGCATAGAGAGGGGACAGGAGAAACACAGTAAAATATATTAATTGTTGACTTGGTGCATAGAGAGGGGACAGGATAAACACAGTAAAATATATTAATTGTTGACTTGGTGCATAGAGAGGGGACAGGAGAAACATAGTAAAATATACTAATTGTTGACTTGGTGCATAGAGAGGGGACAGGATAAACACAGTAAAATATACTAATTGTTGACTTGGTGCATAGAGAGGGGACAGGAGAAACACAGTAAAATATATTAATTGTTGACTTGGTGCATAGAGAGGGGACAGGAGAAACACAGTAAAATATATTAATTGTTGACTTGGTGCATAGAGAGGGGACAGGAGAAACACAATCAAATATATTAATTGTTGACTTGGTGCATAGAGAGGGGACAGGAGAAACACAGTAAAATATACTAATTGTTGACTTGGTGCATAGAGAGGGGACAGGATAAACATAGTAAAATATACTAATTGTTGACTTGGTGCATAGAGAGGGGACAGGAGAAACACAGTAAAATATATTAATTGTTGACTTGGTGCATAGAGAGGGGACAGGATAAACACAGTAAAATATACTAATTGTTGACTTGGTGCATAGAGAGGGGACAGGAGAAACACAGTAAAATATACTAATTGTTGACTTGGTGCATAGAGAGGGGACAGGAGAAACACAGTAAAATATATTAATTGTTGACTTGGTGCATAGAGAGGGGACAGGATAAACATAGTAAAATATACTAATTGTTGACTTGGTGCATAGAGAGGGGACAGGAGAAACACAGTAAAATATACTAATTGTTGACTTGGTGCATAGAGAGGGGACAGGAGAAACACAGTAAAATATATTAATTGTTGACTTGGTGCATAGAGAGGGGACAGGAGAAACACAGTAAAATATATTAATTGTTGACTTGGTGCATAGAGAGGGGACAGGAGAAACACAGTAAAATATACTAATTGTTGACTTTGTGCATATAGAGGGGACAGGAGAAACATAGTAAAATATATTAATTGTTGACTTGGTGCATAGAGAGGGGACAGGAGAAACACAATCAAATATATTAATTGTTGACTTGGTGCATAGAGAGGGGACAGGATAAACATAGTAAAATATACTAATTGTTGACTTGGTGCATAGAGAGGGGACAGGAGAAACACAGTAAAATATATTAATTGTTGACTTGGTGCATAGAGAGGGGACAGGATAAACACAGTAAAATATACTAATTGTTGACTTGGTGCATAGAGAGGGGACAGGAGAAACACAGTAAAATATACTAATTGTTGACTTGGTGCATAGAGAGGGGACAGGAGAAACACAGTAAAATATATTAATTGTTGACTTGGTGCATAGAGAGGGGACAGGATAAACATAGTAAAATATACTAATTGTTGACTTGGTGCATAGAGAGGGGACAGGAGAAACACAGTAAAATATACTAATTGTTGACTTGGTGCATAGAGAGGGGACAGGAGAAACACAGTAAAATATATTAATTGTTGACTTGGTGCATAGAGAGGGGACAGGATAAACACAGTAAAATATACTAATTGTTGACTTGGTGCATAGAGAGGGGACAGGAGAAACACAGTAAAATATACTAATTGTTGACTTGGTGCATAGAGAGGGGACAGGAGAAACACAGTAAAATATATTAATTGTTGACTTGGTGCATAGAGAGGGGACAGGATAAACACAGTAAAATATACTAATTGTTGACTTTGTGCATATAGAGGGGACAGGAGAAACATAGTAAAATATATTAATTGTTGACTTGGTGCATAGAGAGGGGACAGGAGAAACACAATCAAATATATTAATTGTTGACTTGGTGCATAGAGAGGGGACAGGATAAACATAGTAAAATATACTAATTGTTGACTTGGTGCATAGAGAGGGGACAGGAGAAACACAGTAAAATATATTAATTGTTGACTTGGTGCATAGAGAGGGGACAGGATAAACACAGTAAAATATACTAATTGTTGACTTGGTGCATAGAGAGGGGACAGGAGAAACACAGTAAAATATACTAATTGTTGACTTGGTGCATAGAGAGGGGACAGGAGAAACACAGTAAAATATATTAATTGTTGACTTGGTGCATAGAGAGGGGACAGGATAAACATAGTCAAATATACTAATTGTTGACTTGGTGCATAGAGAGGGGACAGGAGAAACACAGTAAAATATACTAATTGTTGACTTGGTGCATAGAGAGGGGACAGGAGAAACACAGTAAAATATATTAATTGTTGACTTGGTGCATAGAGAGGGGACAGGATAAACACAGTAAAATATACTAATTGTTGACTTGGTGCATAGAGAGGGGACAGGAGAAACACAGTAAAATATACTAATTGTTGACTTGGTGCATAGAGAGGGGACAGGAGAAACACAGTAAAATATATTAATTGTTGACTTGGTGCATAGAGAGGGGACAGGATAAACACAGTAAAATATATTAATTGTTGACTTGGTGCATAGAGAGGGGACAGGATAAACATAGTAAAATATACTAATTGTTGACTTGGTGCATAGAGAGGGGACAGGAGAAACACAGTAAAATATACTAATTGTTGACTTGGTGCATAGAGAGGGGACAGGAGAAACACAGTAAAATATATTAATTGTTGACTTGGTGCATAGAGAGGGGACAGGAGAAACACAGTAAAATATATTAATTGTTGACTTGGTGCATAGAGAGGGGACAGGAGAAACACAATCAAATATATTAATTGTTGACTTGGTGCATAGAGAGGGGACAGGAGAAACACAGTAAAATATACTAATTGTTGACTTGGTGCATAGAGAGGGGACAGGATAAACATAGTAAAATATACTAATTGTTGACTTGGTGCATAGAGAGGGGACAGGAGAAACACAGTAAAATATATTAATTGTTGACTTGGTGCATAGAGAGGGGACAGGATAAACATAGTAAAATATACTAATTGTTGACTTGGTGCATAGAGAGGGGACAGGAGAAACACAGTAAAATATACTAATTGTTGACTTGGTGCATAGAGAGGGGACAGGATAAACACAGTAAAATATATGAATTGTTGACTTGGTGCATAGAGAGGGGACAGGAGAGACACAGTAAAATATACTAATTGTTGACTTGGTGCATAGAGAGGGGACAGGATAAACACAGTAAAATATATTAATTGTTGACTTGGTGCATAGAGAGGGGACAGGAGAAACACAGTAAAATATACTAATTGTTGACTTGGTGCATAGAGAGGGGACAGGAGAAACATAGTAAAATATATTAATTGTTGACTTGGTGCATAGAGAGGGGACAGGAGAAACACAATCAAATATATTAATTGTTGACTTGGTGCATAGAGAGGGGACAGGAGAGACACAATCAAATATATTAATTGTTGACTCGGTGCATAGAGAGGGGACAGGAGAAACACAATCAAATATATTAATTGTTGACTTGGTGCATAGAGAGGGGACAGGAGAGACACAATCAAATATATTAATTGTTGACTCGGTGCATAGAGAGGGGACAGGAGAAACACAGTCAAATATACTAATTGTTGACTTGGTGCATAGAGAGGGGACAGGATAAACATAGTAAAATATACTAATTGTTGACTTGGTGCATAGAGAGGGGACAGGATAAACACAGTAAAATATATTAATTGTTGACTTGGTGCATAGAGAGGGGACAGGAGAAACACAGTAAAATATACTAATTGTTGACTTGGTGCATAGAGAGGGGACAGGAGAAACATAGTAAAATATATTAATTGTTGACTTGGTGCATAGAGAGGGGACAGGAGAAACACAATCAAATATATTAATTGTTGACTTGGTGCATAGAGAGGGGACAGGAGAGACACAATCAAATATATTAATTGTTGACTCGGTGCATAGAGAGGGGACAGGAGAAACACAGTCAAATATACTAATTGTTGACTTGGTGCATAGAGAGGGGACAGGAGAAACATAGTAAAATATACTAATTGTTGACTTGGTGCATAGAGAGGGGACAGGATAAACACAGTAAAATATATTAATTGTTGACTTGGTGCATAGAGAGGGGACAGGAGAGACACAGTAAAATATACTAATTGTTGACTTGGTGCATAGAGAGGGGACAGGAGAGACACAGTAAAATATACTAATTGTTGACTTGGTGCATAGAGAGGGGACAGGATAAACACAGTAAAATATATTAATTGTTGACTTGGTGCATAGAGAGGGGACAGGAGAAACACAGTAAAATATATTAATTGTTGACTTGGTGCATAGAGAGGGGACAGGATAAACACAGTAAAATATATTAATTGTTGACTTGGTGCATAGAGAGGGGACAGGAGAAACATAGTAAAATATACTAATTGTTGACTTGGTGCATAGAGAGGAGACAGGATAAACACAGTAAAATATATTAATTGTTGACTTGGTGCATAGAGAGGGGACAGGAGAAACATAGTAAAATATACTAATTGTTGACTTGGTGCATAGAGAGGGGACAGGAGAGACACAGTAAAATATATTAATTGTTGACTTGGTGCATAGAGAGGGGACAGGATAAACACAGTAAAATATATTAATTGTTGACTTGGTGCATAGAGAGGGGACAGGAGAAACACAGTAAAATATATTAATTGTTGACTTGGTGCATAGAGAGGGGACAGGATAAACACAGTAAAATATATTAATTGTTGACTTGGTGCATAGAGAGGGGACAGGAGAAACATAGTAAAATATACTAATTGTTGACTTGGTGCATAGAGAGGGGACAGGAGAAACACAGTAAAATATACTAATTGTTGACTTGGTGCATAGAGAGGGGACAGGAGAAACACAGTAAAATATATTAATTGTTGACTTGGTGCATAGAGAGGGGACAGGAGAAACACAGTAAAATATATTAATTGTTGACTTGGTGCATAGAGAGGGGACAGGAGAAACACAATCAAATATATTAATTGTTGACTTGGTGCATAGAGAGGGGACAGGAGAAACACAGTAAAATATACTAATTGTTGACTTGGTGCATAGAGAGGGGACAGGATAAACATAGTAAAATATACTAATTGTTGACTTGGTGCATAGAGAGGGGACAGGAGAAACACAGTAAAATATATTAATTGTTGACTTGGTGCATAGAGAGGGGACAGGATAAACACAGTAAAATATATTAATTGTTGACTTGGTGCATAGAGAGGGGACAGGAGAAACACAGTAAAATATACTAATTGTTGACTTGGTGCATAGAGAGGGGACAGGAGAAACATAGTAAAATATATTAATTGTTGACTTGGTGCATAGAGAGGGGACAGGAGAAACACAATCAAATATATTAATTGTTGACTTGGTGCATAGAGAGGGGACAGGAGAGACACAATCAAATATATTAATTGTTGACTCGGTGCATAGAGAGGGGACAGGAGAAACACAATCAAATATATTAATTGTTGACTTGGTGCATAGAGAGGGGACAGGAGAGACACAATCAAATATATTAATTGTTGACTCGGTGCATAGAGAGGGGACAGGAGAAACACAGTCAAATATACTAATTGTTGACTTGGTGCATAGAGAGGGGACAGGATAAACATAGTAAAATATACTAATTGTTGACTTGGTGCATAGAGAGGGGACAGGATAAACACAGTAAAATATATTAATTGTTGACTTGGTGCATAGAGAGGGGACAGGAGAAACACAGTAAAATATACTAATTGTTGACTTGGTGCATAGAGAGGGGACAGGAGAAACATAGTAAAATATATTAATGTTGACTTGGTGCATAGAGAGGGGACAGGAGAAACACAGTAAAATATACTAATTGTTGACTTGGTGCATAGAGAGGGGACAGGAGAAACACAGTAAAATATATTAATTGTTGACTTGGTGCATAGAGAGGGGACAGGAGAAACACAGTAAAATATATTAATTGTTGACTTGGTGCATAGAGAGGGGACAGGAGAAACACAATCAAATATATTAATTGTTGACTTGGTGCATAGAGAGGGGACAGGAGAAACACAGTAAAATATACTAATTGTTGACTTGGTGCATAGAGAGGGGACAGGATAAACATAGTAAAATATACTAATTGTTGACTTGGTGCATAGAGAGGGGACAGGAGAAACACAGTAAAATATATTAATTGTTGACTTGGTGCATAGAGAGGGGACAGGATAAACATAGTAAAATATACTAATTGTTGACTTGGTGCATAGAGAGGGGACAGGAGAAACACAGTAAAATATATTAATTGTTGACTTAGTGCATAGAGAGGGGACAGGATAAACACAGTAAAATATACTAATTGTTGACTTGGTGCATAGAGAGGGGACAGGAGAAACACAGTAAAATATATTAATTGTTGACTTGGTGCATAGAGAGGGGACAGGATAAACACAGTAAAATATATTAATTGTTGACTTGGTGCATAGAGAGGGGACAGGAGAAACACAGTAAAATATATTAATTGTTGACTTGGTGCATAGAGAGGGGACAGGATAAACATAGTAAAATATACTAATTGTTGACTTGGTGCATAGAGAGGGGACAGGAGAAACACAGTAAAATATACTAATTGTTGACTTGGTGCATAGAGAGGGGACAGGAGAAACACAGTAAAATATATTAATTGTTGACTTGGTGCATAGAGAGGGGACAGGATAAACACAGTAAAATATACTAATTGTTGACTTGGTGCATAGAGAGGGGACAGGAGAGACACAATCAAATATATTAATTGTTGACTTGGTGCATAGAGAGGGGACAGGAGAAACATAGTAAAATATACTAATTGTTGACTCGGTGCATAGAGAGGGGACAGGAGAAACACAGTAAAATATACTAATTGTTGACTTGGTGCATAGAGAGGGGACAGGAGAAACACAGTAAAATATATTAATTGTTGACTTGGTGCATAGAGAGGGGACAGGAGAGACAGGAGAAACACAGTAAAATATACTAATTGTTGAATTGGTGCATAGAGAGGGGACAGGAGAAACATAGTAAAATATATTAATTGTTGACTTGGTGCATAGAGAGGGGACAGGATAAACACAGTAAAATATACTAATTGTTGACTTGGTGCATAGAGAGGGGACAGGAGAAACACAGTAAAATATACTAATTGTTGACTTGGTGCATAGAGAGGGGACAGGAGAAACACAGTAAAATATATTAATTGTTGACTTGGTGCATAGAGAGGGGACAGGATAAACACAGTAAAATATATTAATTGTTGACTTGGTGCATAGAGAGGGGACAGGATAAACATAGTAAAATATACTAATTGTTGACTTGGTGCATAGAGAGGGGACAGGAGAAACACAGTAAAATATACTAATTGTTGACTTGGTGCATAGAGAGGGGACAGGAGAAACACAGTAAAATATATTAATTGTTGACTTGGTGCATAGAGAGGGGAAAGGAGAAACACAGTAAAATATATTAATTGTTGACTTGGTGCATAGAGAGGGGACAGGAGAAACACAATCAAATATATTAATTGTTGACTTGGTGCATAGAGAGGGGACAGGATAAACATAGTAAAATATACTAATTGTTGACTTGGTGCATAGAGAGGGGACAGGAGAAACACAGTAAAATATATTAATTGTTGACTTGGTGCATAGAGAGGGGACAGGATAAACATAGTAAAATATACTAATTGTTGACTTGGTGCATAGAGAGGGGACAGGAGAAACACAGTAAAATATATTAATTGTTGACTTGGTGCATAGAGAGGGGACAGGATAAACACAGTAAAATATACTAATTGTTGACTTGGTGCATAGAGAGGGGACAGGAGAAACACAGTAAAATATATTAATTGTTGACTTGGTGCATAGAGAGGGGACAGGATAAACACAGTAAAATATATTAATTGTTGACTTGGTGCATAGAGAGGGGACAGGAGAAACACAGTAAAATATATTAATTGTTGACTTGGTGCATAGAGAGGGGACAGGATAAACATAGTAAAATATACTAATTGTTGACTTGGTGCATAGAGAGGGGACAGGAGAAACACAGTAAAATATACTAATTGTTGACTTGGTGCATAGAGAGGGGACAGGAGAAACACAGTAAAATATATTAATTGTTGACTTGGTGCATAGAGAGGGGACAGGATAAACACAGTAAAATATACTAATTGTTGACTTGGTGCATAGAGAGGGGACAGGAGAAACACAGTAAAATATACTAATTGTTGACTTGGTGCATAGAGAGGGGACAGGAGAAACACAGTAAAATATATTAATTGTTGACTTGGTGCATAGAGAGGGGACAGGATAAACACAGTAAAATATATTAATTGTTGACTTGGTGCATAGAGAGGGGACAGGATAAACATAGTAAAATATACTAATTGTTGACTTGGTGCATAGAGAGGGGACAGGAGAAACACAGTAAAATATACTAATTGTTGACTTGGTGCATAGAGAGGGGACAGGAGAAACACAGTAAAATATATTAATTGTTGACTTGGTGCATAGAGAGGGGACAGGAGAAACACAGTAAAATATATTAATTGTTGACTTGGTGCATAGAGAGGGGACAGGAGAAACACAATCAAATATATTAATTGTTGACTTGGTGCATAGAGAGGGGACAGGAGAAACACAGTAAAATATACTAATTGTTGACTTGGTGCATAGAGAGGGGACAGGATAAACATAGTAAAATATACTAATTGTTGACTTGGTGCATAGAGAGGGGACAGGAGAAACACAGTAAAATATATTAATTGTTGACTTGGTGCATAGAGAGGGGACAGGATAAACATAGTAAAATATACTAATTGTTGACTTGGTGCATAGAGAGGGGACAGGAGAAACACAGTAAAATATATTAATTGTTGACTTGGTGCATAGAGAGGGGACAGGATAAACACAGTAAAATATACTAATTGTTGACTTGGTGCATAGAGAGGGTACAGGAGAAACACAGTAAAATATATTAATTGTTGACTTGGTGCATAGAGAGGGGACAGGATAAACACAGTAAAATATATTAATTGTTGACTTGGTGCATAGAGAGGGGACAGGATAAACATAGTAAAATATACTAATTGTTGACTTGGTGCATAGAGAGGGGACAGGAGAAACACAGTAAAATATACTAATTGTTGACTTGGTGCATAGAGAGGGGACAGGAGAAACACAGTAAAATATATTAATTGTTGACTTGGTGCATAGAGAGGGGACAGGAGAAACACAGTAAAATATATTAATTGTTGACTTGGTGCATAGAGAGGGGACAGGAGAAACACAATCAAATATATTAATTGTTGACTTGGTGCATAGAGAGGGGACAGGAGAAACACAGTAAAATATACTAATTGTTGACTTGGTGCATAGAGAGGGGACAGGATAAACATAGTAAAATATACTAATTGTTGACTTGGTGCATAGAGAGGGGACAGGAGAAACACAGTAAAATATATTAATTGTTGACTTGGTGCATAGAGAGGGGACAGGATAAACATAGTAAAATATACTAATTGTTGACTTGGTGCATAGAGAGGGGACAGGAGAAACACAGTAAAATATATTAATTGTTGACTTGGTGCATAGAGAGGGGACAGGATAAACACAGTAAAATATACTAATTGTTGACTTGGTGCATAGAGAGGGGACAGGAGAAACACAGTAAAATATATTAATTGTTGACTTGGTGCATAGAGAGGGGACAGGATAAACACAGTAAAATATATTAATTGTTGACTTGGTGCATAGAGAGGGGACAGGATAAACATAGTAAAATATACTAATTGTTGACTTGGTGCATAGAGAGGGGACAGGAGAAACACAGTAAAATATATTAATTGTTGACTTGGTGCATAGAGAGGGGACAGGATAAACATAGTAAAATATACTAATTGTTGACTTGGTGCATAGAGAGGGGACATGAGAAACACAGTAAAATATACTAATTGTTGACTTGGTGCATAGAGAGGGGACAGGAGAAACACAGTAAAATATATTAATTGTTGACTTGGTGCATAGAGAGGGGACAGGATAAACACAGTAAAATATATTAATTGTTGACTTGGTGCATAGAGAGGGGACAGGATAAACATAGTAAAATATACTAATTGTTGACTTGGTGCATAGAGAGGGGACAGGAGAAACACAGTAAAATATATTAATTGTTGACTTGGTGCATAGAGAGGGGACAGGATAAACATAGTAAAATATACTAATTGTTGACTTGGTGCATAGAGAGGGGACAGGAGAAACACAGTAAAATATACTAATTGTTGACTTGGTGCATAGAGAGGGGACAGGAAAAACACAGTAAAATATATTAATTGTTGACTTGGTGCATAGAGAGGGGACAGGATAAACATAGTAAAATATACTAATTGTTGACTTGGTGCATAGAGAGGGGACAGGAGAAACACAGTAAAATATACTAATTGTTGACTTGGTGCATAGAGAGGGGACAGGAGAGACACAATCAAATATATTAATTGTTGACGGTGCATAGAGAGGGGACAGGAGAAACACAGTAAAATATACTAATTGTTGACTTGGTGCATAGAGAGGGGACAGGAGAGACACAGTAAAATATACTAATTGTTAACTTGGTGCATAGAGAGGGGACAGGATAAACACAGTAAAATATATTAATTGTTGACTTGGTGCATAGAGAGGGGACAGGAGAAACACAGTAAAATATATTAATTGTTGACTTGGTGCATAGAGAGGGGACAGGAGACACACAGTAAAATATATTAATTGTTGACTTGGTGCATAGAGAGGGGACAGGAGAAACACAGTAAAATATATTAATTGTTGACTTGGTGCATAGAGAGGGGACAGGATAAACATAGTAAAATATATTAATTGTTGACTTGGTGCATAGAGAGGGGACAGGATAAACATAGTAAAATATACTAATTGTTGACTTGGTGCATAGAGAGGGGACAGGAGAAACACAGTAAAATATATTAATTGTTGACTTGGTGCATAGAGAGGGGACAGGATAAACATAGTAAAATATACTAATTGTTGACTTGGTGCATAGAGAGGGGACAGGAGAAACACAGTAAAATATACTAATTGTTGACTTGGTGCATAGAGAGGGGACAGGAGAAACACAGTAAAATATATTAATTGTTGACTTGGTGCATAGAGAGGGGACAGGATAAACATAGTAAAATATACTAATTGTTGACTTGGTGCATAGAGAGGGGACAGGAGAAACACAGTAAAATATACTAAT
This sequence comes from Ilyophis sp. 1 JC-2022, assembly GCA_022702515.1. Taxonomy (NCBI): domain Eukaryota; kingdom Metazoa; phylum Chordata; class Actinopteri; order Anguilliformes; family Synaphobranchidae; genus Ilyophis; species Ilyophis sp. 1 JC-2022. The sequence continues at coordinate 2,952,633 of CM040396.1, read as the reverse complement.
TGTTGACTTGGTGCATAGAGAGGGGACAGGAGAGACACAATCAAATATATTAATTGTTGACGGTGCATAGAGAGGGGACAGGAGAAACACAGTAAAATATACTAATTGTTGACTTGGTGCATAGAGAGGGGACAGGAGAGACACAGTAAAATATAATAATTGTTAACTTGGTGCATAGAGAGGGGACAGGATAAACACAGTAAAATATATTAATTGTTGACTTGGTGCATAGAGAGGGGACAGGAGAAACACAGTAAAATATATTAATTGTTGACTTGGTGCATAGAGAGGGGACAGGAGACACACAGTAAAATATATTAATTGTTGACTTGGTGCATAGAGAGGGGACAGGAGAAACACAATAAAATATACTAATTGTTGACTTGGTGCATAGAGAGGGGACAGGAGAAACATAGTAAAATATATTAATTGTTGACTTGGTGCATAGAGAGGGGACAGGAGAAACACAATCAAATATATTAATTGTTGACTTGGTGCATAGAGAGGGGACAGGAGAGACACAATCAAATATATTAATTGTTGACTTGGTGCATAGAGAGGGGACAGGAGAAACACAATCAAATATATTAATTGTTGACTTGGTGCATAGAGAGGGGACAGGAGAGACACAATCAAATATATTAATTGTTGACTTGGTGCATAGAGAGGGGACAGGAGAAACATAGTAAAATATACTAATTGTTGACTCGGTGCATAGAGAGGGGACAGGAGAAACACAGTAAAATATACTAATTGTTGACTTGGTGCATAGAGAGGGGACAGGAGAAACACAGTAAAATATATTAATTGTTGACTTGGTGCATAGAGAGGGGACAGGAGAGACAGGAGAAACACAGTAAAATATACTAATTGTTGAATTGGTGCATAGAGAGGGGACAGGAGAAACATAGTAAAATATACTAATTGTTGACTTGGTGCATAGAGAGGGGACAGGAGAAACACAGTAAAATATACTAATTGTTGACATGGTGCATAGAGAGGGGACAGGAGAAACACAGTAAAATATACTAATTGTTGACTTGGTGCATAGAGAGGGGACAGGATAAACATAGTAAAATATACTAATTGTTGACTTGGTGCATAGAGAGGGGACAGGAGAAACACAGTAAAATATACTAATTGTTGACTTGGTGCATAGAGAGGGGACAGGATAAACATAGTAAAATATACTAATTGTTGACTTGGTGCATAGAGAGGGGACAGGAGAAACACAGTAAAATATACTAATTGTTGACTTGGTGCATAGAGAGGGGACAGGAGAAACACAGTAAAATATACTAATTGTTGACTTGGTGCATAGAGAGGGGACAGGATAAACACAGTAAAATATATTAATTGTTGACTTGGTGCATAGAGAGGAGACAGGAGAGACACAGTAAAATATACTAATTGTTGACTTGGTGCATAGAGAGGGGACAGGAGAAACACAGTAAAATATACTAATTGTTGACTTGGTGCATAGAGAGGGGACAGGATAAACACAGTAAAATATATTAATTGTTGACTTGGTGCATAGAGAGGGGACAGGAGAAACACAGTAAAATATATTAATTGTTGACTTGGTGCATAGAGAGGGGACAGGAGACACACAGTAAAATATATTAATTGACTTGGTGCATAGAGATGGGACAGGAGAAACACAGTAAAATATACTAATTGTTGACTTGGTGCATAGAGAGGGGACAGGAGAAACATAGTAAAATATATTAATTGTTGACTTGGTGCCTAGAGAGGGGACAGGAGAAACACAATCAAATATATTAATTGTTGACTTGGTGCATAGAGAGGGGACAGGAGAGTCACAATCAAATATATTAATTGTTGACGGTGCATAGAGAGGGGACAGGAGAAACACAGTAAAATATACTAATTTTTGACTTGGTGCATAGAGAGGGGACAGGAGAAACACAGTAAAATATACTAATTGTTGACTTGGTGCATAGAGAGGGGACAGGAGAAACACAGTAAAATATACTCATTGTTGACTTGGTGCATAGAGAGGGGACAGGATAAACATAGTAAAATATACTAATTGTTGACTTGGTGCATAGAGAGGGGACAGGATAAACATAGTAAAATATACGAATTGTTGACTTGGTGCATAGAGAGGGGACAGGATAAACACAGTAAAATATATTAATTGTTGACTCGGTGCATAGAGAGGGGACAGGAGAGACACAGGAAAATATACTAATTGTTGACTTGGTGCATAGAGAGGGGACAGGAGAGACACAGTAAAATATACTAATTGTTGACTTGGTGCATAGAGAGGGGACAGGATAAACATAGTAAAATATACTAATTGTTGACTTGGTGCATAGAGAGGGGACAGGATAAACACAGTAAAATATATTAATTGTTGACTTGGTGCATAGAGAGGGGACAGGAGAGACACAGGAAAATATACTAATTGTTGACTTGGTGCATAGAGAGGGGACAGGAGAGACACAGTAAAATATACTAATTGTTGACTTGGTGCATAGAGAGGGGACAGGAGAAACACAATCAAATATATTAATTGTTGACTTGGTGCATAGAGAGGGGACAGGAGAGACACAATCAAATATATTAATTGTTGACGGTGCATAGAGAGGGGACAGGAGAAACACAGTAAAATATACTAATTGTTGACTTGGTGCATAGAGAGGGGACAGGATAAACACAGTAAAATATATTAATTGTTGACTTGGTGCATAGAGAGGGGACAGGAGAGACACAGTAAAATATAGTAATTGTTGACTTGGTGCATAGAGAGGGGACAGGATAAACATTGTAAAATATACTAATTGTTGACTTGGTGCATAGAGAGGGGACAGGATAAACACAGTAAAATATATTAATTGTTGACTTGGTGCATAGAGAGGGGACAGGAGAGACACAGTAAAATATACTAATTGTTGACTTGGTGCATAGAGAGGGGACAGGAGAGACACAGTAAAATATACTAATTGTTGACTTGGTGCATAGAGAGGGGACAGGATAAACACAGTAAAATATATTAATTGTTGACTTGGTGCATAGAGAGGGGACAGGAGAAACACAGTAAAATATATTAATTGTTGACTTGGTGCATAGAGAGGGGACAGGAGAAACACAGTAAAATATACTAATTGTTGACTTGGTGCATAGAGAGGGGACAGGAGAAACATAGTAAAATATATTAATTGTTGACTTGGTGCATAGAGAGGGGACAGGAGAAACACAGTAAAATATACTAATTGTTGACTTGGTGCATAGAGAGGGGACAGGAGAAACAGTAAAATATACTAATTGTTGACTTGGTGCATAGAGAGGGGACAGGATAAACACAGTAAAATATATTAATTGTTGACTTGGTGCATAGAGAGGGGACAGGATAAACATAGTAAAATATACTAATTGTTGACTTGGTGCATAGAGAGGGGACAGGAGAGACAGGAGACACACAGTAAAATATATTAATTGTTGACTTGGTGCATAGAGAGGGGACAGGATAAACACAGTAAAATATATTAATTGTTGACTTGGTGCATAGAGAGGGGACAGGATAAACATAGTAAAATATATTAATTGTTGACTTGGTGCATAGAGAGGGGACAGGAGAGACAGGAGACACACAGTAAAATATATTAATTGTTGACTTGGTGCATAGAGAGGGGACAGGAGAAACATAGTAAAATATACTAATTGTTGACTTGGTGCATAGAGAGGGGACAGGAGAAACACAGTAAAATATAGTAATTGTTGACTTGGTGCATAGAGAGGGGACAGGAGAAACACAGTAAAATATACTAATTGTTGACTTGGTGCATAGAGAGGGGACAGGAGAAACACAGTAAAATATAGTAATTTTTGACTTGGTGCATAGAGAGGGGACAGGAGAAACACAGTAAAATATACTAATTGTTGACTTGGTGCATAGAGAGGGGACAGGAGAAACACAGTAAAATATACTAATTGTTGACTTGGTGCATAGAGAGGGGACAGGAGAAACACAGTAAAATATATTAATTGTTGACTTGGTGCATAGAGAGGGGACAGGAGAGACAGGAGACACACAGTAAAATATACTAATTGTTGACTTGGTGCATAGAGAGGGGACAGGATAAACATAGTAAAATATACTAATTGTTGACGGTGCATAGAGAGGGGACAGGAGAGACAGGAGACGCACAGTAAAATATATTAATTGTTGACTTGGTGCATAGAGAGGGGACAGGAGAAACACAGTAAAATATAGTAATTGTTGACTTGGTGCATAGAGAGGGGACAGGAGAAACACAGTAAAATATAGTAATTGTTGACTTGGTGCATAGAGAGGGGACAGGAGAAACACAGTAAAATATACTAATTGTTGACTTGGTGCATAGAGAGGGGACAGGAGAAACACAGTAAAATATAGTAATTGTTGACTTGGTGCATAGAGAGGGGACAGGAGAAACACAGTAAAATATAGTAATTGTTGACTTGGTGCATAGAGAGGGGGCAGGAGAAACACAGTAAAATATACTAATTGTTGACTTGGTGCATAGAGAGGGGACAGGAGAAACACAGTAAAATATAGTAATTGTTGACTTGGTGCATAGAGAGGGGACAGGAGAGACAGGAGACACACAGTAAAATATACTAATTGTTGACTTGGTGCATAGAGAGGGGACAGGAGACGCACAGTAAAATATATTAATTGTTGACTTGGTGCATAGAGAGGGGGCAGGAGAAACACAGTAAAATATAGTAATTGTTGACTTGGTGCATAGAGAGGGGACAGGAGAGACACAGTAAAATATACTAATTGTTGACTTGGTGCATAGAGAGGGGACAGGAGAGACACAGTAAAATATACTAATTGTTGACTTGGTGCATAGAGAGGGGACAGGAGAAACACAGTAAAATATATTAATTGTTGACTTGGTGCATAGAGAGGGGACAGGAGACACACAGTAAAATATACTAATTGTTGACTTGGTGCATAGAGAGGGGACAGGAGAGACACAGTAAAATATACTCATTGTTGACTTGGTGCATAGAGAGGGGACAGGAGAAACACAGTAAAATATATTAATTGTTGACTTGGTGCATAGAGAGGGGACAGGAGAAACACAGTAAAATATACTAATTGTTGACTTGGTGCATAGAGAGGGGACAGGAGAAACACAGTAAAATATAGTAATTGTTGACTTGGTGCATAGAGAGGGGACAGGAGAAACACAGTAAAATATAGTAATTGTTGACTTGGTGCATAGAGAGGGGGCAGGAGAAACACAGTAAAATATACTAATTGTTGACTTGGTGCATAGAGAGGGGACAGGAGAAACACAGTAAAATATAGTAATTGTTGACTTGGTGCATAGAGAGGGGACAGGAGAGACAGGAGACACACAGTAAAATATACTAATTGTTGACTTGGTGCATAGAGAGGGGACAGGAGACGCACAGTAAAATATATTAATTGTTGACTTGGTGCATAGAGAGGGGGCAGGAGAAACACAGTAAAATATAGTAATTGTTGACTTGGTGCATAGAGAGGGGACAGGAGAGACACAGTAAAATATACTAATTGTTGACTTGGTGCATAGAGAGGGGACAGGAGAGACACAGTAAAATATACTAATTGTTGACTTGGTGCATAGAGAGGGGACAGGAGAAACACAGTAAAATATATTAATTGTTGACTTGGTGCATAGAGAGGGGACAGGAGACACACAGTAAAATATACTAATTGTTGACTTGGTGCATAGAGAGGGGACAGGAGAGACACAGTAAAATATACTCATTGTTGACTTGGTGCATAGAGAGGGGACAGGAGGGACAGGAGACACACAGTAATAGCTTGTGATGCAGGACCATGTTATTCTGCTCAGATTTAGTGCTTTTTACCTTTCTCTCTCACTCTTAAAGCAGGAACACGCTTTCTCAGTCTAAACCTCTTTTCATTAATCCAAGCCCACCTGCCTCTGAAAGGCCACACATGACCTGATGAATTTATCTGTGTCAGAAAGATTCTCTCTCACTCTGACACGTTTAACAAAAGGTTCATGCAGAAAGCCATTTATCTACTCCAATGTGTACAGATCTGTCTGTCTCACAGCACAGGCAGGGAATCCAATGTAAACAGATCAGACTGTGTCTCAATAGCATTAGGTTATTCAATGTATACTTTCACCGATTGTTTTTATTTCTTCCCTTTGAACTCCACTATGTATGACATATCAGGCCAATTAGGCCTACATGTTATGCTTTGACTGAAATCTTATCGACTACTACTCTGTATGTCAACAGTGTATGTTTTCATATATTTCATACTATTTCGGTGTACATAAGTGATTCTCATGGGTGGTGGTATAAGCCTTAGCCACATTTCCAGTATAGGCTACTCCTTGTATGGATGATTCCATTTCTAATCAACAAATAAAGAGTAAATCTATGATGGTTTAAGTCAAAATTCAATATCACTGTATTTATGCACTCCAGCAGCAAGTGATATTTAGTTGTCAAGTGTGTACACGGTCTTCTGTGTGAAATAATCAGCATCACGTACAGAAATATATATACTATTGTGCTGCCCTTAATGTGCATTACAGATCTATAGGATAGATGACATGGCACCTAATTGTCCCGTACAGTAATCCATGGGCTGGCATAACAAAATAATACATAATTACTCTTATAGGACAAAATAATGCATAATTACTCTTATAGGACAAAATAATGCATAATTACTCTTATAGGACAAAATAATACATAATTACTCTTATAGGACAAAATAATGCATAATTACTCTTATAGGACAAAATAATACATAATTACTCTCATAGGACAAAATAATGCATAATTACTCTCATAGGACTCAGAACCCATCATAACAACCAGTGCACAGTCCATGTTGAAGAAGAAATACCCTTTCGTACTTTTTAATTTGGGCCAGAGATTTGACCATTATATACAGTCAAGCCGGAAAGTCTGAACACCCCTTTCACCTACCCCATGTTTTATTACATTACAGACATATTCTACAATAGATTGAGTTCATTTTTTGTCTCAAAATTTTACACAAAATAGCCCATAATGACAAAGTGAAAACATGTTTTTAAAATTTTTCAAAATGTATTAAAAATCGAAAACTGAAATTTCTCATTTGCATAAGTATTAATACCCTTTGCTTTAACATATTTTTAAAGTATCATATTTAATAATTGGTCGCATATCCTTTGCATGCTGTTACTTCCTGAAGCCTGTGACCAATCAACATCAAAAAACTCTAGATATCTTATTTTCAGGTACTGTTACAAGCGATATTACAACCTCTCTGCATTTGAACTGATCTCTATGGGAATTGGGAGGTGAGACTAGATTCAAATTACGCTGTAAATTACGCTGGTACAGTATAGAACACATGACTGGTGAAATGGCTGTACGTCATCAAGGGTCTAAGGCAGGGGTAGGCAACCCTGGTCCTGGAGAGCCGCAGGGTCTGCTGGTTTTTGTTGTTACTCGCCATTTAATTGATCAATTAAAGCAGTTGATCACACAGTTAACTCACCTCACCTGGTTTCTTTAGTCTAAGTAGTTGCTGTATTTAAGGTGAAAACAAAAACCAGCAGCCCCTGCGACTCTCCAGGACCAGGGTTGCCTACCCCTGGTCTAAGGTATCAAACGAGCCCCAAACCATCACTCTGCGGCCAGATATGGAGTAGATGTGGGTGGATCCCTTTAAGGGTAGTTTCTCCTGACTTTTTCCCCCATAGAGTTCTATAGGAAAATGAGTCAGGAGAAATAACCCTTGCAGTGATCCATCCACATCTACTCCATATCTGGCAACAGAGTGATAGTTTGGGGCTCGTTCGATAGCTCAGACCCTTGATGATTTACAGCCATTTAGCCAACCATGTGTTCCATACCAGTGTAATTTACAGCTGAATCTAGTCTCAGCCCCCAATCTATTCAAATGCAGAGAGCTTATAGTATCGCTTGTAACAGTACCTGGAAATAAAATATCGAGAGTCTTTTGATGTTGATTGGTCACAGACTTCTGGAAGTAACAGCATGCAAAGAATATGTGACCAAATATTAAATATGATACTTTAAAAATATGTTAAAGCAAAGGGTATGAATACTTATGTAAATGAAAGATTTCAGTTTTCGATTTTTAATACATTTGCAAAAATGTCTAAAAACATGTTTTCACTTTGTCCTGAAACTGGCCTGAGTTGAGAGGAGGTTTCATCACACCCAGCCCTGCACATACAGGTAATAGCAGAATAGCAGGTTTTTGTCATCAGTAACGGAGAAGCCAGCACTGTGCTTAATGCCGGCCTATAGTCAAACTCAAACACCTATTGGGAGTGGGAGAGTAAGTAGCCTATTGTGGAGCGGGATCAAAAAGAGAGAGAAGGTGAAGGTGAAGGGTTGTTAGCGGTGATGGGAATCTGCATCATCGCATTAAAAGTATAATCGCATTAACACGCTTTTTTCAGTAAAACAGAAATGCTGATAGTGATATGGCGATTTGGTTGTAGCCTAATAAGCTAAGAGCTCTCACTCTGAACACACATTTCCTGGGATCACTGGGAAACTGGAACAAAAGGTAATTGAATGTTTTTTTCATTTTTACGTCTATTTCTGTATTTATTTATGTTTTATAACCATGTATAAGCCAATTAAATATGACGGAAGTCATAGGCTATATCGCTTGATCAAAAAGAGTAGGCTACATTATGTTACTGTAACAGGTCAGGGATAGTCTATAGACCGAACATTTTGTCAAACAGTATCGAACATACAGTAGCGCCTGAAAGTATTCAGACCCACTTTATTGTGTTGTAGATTTAATTTTAAATGGATAGAATTGCCCCATTTTTGCCCATCAATCTACACTCAATAACCCATAATGACAAAGTGAAAACATCTTTGCAAATTTATAAAAAATCTAAAACTACTACAGACTTTAGGCTATTGGATTTCCCAAATAATACGATGGGTATAATTGAACAAACACAGTGTTTAAAAATATATATATTTAGGCTAACTGTTGTGCATAGACAAACGAAGAGACGTTATAAGTGTAGCTTCTAAAAAACATAATGTTAAGACACCCGTAGCAGAAGCAGGACAACAAATTGAACGAGACAGAGTAGCCGACTAAACTGAACGACCCGTATGGAAAACTTTTTGTAAAATCACATATGATTCTTATTTGTTGTATCTGAATCATGTAGGTTAAATATATGTTATCCAACACACATATACAATACTTGTAAAATTTTGAGTTTCAATACATGTGTATTCACGTAGATACAGCAGACAAGGCATTACAGAACAAGCAGATATACAAAATAAAATAAAATTGACACAAATTAACAAAATAAATAAAATAATAATAATAAGAAGAATAATAAAATGATAACAGCAGAGTTTTGCTCCAAAAAATTGTAAGGGGTAGTATATGTGTGTATGCACAAAAGATGTTCATAGCTGTTAGGCCTATATTATAGTAAATCTGCCCCTATTCAAAATGTCAGAGAGTTGTAGGGGAAGAGAACTGAACTTAATATTATGAAATGTAGTAATTCCTTCCCTCATCCTAGCACTGAGTTTTTATGGAAGGAGAATCTTGAAAATTTCAAAGTACCATTGGTTAATTGTGGGGGGTAGTTTGTTTATCCATTTAATTAAGATGCACTTACGGGCAATGAATAGTAATTTTTTAGCAAGGATAAGTTGTATGGGTCTTAGTGTACACAATGCCCCTGGTATACCAAAGAGGAAGAACCAAGAGTAAGTCAATATTACTCTTAAATATGTTTTGCAGTTCATCTCTTATGTTTTGCCAGAAAATATGAATTAAAGGGCATGACCATAATAAGAGGCTATGTGTGCCTTTATCGGTTTTACATTTGCAGAATAGGGCTGAAAATAAAAAGGGGTTCATCTTATATTATATAATTTTGTATTGCATTTCTTGAGTTCTATTACGTGTAAATATTTTACGAACATCTTGTAAAGCTTTTGTCCAATAATTCACATCTGTGCCTCCTTCCAAGTCTTTCTCCCGTACTTTGTGAATAGCTTTTCGGTAATATTAGAGCATATAAGTAGAATTTAGACATAAAGTGCTGTGGCCGAATCTTTTGGTGTAGAAATGTATCAATTGAAGACTCTGCCATCATTTGAAATGGAAACATAATTTTGGATAAAATAAAATGCCTGGCTTGTAAATAAGCAAAAAAAAATTATTAGAAGCTATGTGTGTTAAATGTTTGTTAAATGTGTGTTAAATGTAAACCAAAGCTGGAAGATCCCATTATTAAGGCCTGGGAGGAATGCTTTATTTTTAACAAGAGGTGTTAGAAAGGAAAAGCATGCTGTTCTCCTAAGAGCTTTATTAATATCATACCAGACCTGAAATGTATTCTGCAAAATGGGATTATCCTTAACTTTTGAAGGAATGTTTTTCCTATCCCCAATATGCTGATGAGTGATTGTGATGAAGACCACCAAGAGTCTATGCCAATTCAAGAGACATTGAGATTTCACAAAACCATTCAAAAATTATACGTGCATGCGATGCCCAATTTCTGTTTATGAATATGATATAAATACATTTTCAAGGGTATTCCTGTAGTGCATAGAACCAAAAATAAGATTTTTATATTTTTATACCAAAACTTTATATAAATGATCCATAAGAAATTTACAAATATCTTTCCAAAGCTGGTAAGAATATCCACAAAACCAGAATAAATGGACTAATGGATGTTCTCTACAAAAACGATTAACATCTACAGTGAGCGTCGTAATTCATTGGACAGTGACACATTTTTTGTTATTTTGGTTCTGTAGATATGGATGAATAACTTGAAGGGTTTCTCCCCCCCCTGACTTATTTCAATAGGAAAGTGAGTCAGGAGAAACAACCCTTAAAGTGATCCATCCATATCTACTGCATATCTGGCAGCAGAATGATGTTTAAGGCTTGTTTGATACCTCAGACCCTTGAGCCATTTAGCCAACCATGTGTTCCTTAATGTTCCAGAGTAATTTACAGCTAAATCTAGTCCCACCCCCCAATTCCAATAGAGATCCATTCAAATGCAGAGAGGTTATAGTATCGCTTGTAAGAGTACCAGAAAATAAGCTATCAAGAGTCTTGATAGAGGCCATCATTTTCTCCAATTGATACCGTCAAAACCACAGTTTCAATAACAGGTGACAGAAGTCATTGAAACCAATTTTTTTTAAAACAGGGCTCTGATTTGTATGTTATTATTATAATGTAAAGAGGAGAAACAGATTTTTCCTACCAACAGGCTATAAAAAAGAGACATAAGTTGTCCCTTGTGACACTTTTTAAGAGAGGAATAGTATCAAAGAAAGAATAGTATCAAATACTGTTGCAAATACTTTTGGAGTAACATGGGTTAACCTTTGTTATGCAATAATTGACTTACCAAAGTAATATTCTAAGCATAACACGTCTAAATAAACAATTACTTATTTTTGTATGAAATATCCAAATTATTCCAAATGAAGCATTTGTGGGGTGAGAAATTGTGCCAAAGACCAATCGAGAAAAATCAAATTCAACAATTTAACTGGTATTTTATCAATATTATTTTTGCACAACATAAATATAGTACTAGCTATTAGTTAATTTAGAGTTTTACTGAATTATTTATTTATTTATTATTATTATCATTATTATTATTAGGTTTTATGTGTATTATGTATACGTATATATTATATATACATATGTATATATAATATTTATTATTTCTCTTACAATATTAATAGTAATACATTTTGGGGAAAGAAGGTCAAATCTTAGGACCACACTCCTCCTGCCCAGTAGATGGCAGTAATACATCAAAACTATCATTATCCTATTTTAATTAAACTGGACATCAAAAGCAAACAAAATGAAGGATTGAAGAGATGGGCGTTTAGTAAAGCAAAGTGGGATGACTCAAGTATTGTGTGATAAGGAGTTATGTAATGTAGAAATGAGCACTAATGTAGACATAATAAATGAACAGATAACAGCAGGGATAATTAAAGCAGCTTCACAATCCATACCCCAAAGTACTGGAAAATTTAAGAAAAAGATGGTTCCATGGTGGAATGAGGAATGTACAATGGCAATTAAGAAAAGAAATGTAGCTAGAAATACAAACTGGCCCAAGCTGTAGCTAGGAAAACAATTAGAAGAGCAAAAAGGTTATGTTGGAGGGAATTTTGTACAAATATTGGGCAGACAACGCCGATAGGTGAAGTATGGGGTATGATTAAAAAGATGAGTGGAATAAGGAAAGAATGGGATTTACCAGTACTTAATAAGGGAGGTGAGTGGGCTGTTGAGGAGGTAGGAAAAGTGTAACTATTGGCAAAAACATTTGTCCGGATTCACAGTTGTGATAATTTAACAGAGGAAAGTAAGTTGGGGAGACAGAAAATGAAAGGAAGACATCCAAATGTTCTTGAGAAAAGGAGAAATATGCAGAGTATAATAGATGTACCTTTTTCCATAGAAGAACTGAGGGGAGCAATAGGTAAATCAGGAATGACTGCACCAGGGAAAGACAAGGTATGCTATATTATGTTAGCACACATGAGTGATCTTACATTAAGGAAAATGTTGGAAATGTACAACAAGTGTTGGTTTGAGGGGAAGATGCCAGCTTGCTGGAAGGAAGCAATTATAGTTCCTATAAGGAAAACAGGTCCAATCAACCCATCTAGCTATAGGCCAATTGCATTAACATCTCATATCTGTAAAATAATGGAAAGGATGATTACAGACAGATTATTTAGAGAGTAAAAGTCTGTTGTCACCATTTCAAAGTGGGTTTAGAAGAGGTCATAACACAATGGACCCATTGGTATGTTTAGAATCTGATATAAGGAAAGCACAAGCCAATAAGGAAGGAGTAGTAGCCGTATTCTTTGATGTGGAAAAAGCATATATGATATGATGTGGAAGGAGAGAGTATTGATTAAACTCAACATTCTGGGAGTTGGAGGAAGAACATATAATTGGACTAAATACTTTCTATTTGGTAGGTCCATACAGGTAAGAATTGGGAATAATTTATCAGGTAAATATGTAGTAGATAATGGTACTCCTCAGGGAAGTATAATTAGTCCACTTCTATTTACAGTTAGGATAAATGATATATATGATCAGGTAAATCAAAATATATGTAAGTTGTTATTTGCAGATGATGGGGCTCTTTGGAAAAGAGGAAGGAACATCAAATATACAGTACAAAAGGTACAAGAGGAAATTCTTGTAGTAGAAGCATGGTCATTAAAATGGGGGTTTACGTTTTCTGTAGAGAAAATATTATCTGAAGAATTAAGAAAAGAAAGAAAGTAATATGGACCTTAAATCAGTTTTCAATAATCCATCTGGGAGTATAATAACCAAACACTTATTCTCATTCCTACAAATGACTGGACTGATTAAAAGAATATTAAATATTGTAAAACCTTCAGTAGGTGGCGGTAGTACTCCATAAATGGAAGTGATCTGCCATTAAAAGCAAAGAAAATGGAGGCTGTGTTGTTAGAAAGAAGGCAATGGAAGTGCAGAAGATTAGGGTACAAAAAGACATTTCATATGCAGAAGCAGTCAAGTCAGAAAGAGAATATACTTGAGAGAAGGGAAGAAAGGGAAACCATACAGAAAGGTCAGACAGCCAAACAAAGTGTGTTGGAGAGTAGAAGGGGTGATGAAAATATACTTATAGGAAAGAAGGAGAAATTTGTGTACTTTATGGCTGATGTGATTAACTACATTTTAAGCAAAATGGAGATCGGAAAAAATTCAAATAAGAGTGAAGAGCACAGCAAGGTACCTGGATATTCCAGGGATATCTGCTAAAACTGTTCAAGAAGAGCTGAAAAGACGAGAGTAATTATTTTTATACTTCAGTGGAATGCAAGAAGTCTAATAGCAAATGGACAAGAATTTAAAGATTATGTTAATGAACCACAGAATAAGCCAGATGTATTATGCATTGAGGAGACATGGCTGAGGCCTTCACTGGATTTTATTATACAAGGATATGTTAGTGTACGGAGGGACAGGGAAAGTGGTAGTGGGGGAGGGTGTGCTACATTTATGAGAGAGGGAATTCCATATAGAGCGGTAGCTATAGGGAAGGATCTGGAATATGTGGTTGTTGAGGTTTGGCTAAAGAACAGCAGTTTAATTATTGTACATTTTTATAATCCTTGTAAAAAACTGGTACTAGACACTTTGGAGATAATTGAAGGACTTGACAAAAGAAGGGTTATTTGGTCTTCCCCATACTTGAATGACTATGGTACCACTACAGCACCAGGAGACCTGTTACGCAGATTCTCCCATACTGGGAACTTGCACTCAGCCCTGAGCGAGACGTAGGGATTCTGACTGAGACTCAAGCATACGTGCCACAATGCTTGGAACCGTGCAGCTCAGATCATATAAGCAATTGGAGCTGGAAAAAGGGTTGAAAAGAAAGATGCAGATGATGTGAAACATAGTAATTTATTAATGACAATAATCACTGGTTAAGACTGTGAGAGGAAACATGAACACATGCAATGCCTAGAGCTTAACACGGGATGCTGCTAAGACAAAGAAACATGAACAGGTTCACCAACAAAGTATATAACACACTGATTCCGTACGGTGTGACTATGGTACCAGGAGAACTGTTAAGTAGATTCTCCCATACGGTGTGACTGGTACCAGGAGAACTGTTAAGTAGATTCTCCCTTCGGACTTCCCTTAAATGCAGTCCTGAGCAGGCCTTCCAAATAAGGTCCTTTGTTTGTCCAAATAAGGTCTGGCAGGAAGAGATGTCACTCCTCACCACCCGGAGACCCCCCCTCCTATACTTTCACATACCCCACACTTCAATTAGTATTAATCCCGGTTCACCACATTTATCATATAATCCACAATTAGTTACATGCACATATATATGATACAAGATACATATACAGCTTTGTTTCAGTCCATAATATGTTCCAAGAACATTGGGTGCTTGTTCACATGTCTTTTACGGCCTGTGAACAGTTCCCGGCATCTTTAGGAGGAACAAACATCGTGAAACTGCCTGCAGAATGCCGTTTCTAATGTCCAGTTGTGGGGTCAATTCCAGCTGTCAGTTACGACGCCATGAGAGGTCAGAGAAAAAGGTTCTCAGGCCACCTGGTGAATTGTTTGATTGCACCCTCAAGGAAGTTGCCACCAGCTCCCAGGGTTTATGACTGATAATCCATTTTTTAGTCTTACACTATGTAAGGGGGTAGTTCACCCACATTGCACAATTTTATAATAGCCGTTTTACCTTGTGGTCTATGAACTTGTAGTATTCACAGATTGCCTCTTGACTTCTGCTTTCAAGTGGTGAATGTAAGTATCATGTATGTGTAATTTCAGGGTCCAGCACTTTAGGGCCTAGTAGGCAAGACAGCTATTACAGAAGTATAGAATTTGACTATCCCTTGAAACAATGTAGATAAGTTTGCTGCTACACAAGTTCAACCCTCATACTGAATTAAGGTTTTTTATTGTCCCTTTTCATTGCAAATCTAACAGATTCTAGATATTATTCACAGTTTTGTATTCTGCTATTGTATTGTAGGATGCAAGTCAGTGCACTCTTGTCCTCCAGATCACAAACAATACATGTGTGTGTGTGTGTGTGTGTGTATATACATTACAGTTTAGAATCACTGAGACATTTTTATGTTTTTGAAAGAAATTGATACTTTTATCAACAGTCCCGACATTGATAATGTTATAAACTACTATTTCTATTTCATCCTATTTCTACTTCAGCAATTGTAGCCCTTTTTACACATAGTCCCTCCATTTTAGGGAAAAAGTCGATTTGAAGCTTGTTTGATACCTCAGACCCTTGAAGACGTACAGCCATTTAGCCAACCATGTGTTCCATAATACTCCCGTGTAATTTATAGCTTCATCTAGTCCCTCCACCAATTCCCATAGAGATCCATTCAAATGCAGAAAGGTTAGAGTATCACTTGTGCGAGTACCTGAAAATAAGATATCAAGAGTATTTTGTTGTTGTTGGGTCACAGACTTCAGGAAGTCATGGCATGCAATGAATATGCAACCACATATTAAATATGATTACTATTTAAATGTATGTTTATAACTTTTGGTGCCCTAAAATGTGGGGGACTTACTATGTAAAAAGTGCCTACAATTGCTAAAGTAAACATAAATATGTCTCAGTGATTTCTAAACTTTTGAACAGTCGTGTATATACAGTGCCCTCCACTATTTTTGGCACCCCTGGTAAAGATTAGTAAAAAGGGTTATAAATAAATCACTGTTTGGTGAATTAGCTTAATGTCACACTGAACAAATTAGAAAAATCCAACATTTAATTGAAGTAAATTATATATATTTTAAAAATATAAATTATGAGAAGAAAAAATCCCTCTAGAAATAATAACTTTTACAAAACCATTTGATTGGCACCCCTGCATTTATAATAAAGTAATTATTTAGTTGCATATCTTTTGCATGCCATGACCTCCTGATGTCTGTGACCGAACAATATCAAAAGACTCTTGATATCTTATTTTCTGGCACTCTTACAAGCGATACTATAACGTCTCTGCATTTGAATGGATCTCTATGGGAATTGGCGGGTGGGACTAGATTTAGCGGTAAATTACTCTGGAACAGTATGGAACACATGGTTGGCTAAAGGGCTCTAAGGCATCAAGGGTCTGATGTATCAAACAAGCCTCAAACCATCACCTTGCTGCCAGAAATACAGTAGATATGGATGGATAACTTGAAGGGTTTCTTCTCCTGACTTATTTTACCATAGTGTTCAATACAAAGATTTGTCAGGAGAAACGACCCTGAGTGATCCATCCATATCTACTGCATATCTGGCAGCAGAGTGATGGTTTGAGGCTTGTATGATTCTTGATGGAGGATTTTTTTCTCATAATATTTAATTAAAGGTTGGATTTTTCTAATTTTTTCAGTCTGACATGAAGCTAATTTGCCAAACGGTTAATTTTTTAGAACCCTTTTTACTCATCTTTACCAGAGGTGCCAATAATAGTGGAGGGCACTGTATATGTGTATATATATATATATATATATATATATATATATATATATAGATATGATGTATATGTACACACAGCTCTGGAAAAAATGGAGACCACTGCAAAATGATCAGTTGTCTTGTTATTTTGGTTCTGTGCTCTAGCACTTTGTTTGAAAGGATGCAATGAGGTTGAAGTGCAGATTGTCAGCTTTAATTTGAGGGTATTTTCATCCATATCATATAAACCGTTTAGAAATTATAGAACCTTTTGTACATAGCCCCCCCCCCATTTTTGGGCATCAAAATATATTGAACAGTTTAACATAATGTAGAATAAAATAATAATAATAATAATAATAATAAGCTCCTAGCAACCACCAAGCAGTGGGGGAGCAAACGATGAAATATGGACGAAGAAATACAGACATGAATAAATACGGAAAAGAAGAAATACGGAAGTTAAAAAAAGTAGAAATATATACAGACGTGCTCATATGTACAAAAGGTTCTATAATTTCTAAACGGTTAATCCGATATGGATGAAAATACCCACATACTGCACTTCAACATCATTGTCATTCTATCTTTTCAAACTCAAAGTGCTAGAGTACAGAACCAAAATAACGATGTTAACTGATTATTTTGCCGTGGTCCCTTAATTTGTCCAGAGCTGTATATGTATACCATAATTACCACTATTTGAAAGTGCATGCCACTAGCAAGCCTTTTTCTTTTTCTTTTTTTAAAATTGTCGGCCATGGTGTTAAGTTATAAATGTTAGGTTTAATTGTACATGCTTAAATATATACCGTATTTCCTCTAATAGAGGCCGGCATTCTAATAGAGGCCTGGCCTCCAATAGAGGCCTGGGGTCCCAGTGACCTGAGCAAATAGAGGCCGGGCCTCTAATATAGGCCGGACCTCTAACAGAGGCCGGGGGCCACTATTAAGGGCCAGGCCAGTATTGGAGTGGCTTTTGGTTTAATTATTTATATATATTTTTAAATATAATAGGCTAATAGAAACAATCAGGTTAACATTTTAGCACATTAAAACCTTAATAGAAATTATACTAGCAGTATAAAATAAAGAGAAAAGAAAGAAAGAGAGAGAAAATGTGTTGTTTTGATTCACTTCTGACCGAGAGTACCGGTCGTTATGAGCAGCAATTACCGGTACAGAAATTACGGTAGCCATTGAGTGCTCCAGCCCCACCCACGAAACCCATCGTCATGGCGAACAAACGACGTCGAAGTTTCGATTTACAATTCGAGGAGAAGGTGGTAAAATATGCAGAGGAGAACTCAGGCGAGAAGGCGGCAAAGAAATTCCAAATTGATCCGAAAAGAATTAGGGTGTGGAGAAAACAAAAGGAGGAGATGAATTCTGAGGACAAGAAACGAAATCGTCTTAGTGGAGGGGGAGGAAAAAAGTTAGCGAAGAGTTGGAGACCAGGCGAGAGGAGGGAGAGGATAGTGAAACGCCGTAGCCTAATGGTAACACTTGGAGTTTTTTTTCATCTCGGTACGGTAAGCTGTATTTTTATTTCTGGTTTTGCTTTATTTGTAACTGATCTGATTGTAGCCTATACGTAGGCTTAAACTACTGTAACGTTACGTGACTGCACTTTAGCCTATAAGTTGTGAACTTCTTCAATTTACCGGTACGGTAATTTTCAACTGAATCTGATCAGCCTACTGTTTGATTTTATTTTAATGTGCAGTAGCCTAAATGCTAGGCCTTTACGGATTTTTTTTTCATATTGTGAGCCGTA
This sequence comes from Ilyophis sp. 1 JC-2022, assembly GCA_022702515.1. Lineage (NCBI taxonomy): Eukaryota > Metazoa > Chordata > Actinopteri > Anguilliformes > Synaphobranchidae > Ilyophis > Ilyophis sp. 1 JC-2022. The sequence goes on along the minus strand of CM040396.1, from coordinate 2,933,769 downwards.
GGCTACCTCTAAGTTGAAGTTTGCTGTTTTTTACTTGACTTAAAATTACCGGGTATCCACTGTTGCACTGGTTTGTTGATGTTAAATTACCGGTAATATCTTGTTAAATTTGTTGCATTTACCGGTATGTTTGTATGGTATGTTTTGTATGTTTAGCAATCTTTGCATTTACCGTATGTTTTGTACGGTAGGCTATGTTTGACAATCTGTAATTGCACGGGGGCCTCTATTAGCGGAAATACGGTAGTTTAAACAAGTGAAAACCAGCCAATTCTTTTGTTGTTGGCCATGGTTGTAAGCTATAGCATACATGCTTGGTTCTATGGAACGTGTAGCCATACCCACAAATATTTGAAAAGAAAATGTCACAACTAGCATAGCTTTTGTATTGTTAATTGCCATACTTGTAAGAAAATAAATGCTGTATCAGACTGTCTTTGTTTGTAATTGTATGTAATGCAGTGTTAATTCAGTAAAGAAATTTTACTCAATTAAAGGTGAATTAAAAGTGAAGGGGTGTGGGGAGTAAGTAGCCTGTTGTGGAGTGGGATGGAGAGAAGAGAAGCTAAAGGTGAAGGGGTGTGGGGAGTAAGTAGCCTGTTGTGGAGTGGGATGGAGAGAATAGAAGCTGAAGGTGAAGGGGTGTGCGGAGTAAGTAGCCTGTTGTGGAGTGGGATGGAGAGAAGAGAAGCTAAAGGTGAAGGTGTGGGGAGTAAGTAGCCTGTTGTGGAGTGGGATAGAGAGAAGATAAGCTAAAGGTGAAGGGGTGTGGGGAGTAAGTAGCCTGTTGTGCAGTGGGATGGAGAGAATAGAAGCTAAAGGTGAAGGGGTGTGGGGAGTAAGTAGCCTGTTGTGCAGTGGGATGGAGAGAAGAGAAGCTAAAGGTGAAGGGGTGTGGGGAGTAAGTAGCCTGTTGAGTGGGATAGAGAGAAGATAAGCTAAAGGTGAAGGGGTGTGGGGAGTAAGTAGCCTGTTGTGCAGTGGGATGGAGAGAAGAGAAGCTAAAGGTGAGGGGGCGTCGGGCATAAGTAGCCTGTTGTGGAGTGGGATGGAGAGAATAGAAGCTAAAGGTGAAGGGGTGTGGGGAGTAAGTAGCCTGTTGTGGAGTGGGATGGAGAGAATAGAAGCTGAAGGGGTGTGCGGAGTAAGTCGCCTGTTGTGGAGTGGGATGGAGAGAAGCTAAAGGTGAAGGGGTGTGGGGAGTAAGTAGCCTTTTGTGGAGTGGGATGGAGAGAAGAGAAGCTAAAGGTGAAGGGGTGTGCGGAGTAAGTAGCCTGTTGTGGAGTGGGATAGAGAGAAGATAAGCTAAAGGTGAAGGGGTGTGGGGAGTAAGTAGCCTGTTGTGCAGTGGGATGGAGAGAATAGAAGCTAAAGGTGAAGGGGTGTGGGGAGTAAGTAGCCTGTTGTGCAGTGGGATGGAGAGAAGAGAAGCTAAAGGTGAAGGGGTGTGGGGAGTAAGTAGAATGTTGTGGATTGGGATGGAGAGAAGAGAAGCTAAAGGTGAAGGGGTGTGGGGAGTAAGTAGCCTGTTGTGGAGTGGGATGGAGAGAATAGAAGCTGAAGGTGAAGGGGTGTGAGGAGTAAGTAGCCTGTTGTGGAGTGGGATGGAGAGAATAGAAGCTAAAGGTGAAGGTGTGGGGAGTAAATAGCCTGTTGTGGAGTGGGATGGAGAGAATAGAAGCTAAAGGTGAAGGGGTGTGGGGAGTAAGTAGCCTGTTGTGCAGTGGGATGGAGAGAATAGAAGCTAAAGGTGAAGGGGTGTGGGGAGTAAGTAGCCTGTTGTGCAGTGGGATGGAGAGAAGAGAAGCTAAAGGTGAAGGGGTGTGGGGAGCAAGTAGCCTGTTGTGGAGTGGGATGGAGAGAAGAGAAGCTAAAGGTGAAGGGGTGTGGGGAGCAAGTAGCCTGTTGTGGAGTGGGATGGAGAGAATAGAAGCTAAAGGTGAAGGGGTGTGCGGAGTAAGTAGCCTGTTGTGGAGTGGGATGGAGAGAAGAGAAGCTAAAGGTGAAGGTGTGGGGAGTAAGTAGCCTGTTGTGGAGTGGGATAGAGAGAAGATAAGCTAAAGGTGAAGGGGTGTGGGGAGTAAGTAGCCTGTTGTGCAGTGGGATGGAGAGAATAGAAGCTAAAGGTGAAGGGGTGTGGGGAGTAAGTAGCCTGTTGTGCAGTGGGATGGAGAGAAGAGAAGCTAAAGGTGAAGGGGTGTGGGGAGTAAGTAGCCTGTTGTGGAGTGGGATAGAGAGAAGATAAGCTAAAGGTGAAGGGGTGTGGGGAGTAAGTAGCCTGTTGTGCAGTGGGATGGAGAGAAGAGAAGCTAAAGGTGAGGGGGCGTCAGGCATAAGTAGCCTGTTGTGGAGTGGGATGGAGAGAATAGAAGCTAAAGGTGAAGGGGTGTGGGGAGTAAGTAGCCTGTTGTGGAGTGGGATGGAGAGAATAGAAGCTGAAGGGGTGTGCGGAGTAAGTCACCTGTTGTGGAGTGGGATGGAGAGAAGCTAAAGGTGAAGGGGTGTGGGGACTAAGTAGCCTTTTGTGGAGTGGGATGGAGAGAAGAGAAGCTAAAGGTGAAGGGGTGTGCGGAGTAAGTAGCCTGTTGTGGAGTGGGATAGAGAGAAGATAAGCTAAAGGTGAAGGGGTGTGGGGAGTAAGTAGCCTGTTGTGCAGTGGGATGGAGAGAATAGAAGCTAAAGGTGAAGGGGTGTGGGGAGTAAGTAGCCTGTTGTGGAGTGGGATGGAGAGAAGAGAAGCTAAAGGTGAAGGTGTGGGGAGTAAGTAGCCTGTTGTGGAGTGGGATAGAGAGAAGATAAGCTAAAGGTGAAGGGGTGTGGGGAGTAAGTAGCCTGTTGTGCAGTGGGATGGAGAGAATAGAAGCTAAAGGTGAAGGGGTGTGGGGAGTAAGTAGCCTGTTGTGCAGTGGGATGGAGAGAAGAGAAGCTAAAGGTGAAGGGGTGTGGGGAGTAAGTAGAATGTTGTGGATTGGGATGGAGAGAAGAGAAGCTAAAGGTGAAGGGGTGTGGGGAGTAAGTAGCCTGTTGTGGAGTGGGATGGAGAGAATAGAAGCTGAAGGTGAAGGGGTGTGAGGAGTAAGTAGCCTGTTGTGGAGTGGGATGGAGAGAATAGAAGCTAAAGGTGAAGGTGTGGGGAGTAAATAGCCTGTTGTGGAGTGGGATGGAGAGAATAGAAGCTAAAGGTGAAGGGGTGTGGGGAGTAAGTAGCCTGTTGTGGAGTGGGATGGAGAGAATAGAAGCTAAAGGTGAAGGGGTGTGGGGAGCAAGTAGCCTGTTGTGGAGTGGGATGGAGAGAATAGAAGCTAAAGGTGAAGGGGTGTGGGGAGCAAGTAGCCTGTTGTGGAGTGGGATGGAGAGAAGAGAAGCTAAAGGTGAAGGGGTGTGGGGAGCAAGTAGCCTGTTGTGGAGTGGGATGGAGAGAATAGAAGCTAAAGGTGAAGGGGTGTGGGGAGCAAGTAGCCTGTTGTTGAGTGGGATGGAGAGAAGAGAAGGTGAAGGGGTGTGGGGAGCAAGTAGCCTGTTGTGGAGTGGGATGGAGAGAAGAGAAGCTAAAGGGTGAAGGTGTGTGGGGAGGAATGGGAATCTGTATGATCGCACTAATGCTTAATTCAAACAGAAAACTGGTGGTTTGGGTGTAGCTTTATAGCCTCGTCTATTTTTGAATTTCCCACTTGGGGCCAAATAGTCATTTAAAAAATAACTTTTAAAAAGTTTTTACATTTACCCTACTTCAGTGTTTATTTTTATTGTATTCTTTTTTTAAATTTTATTTCATCACCATTTTTACCTCGTCAGATATGACGGAAGTCACAGGCCCTGCTGTTTGATTAAAAGAGTAGGATACATTTTGACAACTGTTACTGAAACAGGGAAAAACAGAACTAACTTCTTGTCAGACATTATCGAACAGACATTGATTTTTGACATCAGACGTGAATCCAGCGTAAATTCAGTAGCCTACTTAATGGTCTGATCTTAACTGAATATGAGGAAAATGATCACTGAGTTCTGACTTGGTATGAAGGTAAAGATAAATAAAAAGTAACGTGGGCGAATACATAGTGACGGTTCAGCATTAACATCTGTAGATTTAATTTAATCTATTTCTTAATTGAATTGACGTATCTTTATTAAACACGGTCCATATTAAATGAGACAGTCAGTCCGTGATTATGTCGGAAAAGTTTATGCTTTTATATCCGGTGTAATATTTAGCCCATTGATAAGATTTTATAAGATTTAATTTATTTACAGGCTGAGAGGAAGACCGTAGCCTAGTACTTGGCAGATGGAAGCTGTGCGCTCGTCCGATGCAGAAAGGCTTGAACTGTAACAGTTTGTGTGACGGGAGATCCTGCATTGACGGCACGTTATCTCCAGCCAGGCCTTTTTACTTTACCAGTTCATATCACACCAGAACGGACAACAGATTGAGTGCAATTAAACCCAGCTTGTCAGCAGTGAACGGAGCACAGTGAGTAGCCTATTTCTTATGCATAAAGAGTTTTATTTATTATAGTTATCTTAAAGGGATATTTCACTTTTGTCGTCATTTTGTGTGATGTGAAAACACGCAGCTGTAGGCAAGCAAGTGTTTCGGTGGAGAACCGTGCGTGTCCCAGCTCTCCTGAATTGATCGGGTGGTTGGAACATGACTGCGGTTGCAGACAGTTGCACATTCCAGATTGGAGTAAGAATTGGGATATATACAACCCCGGGTTGGGCAGTAAGTTTAAATTTGAAAAAAATTGCAATCAACAAATTCTCCTCAGTGGCAACATTATGGCACAGACTAAGTAGTGGAGGGATTATTATCTTGAGCATGCTGGAGAGAGAGAACTTGCATAAGACCAACATCCAGACAAAGCCCTCTTATGTGTTTAAGACCATGAGATCAAGACTACATTTAACATGCATTACAGCAAGTGTAAATATCCAGAAATATTAGCTCCTGATTCACCAACTACCTTCTGCCCTGCACTTAGGTGTCTCTGATGTCGGGCCGGATTTTGGAGATTCTGCAGGAACTGACAAAAGCACAATTGGAATATTTCAAATTTTGTTTGAACAATGAAGAAGGAGTGCTGGAGGAATGTAAACCCATTCCATGGGGTGAACTGGAGGACAAAAATGTGACCCTTGTTGTCATATTGATGAAGAGTTCCTATGGTAACAAGATGGTGAAGCTCACACTGGAGATCTTAAAGAAAATTGACAGAAATGACCTCGTTGAGAGATGGGAGAGCAATCCTAAAAATAGTAAGATGCATCAATGTTTCTGTTTATACAGTGTAAAAAGAATTGTTATAAGAATACTTAATTTGAAAAGTTACAGGTCTTTTTTTGAAGCAAGTCTACGGATATACAGTATCTGTCCTGTGTAGGTATTTCCTATTCATCTTATAGAACTGGGATAAGCACATGCCTGTTCACTGGTCTCTTGAGCCCTACATTCCATACAACACAATATCTCCTTTCACAAAATACAGTAGAGCTCAAGTCTGATTAAACCCTCCAGACCACAGCTGCCCCATTCAGGGTTCTCCTCCAGACCACAGCTGCCCCATTCAGGGTTCTCCTCCAGACCACAGCTGCCCCATTCAGGGTTCTCCTCCAGACCACAGCTGCCCCATTCAGGGTTCTCCTCCAGACCACAGCTGCCCCATTCAGGGTTCTCCTCCAGACCACAGCTGCCCCATTCAGGGTTCTCCTCCAGACCACAGCTGCCCCATTCAGGGTTCCCCTCCAGACTACAGCTGCCCCATTCAGGGTTCCCCTCCAGACTACAGCTGCCCCATTCAGGGTTCCCCTCCAGACTACAGCTGCCCCATTCAGGGTTCCCCTCCAGACTACAGCTGCCCCATTCAGGGTTCCCCTCCAGACTACAGCTGCCCCATTCAGGGTTCCCCTCCAGACTACAGCTGCCCCATTCAGGGTTCCCGTTTGGGGAAGTTTGTTATCCAATCAGCAGCGAGCTCTTTTCTGTAAGTCAGCGTGTAGCCTTGTCTCCGCTTGCTGAAATATGGAATCCCAGTTTATCGAGACGGGTGAGGACACAAGCGGCAGCTTATTTAACAAGCTTTTTTAACTTAGAAAAGTTACAATTCATTGTGTTATTGTTCTCTATGTTTCTCTAAATGAAGGCTGTTGTTTAATGCGTATAATGTTGTACAATCTTATGTCATTATTTATTTTTTTAAAAGCTGCTTCAGAGATATTTCACTTTAGTATAACAAGTAATTTTGTTAATTTTCCATTCTGTTTTATTTGCATAGTGGGAATACTAGCCACATCCGCTGTCCCTGTTGACCGTTAACAGCATACCCCACATAGGGTGAATACTAGCCACATCCGCTGTCCCTGTTGACCTTTAACAGCATCGCTGTTCCTCCCGGTTGTCAGGCTCCCATTCATTTTCGGGACCTCAACAAAATAGTTTTAAAGCACAAACTAACTACGGAGGATAATACATCAATGTAATGTTTTTTTCTTGATCAAAGATATCTGTTTTTGTCAGCTGATAAGTCGTTTTCTGTGTTTATGTTAGCTATAGAGGAACTATTTTCAAATAGGCTACTGCGTACTAATACAACAATCCATGGTTTGATTTATTTTATCGTGCGCAAGGATAAATCACATAGTAAAAATAACAAAACTTTTTGCCAGATATTCTTTTTCTTTTGTCAGACAATATAACCTTGAAAATACATCAGGTATCAAAACAATCAATAACTTTTGGCGTTAGTACTCTTTTTCAATCTATTATCCTAGTAGTAGTCATAAACTATGAGTAGTTTGTGCTCAGGCGAGTAATTTCGGCGAGGACCTGAAAATGAATGGGAGTGAACTGGGAGCCTGACCACTGGGAGTAACGGCGATGCTGTTAAATGGGCAGTTCACCCAAAAAGGTATTTTTGATATGTTTCAACAAACCCCAAGTGCTATCTATCGATCCATGTGGTTTCACTGAGAACTCACTAGTTCTGCAGATATCTGCTGCAACTCACCTTGACATCAGCCCGATCATGGAATAAAGTTTGTGGTGGTCAAAGCGCCAAAAATATACATTTTAAAAATATCTACAGCAACGTTTGTTTCCAAATATAATGACAGTTACTCACGAACATCCACAGATTTTCGTCGACCAAAATACACCGCCTGTGTGTATCTGTACAAAGTCTGAACAGTATTCTGGGACTTATGTGAACACAGTGCGCCCTAGAAAACTGGCGTGCTGGTTTCAGACTTTGTGCGGATATACACAGTTGCCGTACTTCGGTGTATATTTTTGCTGCTTTGACCACCATAAACTTTGTTCTGTTGAGGTCCATTATATTGGGGTGATGTCTAGGTGAGTTTCAGCGGATATCTGCAGAACTAGTGAGTGCTCAGTGAAACTACCTGGATGGATAGATAGCACTTGGGGTATCTAGAAACATATCAAAAATAAATTTTTGGGTGAACTGCCCCTTTACCAGTCAGCAGGGCAGCTGATGTTGCTAGTATTCACGCTATACAAATACAATGGGGTAAGATCCACAAAATTGCTTGTGTTATAGTTAAAGTGAAATATCCCTTTAAGAAAAAAGGAAACACCTTCAAGTTTTTCCATCAGACCTCAGACCTGGGTCAAAGGCACATGGTCTTTAGATTCTGAGACAATTTGAAACACTCCTGCAGATTTCTGAAAATATTCAGTGAAATACCTGACTAACCAAAATGTACAATATCAGAAGATAATTTGTTCTAAATATAGTAAAATGGTTTGTAATCTGCAGGAATTTTACTGGTATCTAACAGGTTAAAGTATTTCACGTAAATATTTGACCCAGATCTGCTTTCACTTCCAATAGGAGAGGAGCCCAAAGAGGCGGCACCTACTGATAACAAAGGTAAGGAAGGAGTTGTCATTCTTTGTGATCAATGCACTTCACACGATTCTGTCCCTCCATAATCCACATTATTCTATACCAACAGTGGATTTTTTTTTAAAAAAATTTAATTTTTTAAAATGATATTATATAAGCCACATATGTTTTTGGATTTTGGACTGAGAGCCTATTTAGAATATATCCCAGATTTTTCCCAGAAAACATTATACAAAACTCTTTATTCATTCTCCAATGCATACTGTATGTAATTCTCCAATTACATACAGTAAAATGTTTTTATTTTTATTTTATTTAAGTGTTTTGATGAGCACAACCCAAGAGTCAGAACTGCGTTTTACATCTATAACCTAATACATGCAGGCTAGCATTTTGTGTGTAATGTAAGATCCATGGGAAGTGTTTTTTCCAAATAACAATTTAATTAAAACAAATTGATATTAAAGCGGTAATACGTCATTTCTAAATTTTTGGTGGATTTGGCGACATCTTTGGTGACGGGTTTGTTTACACACTCCAAATTCAAAACAAAGTTTTATTCAAAACAAAACTACACACCCAAGAAAAGCGCCACGCTTGGGGGTGTAGCACTAGGAGCACATTGAGGGGTTCATTGGTTTGCTTGGGGGTGTAGCACTAGGAGCACATTGAGGGGTAATAAATACCGCCAGCTCATTCAGTGTAACGGTAGCCTATACTTACACTGTAAAAAAAAATACCAGAAAAAGTGCAACATTGCTGCCAGAATCTTCACCGTTTTCTTACAGTATAACCATTCCAAACATGTAAAATCTCATTTAAATGTGGCAGTTTGCGGCTGGAGTAATTTATATAATGACTCTTAGTTGATCACCCGCAAAGTGTGAAATTATAGCGCATGCAGATACTTTGGCTGCACCCACAAAAAAACACCCCTTATTTTGGATCTTAGTCAATTGACCCCCAAGTATTCATGAACTGTGATAAAGGAGGCCAGCTGAATTTGATTGGTTGGCCTTAATGCATCTGACACACTGTCAGCTATAGATCATACAGTGAAGGATATCTTACCACAGACTTTTTTTTTGGACAAAACCACTTCACAATGAGTCATATAATCCAAGTAGGTTCTACTGAAGCAAGGGTTTGAGCTTCCTGTCGTTGTGCTCAGATGCAACACAACCATAAAAGATTTAACACTGGTTTTTCTTTTTTCAGATGAATCCGTAAAAAAAGCCCAGAAGGTACTGAAAACCCGTCTGAAGCAGAAGTTTCAATTCGTATGTGAAGGTTTAGCAAAGCAGGGCACCCGAACCCTCCTGAATAATATCTATACCGAGCTCTACATCACAGAGGGGGGGAGTGTGGTCAATGATGAACACGAGGTCAGACTGATTGAGAGAGAATCCAAGAGACAAACCACACAGGAGACATCAATATCCTGCAATAACATCTTCAAGCCTTTACCTGGACAAGAGCAACCCAGAACTGTGCTTACAAAGGGCATCGCTGGCATTGGGAAAACAGTCTCGGTGCAGAAGTTCATTCTGGACTGGGCCGAAGGAAAAGCCAATCAGGACATTGATTTCATCTTCACTCTTCCTTTCCGAGATCTGAATCTGAAGAAGGAGAAAGAATTCAGTCTGATGCAACTTCTCCAGAGCAACCTTCCACAACTGAAAGAGGTAAAAAATTTTGAAGATGATGAAGTCAAAGTTGTTTTTATCTTTGATGGTCTGGATGAGTGTCGACTTCCTCTAGACTTCCTAAACAATGAGATGTGCTGTGATATAACAGAGTCAGTATCACTGGATGTGCTGCTGACCAACCTCATTGAGGGGAATCTGCTTCCCTCTGCTCTCCTCTGGATCACCTCCCGACCAGCAGCAGCCAATCAAATCCCTCCTGAGCATGTCCACCAGGTCACAGAAGTACGAGGGTTCAATGACCCACAGAAGGAGGAGTACTTTACCAAGAGAATCAAAGATCAGGCCAGCAAAATTATCTCACACATAAAGTCATTCAGGAGTCTCTACATCATGTGTCACATACCAGTCTTCTGCTGGATTTCTGCTACTGTTCTGGAGACGATGTTGGGTAAAGTAAAGAGTGGAGATCTGCCCAAAACTCTGACTGAAATGTACACACGCTTCCTGCTCATTCAGACTAATCTGAACAATCGGAAGTATCATGGCACCAATGAGACGGACTCAAAGAATGTATCAGAGTCAGATACAGAAATCATCCTGAATCTGGGGCAGCTGGCTTTTCTACAGCTGGAAAAGGGCCATCTGATATTCTATGAAAAGGACCTGAGAGAGAGTGGCATTGATGTCGGTGAAGCTTCAGTGTACACTTCGGTGTGCACAGAGATCTTTAAAAAGGAGGAGTGTGGGGTGGATGAGGAGAAGGTTTACTGCTTTGTACATCTGAGCATTCAGGAGTATCTGGCTGCCTTGTTTGTGTTTCATTCATGTGTAAATAAGAACAAAAATGAACTCGGAGCAGAAGAATCAGAACCTCACAGTGGCAGAGTGCAGCTGTCTGAGTTACACAGGAGTGCATTGTATCAGGCCTTACAGAGTAAGAATGGACACCTGGACCTTTTCCTTCGATTCCTTCTCGGCCTCTCTCTGGACCCCATTCAGACTCTCTTAGCAGGTCTACTGACACAGATAGGAAGCGGATCACCTGTACCAGACACACAGACACAGGCAGAAAGCATATCAGAGAGCATTAAGAAAACAGTCCAACACATTAAGGAGAAGATCAGAAGGGTATCTTCAGCAGAGAGGACCATCAATTTGTTCCACTGTCTCAATGAACTGAATGACAACTCTCTAGTGGAGGAAATCCAGAATTCCCTGAAATCAGGAAAACTTTCTGATGAAAAGCTGGAACCACACCAATGTTCAGCTCTGGCCTTTGTGTTAATGATGTCAGAGGGGATCCTGGATGAGTTTGACTTGAAGACCTACAACACATCAGCAGCAGGTCATCAGAGACTGGTACCAGTAATCAGGAACTGCAGGAAGGCCATGTGAGTATTATGTCATAGTGTAATAATGTAGATTATTGACAACATATTTTCATAACACTATGACACATGTCTAGTGTAATAATGTGCAACAAAACTGAGTCAAAATTTCTGAGTCAAGCTGTGTTTTTCTTTGTTTTTTTATTTTTGTTTCAGATTTTTTCCCATTTTTCTCCAAATTTAGTAGCCAATTGAACCCCTATTCTAATTAAATTCCCCCCGTGTAGCAACCGCTAGAGAATCACTGCTGCACAACCTCCGTCAGCCGGCAGTAGAGCGAAGGTAGCCGCGCTACCAGAGCGCGTCTCCTTCCGAGCCTGACCGTGATTCCAACCCGTCCATGGCTGCTATATGCGCAGCGATTCTCTCCGAGCCCCTCCCCCCACCCGGAAGCAGCCGCCAATTGCTGCTCCCACAGGGCACCGGCCACGCTCGGAAAATGGCAGGTCCGGGGCGCGAACCCCGATCCTCGGAGTACAACTCCGCGGCCTGAGTCAAGCTGTTAACAAATTGTGCGTTTAATGAATACAGAAAACACGTAGCATCCAATGCTCAAACTCACTTATCCGACGTGTAGTACATTTTTTAATGAAATAAAATAATGATTAAACATACCAATTATGACCAATTGGAGATCAGACCAATCTGATGGATAAATCTTTGTTACAATATTCAACTCAAACATAATAAAATTAATAGAGGCTATTATGAAGCTACAGTATTAATGAAAGAATACAGCAAACTAGGCAAAATCAACGGCAAACGTAGCCGTATCTTTTCTTTTTAGTGTTACAATTGTTATAAAATACTGCTAGGTTTGGTTTGAGACTAGTTTGGTTATGAATTAAATGTTTGTGTTACTTACAGGGTTTTTCCCACTCAAAAAGAGGCTTAGGTGATGCCTAAACGTGGCCGGTCTAGCTTGGTCATCGCGACTATCTTAACACCTACACCCCTTCTATTCCAATTTTATGCTTTGATAGACACCAGTTTTCAGCATAGATTATCATAACACTGTCCTTGTTTTTGCTTTTTAAAAAATTTTATTTTATTTTTTATTTTTTTTTCTTCTCAATTTTGTAAATGTTTCATGGCTAAGAGGACCAGAGCAGGTAGTTTGTCAGTATTCATTCATAACTATTCGTTCCCAACAGGGATCTTGATAAGTGGCTGAGATTACTTTGATTCCATTAAAGATGATTGCCATTGCCTCAGGGTACGAAATTAACTATTTTTTTGCCCCCCTTAAAATTAAAATTTATTCTCACGGTAGGTTTTAACTTAGCAATCAGAAACTGCGCGCCGCGCATTAACCACCGCTGAGTGTCTCGGGGCAGTGTCTCCCGGCTGTAGTAGAAAGGAGTCAGAGTTGAGAGCCGTGGGTAAGCACGATTCCCTCAAAGTGGCGAGTCGACTCAGACGACTCAGCATAAAGAGTCGTTCAAAAATACAGATTCGTTCGCGAACTGCTCATCACGAAACCCCTCTTTCTGTAAGGGAAGAGATTTTTGAGCAGAATATATTCTCTATATATATGGCTTATATATTCAATTATCGATGGTGGTGGTGCATGCCTTGATCCCCCCTTATTGAAATTATGTTAAGTAAAATTTATATTGGTTGTTTTCTGGTGTGTTTACTGATGTAAAAAATTATTTTAAAAAGATCAATCGCAATGCACATAGGGTATGACACTCATTAAAAATAGAACTATAGCCTACATTTCAATGGATCGCAGAAAAAACATGCACATCCAGAAACTCAGACAAGTCCCGAACAGAACAGTAGATTGAATACATTTGCAAGAGTCCACACACTCCTACACTTTTCAAAGTGACATACATCCTGGGGGTGGGGGGGGCAGTTATAACCTAATATACATCTGGCTGTAGTTATTATAGTAGGGAGGGGAAAAAGCAGCTTTAGAACGTAGGCAGGAGTGTGTGTGTGTGAGCTTGACGATGCATTTCTCACAGAAAACATAGTTTGTTGACTTCACTGCAGTACTGATCAAACTTAAAAGAAGTGCTAGTGTGTTTTTAGCTTTTATTGATTGCAATTCCATGAGGCTGTTTAATGTAGCTACCACAAGCCAAAAGCACTGGTCCGTAAAATTATTTTAACTATGTATTCAATCAAACGTTCAAAGTGAAACTTTTTGATTATGTTCAGCAGAACCAAAAATTCACACTCAAAAAATGATAAAAGTCCCAGCATAAGATCTCATTAAATCTTTAAAAGTTATACATTTTCTTAATCATCGTTGATTTCACTTAGCCGCTGTCGATGAGGCGCAAATTTCATCAGAGGTATTCTACCTTGTTATTTGGTACCTAAACTTTGCGACACACTAGTCATCGTTGAAATAAATATAGCCTGAAATGTCAATCTTCAGAATCCGTTTAACCGCTAAGCTGAGACTTTAACATTATAAGGCGGGATTTATGCAGTGTCCAGACTCCAGCTAATTAAATATGCGGACTGTTTATAATTGATTTTACCTGGTGTTTTTTGCACGATTTCTCAGAGGCGGCTTAGACTGCTTGAAAAAACACTTGGGCAACCCGCCTACGACATTTCAATGCAGGAAAAACCCTGGTTTGGAGCCTAGGGCAGGCAGTAAATGAACCATGGTCCAAGGCCAGTAGTACCACCCTGGTCCCTGTTTATTCTGCTATAGGCTGACCCTGAATCTCCAGCATAGTGCCTGTAGATACAGTGAAAATAGGAAGGTAGAGGAATTGTAGGATATAATGTACCAGAGTGAGGTCTTTTCAGGGAACTGTTTGAGTAACCTCTGTCTGCGGTGCCTGTGTCTCATATGTAACACCAGCAGAACAGACACACTGCACTACTTGCTCATATGTAACTCCAGCAGAACAGACACTGCACTACCTGCTCATATGTAACTCCAGCAGAACAGACACACTGCACTACCTGCTCATATGTAACACCAGCAGAACAGACACACTGCACTACCTGCTCATATGTAACTCCAGCAGAACAGACACACTGCACTACCTGGTCATATGTAACTCCAGCAGAACAGACACACTGCACTACCTGCTCATATGTAACTCCAGCAGAACAGACACACTGCACTACCTGCTCATATGTAACTCCAGCAGAACAGACACTGCACTACCTGCTCATATGTAACACCAGCAGAACAGACACACTGCACTACCTGCTCATATGTAACTCCAGCAGAACAGACACTGCACTACCTGCTCATATGTAACTCCAGCAGAACAGACACTGCACTACCTGCTCATATGTAACACCAGCAGAACAGACACGCTGCACTACCTGCTCATATTTAACACCAGCAGAACAGACACACTGCACTACCTGCTCATATGTAACACCAGCAGAACAGACACACTGCACTACCTGGTCATATGTAACACCAGCAGAACAGACACACTGCACTACCTGCTCATATGTAACACCAGCAGAACAGACACACTGCACTACCTGCTCATATGTAACTCCAGCAGAACAGACACTGCACTACCTGCTCATATGTAACTCCAGCAGAACAGACACTGCACTACCTGCTCATATGTAACTCCAGCAGAACAGACACTGCACTACCTGCTCATATGTAACACCAGCAGAACAGACACACTGCACTACCTGGCCATATGTAACACCAGCAGAACAGACACGCTGCACTACCTGCTCATATGTAACACCAGCAGAACAGACACACTGCACTACCTGCTCATATATAACTTATTTGCCTTCTTGTTTTTAGAGTGAATCAGCCTTTTGCTGTATTCGCTTGCAAAGTCTTGCAGTTGGAGAGTGTAGCACAGACATCTTACTTGGAACATTACAGACCTTGAAATCTCAATTTAAATCTTAATCACTGAACACTGTCAGTGCTACATTTCAAATACTGCATGTTTTATTTTACCTAATACTATTATACTATAATATATCAGCTCTTCTTTTGCAGACTGGACAGCTGTGACCTCACAGAGGAGTCCTGCGATATTGTGGCCTCAGCTCTCCAGTTATCAAAATCACCCCTGAGAGATCTGGACCTCAGCTTCAATAACCTGGGAGATTCAGGAGTGAAGCTGCTCTGTGATGAACTGATGAGTCCAAACTGTAAACTACAGAGACTGCGGTGAGTAGTGTCACTGTGACTTTACGTAACTAGAACTCATGGTTATGAATGTGTAAGAGTTTCATTTTGTTGCAGGGAGGACAATAATTTTATAACCATTACTTTTCAAAACCTGTTGCCTGAATGTTTATGGCCCTATTTCTGAACGCCTGGGCGCAAGTGGAATTGCTAGTTTTGTCTCACACAAACCCAATATTTTTCACCGACACCAGTTTTGATAGTTTTGTGGTCTGCAGTAAACCCATTTGCATCTACATGGGTTGTGTGGTGCAATAGGGGGGGTGTCCATAGATACATGCAAGTTTTGGTGTTGAATAATGTGTTTAAACCAACCCCGACTAGGTTTTAACTCAAACTATGGCGCATTGTGCTATTTTGGTGGCGTTGTGAATGTGCCGCACATAATGCATGAACACTTAACACAGGTGTGAGAAATATTTAGTTAAATTTGACTAATATAAATGCAATCTGTGTTCAGTTATGCAGTCCAATGCCGACTATTTAGCCAATGCATCTGTATGGAGTTCATAGTGAAGCTACTTGAATGAGAGACAAGGAAGGTGGGAGACCGGCTCTTACCGGGAGATCGGTTACTTACTCCGTACATTGAGCCCAGAACACACGGGCAACTTGCTTTTAATTGTGTGTTTGGCAGGGCTAGTTCAATGATTGAACCAACCTTAGGCATATTAAAAATGTGTTTGGATGGGTCGGGTACATTATAATCAGGGTGGGAAATTCACTTTCTGACCAAACAGCCACAGTGGCTGGTAGATGCAAAGTTTTACTAGCCACCCCAAGATTTTACCAGACACCTTTTAAAAAAAATCTTTTATTTTTTTATGTATTTATTTTTTTGCTACAATAATGTTTCACAATAATGTTTTTACTGTGCAACGCTGGAGGTCTTTCTGGAATTTCTTTATTTATGGTTAATCGAATGCAAATTTCTGCCGGAAATCCGCCTCGGTATTGAGCCGATATTTTAGAAACATTTAGGCTAATAACATCGAGCTTTTAAACGGGTATCAATCGCGACGGTATTATGATTATATAGAGCTAGTCAGTGATGCAGTCACTTCATCAACCAACAAAAACAATGCAATGAGATCAAGGTCTTGCCAAATCTATGCTAGGCTAGGCTACTTGGCCACAGGTAAAATGCAGCAATGCAGCGCAGATGAACTGGGAATATCTCAAGAATATCTTAGAATATTACACTGAACAATAAATTCCCTCTGCAGACCCCGCACCATCCCACAATTCATACGGTTTCCTGTTGATGTTCGCCAATTCCAAAAAAAGTAGACTTCTTCCTTATTCTATAGCCAAAGTAAGCCTGTTCATGAAACACAACATGATCCATAGCGAGGTCAACCCCCCTCTTTCTCTTAGTTTAAAAGTTCTCCTCATTTCTCACTAAAAGTTAGTCTCAGCAGCTTTGTGAATAGATTTTAAGATGAAATAAATAGGAACTTGTTGTGTCACACAGGAGAACTCGTAATGGTAAGATAAAATGTGTTATGAATACAGCCCCTGAAGTCTTTTTTTTGTATCCATATTGCTACACGCTACTGTGTTTGATACATTTACCCGACAATTCAGAAATCTACCTGCATTTGGCGGGTGGCGGGTGCTCATTTCCCACCCTGATTATAATACTGCCCTCAAAGTCAGTGCATTCTTTGTGGTGTGCTGTGTTCTACACTACATAGCCATACACTTTGGATGTGACATAGACCTCACAGAGGACACATTACAGGACTTTGATACGGAGAGAGACGGAGTCGCATGTGATGATTGTGATGGAGATTACAGAGGCACAGAGTGCATGAGAGAGCAGGGACTGGTTGTGATAGAGATTACAGAGGCACAGAGTGCATGAGAGAGCAGGGACTGGTTGTGATGGAGATTACAGAGGCACAGAGTGCATGAGAGAGCAGGGACTGGTTGTGATGGAGATTACAGAGGCACAGAGTGCATGAGAGAGCAGGGACTGGTTGTGATGGAGATTACAGAGGCACAGACTGCATGAGAGAGCAGGGGCTGGTTGTGATGGAGATTACAGAGGCACAGAGTGCATGAGAGAGCAGGGACTGGTTGTGATGGAGATTACAGAGGCACAGAGTGCATGAGAGAGCAGGGACTGGTTGTGATGGAGATTACAGGGGCACAGAGTGCATGAGAGAGCTGCACTAACACTGTGGGTCTTGAAAGCGCTTTTGGCTTTCTGCCAATTGCGGTAACCGGTGACAGTGAATGTAGTTTCAGAATGGAACCCACGCCCTTCACGCAGGAAATGCCTGCACGCGAAGCACAAATTTGTGTCTTTAATGACTGAATATTCCAGCCAGGAGTATGACTCAAACCAGGTACAATTGAAGCTTCTTTGCTGGTTGCCAAATTGCTGCGTGGGGTACTGTTTCAAGGCTGGGCGTCACGGTTCTTCCTCGGGCTGCTGGCTAACATCGCTAACAGTCGTAGTAGTTCTATCATCGCTTGCGCTGCCAGGAGCTGGTTGAGCGGCTAGCGGAGGAGCTGGTTGAGCGGCTAGCGGAGGAGCTGGTTGAGCGGCTAGCGGAGGAGCTAGCATGTCAGCCAAGGTGTCTTCCCGCTCCCTCCCTCGATCCTCTTCTTCTCCCTCAATGACGGGCTGCTGTTAACCTCCTCTTTCTCCATCTCATTTTGAATTAAAACAGGTTCAACTACTGGTTCCTCTGGGCGAGGTCATTTTGGAACGAGAAAACGATGCGTTTCTAAGCTAGCGTAACGTTACAGAAACGGGATAGATAGCCATAAATAAATCTTGCGAGTAACGTGATCTCAATCACGTGCAATCACAAGGCAGTGACACTGATCTGTGGTCATTAACAGTACAATGTTGACAATTGAATACAAGCAGAAATGTAGAGTGGATCTGACTTTAGACCAGTGCATAGATCGTTAGGCTGAATTCAAAAGACTACAGACATGACGGCTGCCTGTATTTTGTATGACAAACTTCAGGGAATTTATTGGTGGTGCTACGGTGGTGCTATAGCCCCCCTAAGCGCCGCCACTGGCCCCCCAGATGTTAGACCAGGAGGGCAAAACACAAGTTACAATATAAGAAAGGGGGCTATTTGAGTCAGAATTATATCTGTAGAACTGTCAGAGTTCAGTCCAGCAGGATGTATAATTCTCAGGTCCAAAGTGCTGCAGTTGGCGAGTGTAGCAGACATCTTCATCTTCAGACCTTGAAATCTCAATTTAAATCTTCATCACTGAACTCTACTAGTGTTACATTTCAAATATTTTATTTTACCTAATATTATTATACTATAATATATCAACTCTTCTTTAGACACTGAACACTGTTACTGTTATATTTAAATTATGACGTGTTATATTACACAATAATAATTTAACTATATCAACTCTTCTTTTGCAGGCTGAACAGCTGTGCCCTCACAAATACGTCCTGTGATATTGTGGCCTCAGCTCTCCAGTCATCAAACTCACCCCTGAGAGATCTGGACCTCAGCTACAATAACCTGGGAGATTCAGGAGTGAAGCTGCTCTGTGACGGACTGATGAGTCCAAACTGTAAACTGCAGAGACTGGGGTGAGTAGTACTGCGTGGTCTTAACTAAGCAGAATCAGTGATTATAGCTCTATGCAGTGAAATATAAAAAGCTCTTTCTCTCTGTTTACTTCTCTTTCCACAAGCATTCTTTCCTTGTCCACATTAGTCTCATCCCTCTCTCTTTACTCCTCTATCACAGTAAAGAAAAGCAGGATATAACCTTATGAGTCTTAGGGTTGCCAGGTTTGTGTTTCCTGACCAGAATGTAAGGTTTCAGTGGAGTCTGTAGTATCAGACCACAGGTGATGACTGGATGCTGAATGTATGATTGAGTTGGTAAAAGATTGACCACCTGCATAGTAAAATGTTTCAGGTCTGTCACACATTGCAGTCTTCATCCATCTCCATTATTCACTACCTGTTATGAACTCTATTGAAATCCTTAATTTTACTCCACTCTCTTTCACACACTGACCTTGTACTGGAGGTGAGTTGTGCTCCTTCATCACATACCTGTATGTCCTACAGGGATGTGGTGTTTCTGAAAGAATTGTGCATGAAATGGGTGGTAAAGCCGGACATTTACTTCAGTTGGTGCAATCCCAAAACATTCTGGATATTATACCATTGTAAGGAGGCTTGCTATGTGGAATAGTCTGATTCAGAGATCAATGTTTTAGCTCTAGCTCATGCTGAACTTAATTAAAACATAATTAATAGGAGTATTTAACAAATCAGTATTCAAATATCATTCTCTAACAGTAGTTGGTCAGGATAATTTTACTTATCTTACTAGAAAGGATCAGAAGAGGACACCTCACTGCCATATAGTGCACAGGCTCATTATATAGCAGGAACACAAGGAGACACCTCACTGCCATATAGTGCACAGGCTCATTATATAGCAGGAACACAAGGAGAATGCCATAGTCTCGATGCTTTCTTGGTAACTATGGTATTTTTTGACCAATCTCAAATCCATATAAGCAGGCGTGGATTTTTTCTTGCCTTGCTGCAGAGTTGGTAAATTAGTAAAAACTTGCGAAAATAACAGGAAACGACTATTACGCTTCGGCGAGCAAATGTACATTCTAAGTTGTTTGCGTAAAACTAAACTAATAACATCTAATAACTAACATCTCTATGCTTAAAACCAATGGTAGGATTGGATATTTATTTCATATTTAGTAGCAGATATTGGTATTAGAATAATGTGGTATAATTACACAAGAATTTTGCATTTGTGTGAGCGGAGCTTTTCACAGCTTTTTTGGCATACAATCGGGGCTATTGTTGGGTTTTTGTTGTGACGACAGAATAAAAATTTGAGTGGTTAAAAAAAAAAAATAGTGTCCACTGTATCACGCATGGGTAAGTACAAACCCCAATTCCAAAAAAGTTGGGACAGTCTGTAAAATGCACATAAAAGCAGTGATTTGTAAATTCTCTTTTACATATATTTAATTGAAAACAGTACAAAGATATTTAACGTTTTACCTTATCAACTTGATTTTTGTAAATATACGCCAATTCCGAATTTGATGCCTGCAACACCCCTTAAAAAACTGGATAGTTTGCTGCAAACTTGCAGCTAATATGTAGCTCATTTTCCGCAAACTAAACAGTTTTTCACAAAATGTTGCCAGAGGTTTGTCAGTTCGTCAGTGGTGAACTAAAAACTTTGCCAGAAGTGAATGGCAGTTTCCACAAAGCTAATTTGCATGTGAAAATAGGCCAAAGGTTTGCTAATATCAACAAGGTCACGAGGAATTCCTCACATTCCTCACAAAGGAGCAGGGGACCTCACTGGCAGAATCGCTGACCGCAGTGACTGTTGAACTTATAGAATCATGACAGTGCAGGGCGAAGTCCAGGTAGCCGCTGCACAAATGTCAGACAGAGAAACACCCTTGAACGCTGCCCATGATGTAGCAACGTGTCTGGTAGAGTGGCACTTCACCACACATGGAGGGGGGCGGTTAGCATGTGCGTAAGCCAGGGTGATAACCTCCACAATCCAGTGTGACCGCCTCTGCTTTGTCAGGGCTGCACCCCTGTTTTCCTGCCATGGCAGATAAAGAGCTGATCTGCCTGCCTCATAGCAACCGTTGTGTTCATATAGCAACGAATGGCCCGAACAGGGCAAAGGAGGTCCACTCATCCCCTTCATTCTGGAAGGGCGGTGGGTGGAAAGCCGCTAATGTAATAGACTGGTTGATGAACTGAGGTGACAAAACCTTGGGCAGAAACACCGGGTTAGGCCACATGGTGACACCAGATCCACCTGGGCCCCATTTGACGCGCATCGGGCTCACCGAGAGAGCCTGGAGTTCACTCACCCTCTCAGCTGTCGTAATGGCCAGGAGAACCGCTGTCTTCAATGACTGCCACTTAAGCTCAGCTCCCATCAATGGCTCGTATGGAGGTGAGCAAAGAGCCTCAAGCACCACGGGCAAAGCCCAAGGAGGGCTACGAGAGAGTTTGGAAGGTCACAGACAAGTGAAACAGTAGTTACATTTCTTAAACTTTGCAATAAAAAGACGTTCATTAATGTGAAAAGAACATTAAAAGAAGCATAACCTTTGCACAATTGTTTTGTCAAATTAATTTAGCCTTTGGTACCAAGCAGAGATCGAACCACTGACCTCACAACTTTCACGTCTTAAAGTGAAACAATGAACAGTTAATATTGTGAATATTACGCGCATCGAAAATAAATGTTAGGAAAAAGGCGAGGATCAAACCGCCAATCTGCTATAGGGTATAGGGCCGTAACCAGTGTTTGAATTGTCGTTGAACGCAGGGGAGCGCCGTTCCTCTTGTTCAGGGAAATTGGGAAAATCGTCCGCCTTGTTAAGATATGCAATACTGTAAAACGAAACGCATTGGATTCAGTCCAATCACATATTTTCACTCCTTGCATCATTTCCTAATGTTCTTTCTTCAGTCCTTTGCTCCACCCAGAGGCCCGGACTGGCCATCTGGCAGTTCTGGCAAATACCAGAAGGGCCGATCTGATTTTCAACCATTTTGGGCCGGTGTAGCGTAGGCTACAATTCTTCTCAGCGTACAATTTTTCCTGGATACTTCTGGGTCCGTCACTCGAACAGGACAAATAACCAATCGCTGCTCAACGACGAGCGTGAAGTTGAGCAATGTCCAATCAGATTTCATTGTGCACGTTTATGAAAAGACGAGCAATTTTTTTTAACCCATCTGTGGTCAGTAGCAACCATTTGTGCTATGTAACGTGAGTGTATAACTCGCTAATGATGTTTATTTACAGGCCAATTGAACAAATACATTGAAAATGATCGGTTCAGTGCTAGGTGCTAGCGAGACGTACAGGCAATGGACCTGGAAGTGGGAAAAATTATATGCTGGGAAGAATTGTACGCTACACTGGCCCGACTGTCTTGTTGCAAAAGAGAGTTGGAGAGAAGTTGGGCAGTTATTATTTTCATATTCTATTCATTTGTGGCTAGGTCATATATTGATTGGTCATGTAAAGGCATGTAAAGTTGTCTGTGTGTTTTTCGCAGGACAAATCATATGTCTGTTTGTAAAATTATGGCTGAAATGTAAATGTGTTAATGTTTTATTTTTGGTTTGGCGGGGGGTAAATTACATGTAGCCTACAGGTAAATAAACTGTGGTGGCCTGTAAACTGTAATTTGTTCCGATACTGTTTCAGAACAACGGCGACCTGCACATAAAAAGCTGAGGGGGCACAGTTTGGAGACTGAAACTGTTTGGAGAATAGTTTTGAGGGAATATACAGTCATCTTACAATATTTTTGGATGAAAATAACATTTGGAAATAAAATAAAATGGACTTATTTATATATATGATGAAATCTGGCCAAATCAGGGGCTCATTGAATGGGCACATCACAGTCACTGTTTCAGAATGAAGGCGTAGCTTGCGGTGCCATATATTTTTACTGCAACCTTGGACTGTGATTTCATACTCTTTAAATTAACCAGAACAACAAACGTGACAGCTTTTATGCAATTTATTTGACACACTTAAACAGCACACTTCTGCCAGTGCTTTGTACGCAGGAGACAGGGCGCAATAGATAGGGCTCTGATTCAGACACACTGCACTGTACGCAGGAGACAGGGTGCAGTAGATAGGGCTCTGATTCAGACACAGTGCTTTGTACGCAGGAGACAGGGCGCAATAGATAGGGCTCTGATTCAGACACAGTGCTTTGTACGCAGGAGACAGGGCGCAATAGATAGGGCTCTGATTCAGACACAGTGCACTGTACGCAGGAGACATGGTGCAGTAGATAGGGCTCTGATTCAGACACAGTGCACTGTACGCAGGAGACATGGTGCAGTAGATAGGGCTCTGATTCAGACACAGTGCACTGTACGCAGGAGACAGGGCGCAGTAGATAGGGCTCTGATTCAGACACAGTGCACTGTACGCAGGAGACAGGGCGCAGTAGATAGGGCTCTGATTCAGACACAGTGCACTGTACGCAGGAGACAGGGCGCAGTAGATAGGGCTCTGATTCAGACACAGTGCACTGTACGCAGGAGACAGGGCGCAGTAGATAGGGCTCTGATTCAGACACAGTGCACTGTACGCAGGAGACAGGGCACAATAGATAGGCTCTGATTCTGACACAGTGCACTGTACGCAGGAGACAGGGCGCAGTAGATAGGGCTCTGATTCGGACACAGTGCACTGTACGCAGGAGACAGGGCGCAGTAGATAGAGCTCTGATTCGGACACAGTGCACTGTATGCAGGAGACAAAGCACAGTAGATAGAGCTCTGATTCGGACACAGTGCACTGTATGCAGGAGACAGGGCGCAGTAGATAGGGCTCAGATTCGGACACAGCCCTCGTGTCCATCTACCTGCAGTAACAGTCAGGGGCAATGATCAGTTGTGGTGTTTTCATACAGCCAGTAGATGGCGCTGCAGTGTAATTCAGTTGGCGCCGTAATTACATTGATAAGAGATCATGACTGACTGCCAGTTGAAGTGAAGTGCAGCTCAGTGAGAGGAGCTTACATATTTAAGACTTTAATTTGTTATAGTTAAAACTGAATGTGGCTATTTGGTAACTTGATGGTTACAACATTGGGAAGAAAATAAATGTTTATCATGATAACACTTAGTGGGTTTTTCTTGTAAATTATATGTAATCTATTCATAGTGATGAAGATTGTATGTTTTTTACAATGTACTGATGTTTGTAGACTGATAAACATGTCTGGTGAGGTAAAGTTCACCACCGTGATCATAGTATAACTTCTGTTTGTTTTCTTTTGTTTACAGATTAAATTAAATATGTTTGCAAATCAGAATGTGTCCTGTATGATATTAGCATTTTATGGAAAGGGTTTGGAAATTAAATCTTTGCAGTAGGCTCCCAACCTTGAGTTGAATTGCCCCCTTATTATTTAGTTATATTTGTTGGTTAATATAGCCAAGTAATTGCCTCAGTTTTTTTGTGGATTAGTCAGAATACTTTATGAAACTAATTTACACAACCTGTCCCTGCTTTTGTGTGCACATCCCATAATTTTGTGTGTGTGTGTGTGTGTGTGTGTGGTCTCTCCACAGGCTGGGTTGGTGTAATCTCACAGAAGGCTGCTGTGATGTTCTGGCCTCAGTCCTGCATTCTCCTCACTCAGAGCTGAGAGATCTGGAGCTCAGAGACAATGAGCTGCAGGATTCAGGAGTGAGAGCGCTCTCTGCTGGACTGGAGGACTCACTCTGTAAACTACAGACACTGGGGTGAGTACAAACACAAACCCCTTCAATCAAAAAGGGCTCAAATGTCACTAAATACAACACTAATGTTAATTATGTTTTGAATATGAAAATAAACAATGGAGTTCTGTATACTTCACAGAACTGAAGCAACATATTCCTGTCCTGTCTCTGTAGAATAAGACCGTACACACATTTTAAAGTCCATTTAAATATTTTAATCTGACATCAATTGGACAAAACATCTTCTTGAGAAACATCAAATCACATCAGTTTATACATTCCTCAAAATAAAAAAAATAAAAAAAGGTTAACCTGTTCAAATGAAAGGAACCTGTTCATCCTCTTAAATAATGATTAGGATTTAAAAATCTGTGTGTGCTGTAAGGTGTGTAACACACTGCTATGTGTTTGACACACACAGCCCTGTTAGTTTATATTAATGTGCTGTAAGGTGTGTAACACACTGCTATGCGTTTGACACACACAGCCCTGTTAGTTTATATTAATGTGCTGTAAGGTGTGTAACACACTGCTATGTGTTTGACACACACAGCCCTGTTAGTTTATATTAATGTGCTGTAAGGTGTGTAACACACTGCTATGCGTTTGACACACACAGCCCTGTTAGTTTATATTAATGTGCTGTAAGGTGTGTAACACACTGCTATGTGTTTGACACACACAGCCCTGTTAGTTTATATTAATGTGCTGTAAGGTGTGTAACACACTGCTATGTGTTTGACACACACAGCTCTGTTAGTTTATATTAATGTGCTGTAAGGTGTGTAACACACAGCTCTGTTAGTTTATATTAATGTGCTGTAAGGTGTGTAACACACAGCTCTGTTAGTTTATATTAATGTGCTGTAAGGTGTGTAACACACAGCTCTGTTAGTTTATATTAATGTGCTGTAAGGTGTGTAACACACAGGTCTGTTAGTTTATATTAATGTGCTGTAAAGTGTGTAACACACTGCTATGTGTTTGACACACACAGCCCTGTTAGTTTATATTAATGTGCTGTAAGGTCTGTGTGCTTCTCTCTGCAGGCTGTCAGGCTGTAGAGTCACACAGACAGGCTGTGATTCTCTGGCTTCAGCTCTGTGTTCAAACCCCTCACACCTGAGAGAGCTGGACCTGAGTTACAATCACCCAGGAGACTCAGGAGTGAGAGCGCTGTCTGCTGCTAAACTGGACACACTCACACTGCTGTAAGTGTACAGAGATTCCACACTGCACCACACACACACACACACACACACACACACACACACACACACACACACACACACACACACACACACACTCTGCTGTAAGTACAGAGATTCCACACCACCCCACACACGCACGCACTGCTGTAAGTACACAGAGGGAATTGTAAGGGCTGTGGTGTAGCTGGGCTTGTGTCGGTGGGGGTGCGCTCTGGGGGGTTGGGGGCATTGTAAGCGCTGTGGCATAGCTGGGCTTGTGTTGGGGGGTGTGCTCTGGGGGGCGGAGGCATTGTAAGGGCTGTGGTGTAGCTGGGCTTGTGTTGGTGGGGGTGTGCTCTGGGGGGCGGGGGCATTGTAAGCGCTGTGGCATAGCTGGGCTTGTGTTGGTGGGGGTCCGCTCTGGGGGGCGGGGGCATTGTAAGGGCTGTGGTGTAGCTGGGCTTGTGTTGGTGGGGGTGCGCTCTGGGGGGCGGAGGCATTGTAAGCGCTGTGGCGTAGCTGGGCTTGTGTTGGTGGGGGTGCACTCTGGGGGCGGGGGCATTGTAAGGGCTGTGGTGTAGCTGGGCTTGTGTTGGGGGGTGTGCTCTGGGGGGTGGGGGCATTGTAAGGGCTGTGGTGTAGCTGGGCTTGTGTTGGGGGGTGTGCTCTGGGGGTGGGGGCATTGTAAGGGCTGTGGTGTAGCTGGGCTTGTGTTGGGGGGTGTGCTCTGGGGGGTGGGGGCATTGTAAGGGCTGTGGTGTAGCTGGGCTTGTGTTGGGGGGTGTGCTCTGGGGGGTGGGGGCATTGTAAGGGCTGTGGTGTAGCTGGGCTTGTGTTGGGGGGTGTCCTCTGGGGGGTGGGGGCATTGTAAGGGCTGTGGTGTAGCTGGGCTTGTGTTGGTGGGTGTGCTCTGGGGTGCGGAGGCATTGTAAGGGCTGTGGTGTAGCTGGGCTTGTGTTGGGGGGTGTGCTCTGGGGGGTGGGGGCATTGTAAGGGCTGTGGTGTAGCTGGGCTTGTGGTGGGGGGTGTGCTCTGGGGGGTGGGGGCATTGTAAGGGCTGTGGTGTAGCTGGGCTTGTGTTGGGGGGTGTGCTCTGGGGGGCGGGGGCATTGTAAGGGCTGTGGTGTAGCTGGGCTTGTGTTGGGGGGTGTGCTCTGGGGGCGGGGGCATTGTAAGGGCTGTGGTGTAGCTGGGCTTGTGGTGGGGGGTGTGTTCTGGGGGGTGGGGGCATTGTAAGGGCTGTGGTGTAGCTGGGCTTGTGTTGGGGGGTGTGCTCTGGGGGGCGGGGGCATTGTAAGGGCTGTGGTGTAGCTGGGCTTGTGGTGGGGGGTGTGTTCTGGGGGGTGGGGGCATTGTAAGGGCTGTGGTGTAGCTGGGCTTGTGTTGGGGGGTGTGCTCTGGGGGGCGGGGGCATTGTAAGGGCTGTGGTGTAGCTGGGCTTGTGTTGGGGGGTGTGCTCTGGGGGGCGGGGGCATTGTAAGGGCTGTGGCGTAGCTTGTAAATACTGACATAATACACAGATAACAAATATGTAATTACTGTATGTATAATATAAGTAATGTGTTTTCGCTCTCTCTCTCTCTCTCTCTCTCTCTCTCTCTTTCTCTCTCTCTCACACACACACACACACACACACACACACTCTCTCTCTCTGTTCTGCTGTTCCTACAGTGTGGACCACGGAGGAGAGAACAGGACCAAACCTGGACCCAGGAAATGTAAGTTTGTGTCGATACAGAAGTCACTGCTGCGTGTGTGTGTGTGTGTGTGTGTGAGACTTTACAAAAATGTCTCTCATACACACATAAACACACACAAAGAGAAACACACATGTACACACACACAGGTACTATCACAGCCTTTTCTCTGTCACACACATAATGAGGTGAATATTAATAATGATAATTAATCGCATTAATGTCTCTGGTGTGCAGACGGCTGTCAGCTCACTCTGGATCCAAACACAGCACACAGAGAGATGTCTCTGTCTGAGGAGAACAGGAAGGTGACACAAACGGAGGGGAGAGAGGAGCCATATCCTGATCATCTGGAGAGATTTGAGTCTGTGCCCCAGGTTGTGTGCAGAGAGAGTTTGTGTGGGCGCTGTTACTGGGAGGTTGAGTTCAGTGTGTCTGGGGACAGGGCGGGAGGGGTTGATATCGCAGTGGCGTATAAAGGAATTGGCAGGAAAGGAGGGGGTCTTGACTGTGTGTTTGGATGCAATAAAAACTCCTGGAGTCTGATGTGCGATAAAGCTGATAAACCCAGATACTCTGTCCTGCACAATAATAACCCAACAGAAATACCTGCCCACCCCTCCCTCTACCGCAGAGTACCAGTGTGTGATGATGATGATGCTGGTGAAGTTGTGTGTGTGTACAGGGTAGGGGTGGGTGTGGACCTTCCGGCCGGCATTCTGTCTTTCTACAGCGTCTCTGACTCTGACACACCGATCCTCCTGCACACATACCACACACACTTCACTGAACACACACCTCTCTGTGCTGGATTTAGTGCGTGTAACTCCTCAGTGTCCCTCTGCCAACTGGACTAGAGTCACACACACACACACACACACACACACACACACCCTCCCATACACCGACACACACTCATGCCCTCCCATACACCGACACACACTCATGCCCTCCCATACACCGACACACACACTCATGCCCTCCCATACACCGACACACACGCTCTCTCATACATACCATACCACATTCAAATCTGACAAATACACTCACTCTTTCACACTCACACATTTTCTGACATACACACACACCTTCACTCTAACATTCATATACATTTCTGACCAATACACACACATTTTCTCAAGCAGACACACACAAATACATTCTCACTCTTGCACACACCCACGCCCTCTTATGCACACACACATTCACTCTTTCACACTCTCACACCCAACTCAGACGCACACGTACACACATACTCTCACAAGTACAGGCACACACACTCACACAGTTTCTCTCATATGCTGTGAAATTCTCGCACACACAGACCGTTTTAGACACTTGCATGTACACCCAACCTTACTAAACCAATACACAACCACGACCAAAACCTGACCCAGCCTTACTAAACCAATATACAACCACGACCAAAACCTGACCCAGCCTTACTAAACCAATATACAACCACGACCAAAACCTGACCCAGCCTTACTTAACCAATATACAACCACGACCAAAACCTGACCCAACCTTACTAAACCAATACACAACCACGACCAAAACCTGACCCAACCTTACTAAACCAATATACAACCACGACCAAAACCTGACCCAGCCTTACTAAACCAATATACAACCACGACCAAAACCTGACCCAACCTTACTAAACCAATACACAACCACGACCAAAACCTGACCCAGCCTTACTAAACCAATATACAACCACGACCAAAACCTGACCCAGCCTTACTTAACCAATATACAACCACGACCAAAACCTGACCCAGCCTTACTAAACCAATATACAACCAGGACCTAAACCTGACCCAGCCTTACTAAACCAATATACAACCACGACCAAAACCTGACCCAACCTTACTAAACCAATACACAACCACGACCAAAACCTGACCCAGCCTTACTAAACCAATATACAACCACAACCAAAACCTGACCCAGCCTTACTAAACTAATATACAACCACGACCAAAACCTGACCCAGCCTTACTTAACCAATATACAACCACGACCAAAACCTGACCCAGCCTTACTAAACCAATACACAACCACGACCAAAACCTGACCCAACCTTACTAAACCAATATACAACCACGACCAAAACCTGACCCAGCCTTACTAAACCAATACACAACCATGACCAAAACCTGACCCAACCTTACTAAACCAATACACAACCACGACCAAAACCTGACCCAGCCTTACTAAACCAATACACAACCACGACCAAAACCTCACCCAACCTTACTAAACCAATACACAACCACGACCTCACCCTCACCCAACCTTACTAAACCAATACACAACCACGACCAAAACCTGACCCAGCCTTTGTACAACCAGGTGTACCCAATAAAAATTTCAGCTGTACCCAATATTAACCTCAGTACAGCTTAAATCCTGTATATAAGAATATGATCTTTTAGCAGGTTCAGGTTAAGCGCTTGCTATCTAATTATGATTTCTTTTTTTGCATTGAAAGAAAACTTTTGTGTGTGTACTTTTTAAGATTAAAACATCAAATGTAACATATTAAGAGTGTGATACTGGCTAAAGTTAGCAGAGTAAAATGCTTTTGAAGTCATAATTCAGTCTCTTGTATCTTTGCATCTTTGTATAAAAATAAGCCAGTGACAAACTCCTCAAGTTAAACATGCATTTTTGAGCAAAATCAGCTGATGGGCAGAATTCAGACTGATCACCGAAGTGTACTTATTTCCTTTCTGTACTGATCACTGCAGTGTACTTATTTCCCTTCTGTACTGATCACTGCAGTGTACTTATTTCCCTTCTGTACTGATCACTGCAGTGTACTTATTTACTTTCTGTAAACATCACTGCAGTGTACTGTTACGGTGAAACACTTCACCATCACATAATTAAAGGGACAACAACAGAATTGAATTTTAAAGCAAAAATGTAATTTATTTAGAAAGACAAACAAACAAGGAGTAACAAATGTCTAAGGGTATATGTTTAAATGCAAGAGAGAGGTTGTGGGTGAGTGGATGCGGTGAATGCGTCTGTATGTTAGATATGAGACTATAGCTAATAAGAGTGAGGATGAGGGTAAAGAATCAAAGACAAAGAACAAAGCAAAGTGCCCAAGTGAAAGAGTAACGTAATAGTGCCTGCCACAACCGAAGAGAGTGCCTCCTGAGAGAGAGACATAACCTGCTTATATACCCCGCCCATTAACCCAGGTGTGATCAATAAGGTCATTATGATCACCTGACCTAGCTCTGCCATGTAGTGGCATCAAAAGGCCTAAAGGGGGTGCAGGGGGTCGTCACACCTCCCCCACTAAAAAGAGGTTTGTTAAAACCTCAAATAACCAAAACAAAAATAAAGACCAATAAAGAGTTCAAACCCACTACACTGTCTCTTCCCAGATCCTGGGCCCTAGGACTAGGAAAAGCAGTGAAACCCCAGTCACAAGGTGGAGATAGAAGAAAACCAAAAAAATAAATAATTTTAACGGGACAACGCATCTGCCACAATGTTGTCCTTGCCCCTGATGTGTTGGATTTTCAGCGGGTATTGCTGTAGAATTAAGCTCCAGCGCATAATGCGCTGATTCTGGTTCCGCATACGATCAATGAAGACCAGCGGGTTGTGGTCAGTAAAAATGTCTATTGGACTCGAAGATGAGCCCAAATAGACCTCAAAATGTTGAACAGCAAGAATTAAAGCAAGTGCTTCTCTCTCCACTGTGGAGTAGACTTGCTGATGACGATTAAACCTTTTAGAAAAATATGCTACGGGGTGCTCTACACCATCGGATCCCAACTGTAACAAAACTGCACCAGCGCCACTCTCACTGGCATAAACAGCTACACTGAAAGAACAGTCAAAGTTTGGGGCCGACAGCACAGGGGAAGAAGCAAGCAAAAGCTTAACATTCTCAAAAGCTTCTTGACATTTCCTAGACCAATCAAATTTCACTTTAGGGCTAAGGAGGTTTGTCAAAGGTGTAACAACAGAAGAATTTTTTTTACAAAAGTCCCTGTAGTAACCTGCCATACCAAGAAACCTCCGGAGCGCTCGGCGCGTTTCAGGTATAGTAAAGCTACATATGGCTTCAATCTTTGCTCCTACAGGCCGAACTTGTCCTCCACCAACTATCTTACCAAGATAGGCAACACTAGCCTTACCGAACTCACACTTGGCAAGGTTTACTGTAAGATTAGCGGCAGCAAGACGAGTAAAGAGTTCGTTGATCTGGTCTAAATGATGAGTCCAGTTGGTACAATATAGGACCACATCATCTAAGTACGCATCACAACCCCGCATACCTGCCAAGACCCGATTGACGAGCCTCTGAAAAGTGGCGGGAGCATTTCTGACCCCAAATGGCATGACGTGGTACTGCAGGAAATTATCAGATGTAACAAACGCAGATAATTCCTTAGCCCTGGATGTTAAAGGGACCTGCCAGTACCCTTTTAGAAGGTCAAATTTGCTCACAAATTTGGCGGAGCCAACACGGTCTATACAATCATCACATCGGGGTAACGGATAGCAGTCTGGTTTTGTAACTGAATTAAGTCTCCTATAATCAGTGCAGAAACAAAAAGTCCCATCCGGTTTGTTCACTAACAAACAGGGTGAACTCCATGCACTAAAACTAGGTTCAGCAAGATTATGGGCTAACAAATAGTCCACTTCTTTCTGCAATAATTCCCTCTTCCTAGGATTGACACGATAGGCGTGTTGCTTTATTGGCAAAGCCCCGCCAACATCAATATCATGCTCAATCACAGATGTACGGGTAGGAACATCAGGGAAAAGAGCAGGAAAAGATTCAACCAACCCAACGATATCTGCTTTCTCCACATCATTCAAATGGGAAAGATGTGAAGGTAACTCTGCCAGGAACTCAGAATTTCGCAGGCGACCCTCTACGATCGCCTGTGATGGACCTCTCACGCCCTCACTGGACTCCTCACTGACAGAATCAAGACTTTCTGAATCGTTACCCACCGAAGAAAACACATGGTCTGGATCACTAGAGCCCCCTAGAGGCGTGATGGCAATTAACCCAACAGGTGCAGCTGGCAAAGAAGAAAAATAAGGTTTCAAGAGATTAATATGGCAAACCTGCACCTTTTTCCGCCGATCTGGCGTACTAAGAACATAATTGTGATCGTTGAAACTTTTCACAATTTCGTACGGGCCACTGAATTTAGCCTGAAAGGGACTACTCAAAAGAGGCAACAAAGCTAAAACTTTATCCCCAAGGTTAAAACTACGGTGTTTCGCCCTGCGGTTATAAAGACGTTGCATCTTAGACTGAGCTTTACCCAGTTTACGTCCAGCAGCAGCTCTAGCTTCATACAAACGATAGCGGAATCCGCTAACATAGTCCAACACGTTAACAGGTGTCTCAGCAGTGCACCACTCATCAGCTAAAACAGCGGTTGGCCCTCTCACAGCATGTCCAAATACCAGTTCATTAGGGCTAAAGCCCGTGCTCTCCTGAACAACCTCTCTAATTGCTAGGAGTAGCCAAGGGAGACCCTCTTCCCAATCAGACTCAAGTTCTACACAGTAAGACCTTAAAAGAGACTTGAGCGTCTGATGAAAACGTTCGAGAGCACCCTGACTCTGAGGATGGTATGCACTTGAGATGTTATGTTTGGCTTTAAGTTGACGTAATGCCCTAGTAAACTGCTTCGACATGAAATTAGACCCTCGGTCACTTTGAAGGACTTTTGGAATCCCAAAAGTTGACATAAAATTCGTAAGAGCCTTCAACACAGACTTAGTCGTAATTGACCTAAGTGGATACGCTGCAGGGTAGCGCGTAGATTGACACATCACTGTCAATAGGTAAAGATGTCCAGCCTTAGAGCGAGGCAATGGACCAACACAATCAATTATGAGGTGCTCAAAAGGATTAGACACCGCAGGGATGGGCTGCAATGGCGCCCTGAATACCTAGCCCAAAGAAGCTAATTGTCCTGGCTAGCTCTTCTGAGAAGTGCCGGCCTTGGGGCGACTGGCTAACGCTGAACTCGCCACAATGTTTTACCACTGTACGAAGCGTGCCCCTGACAGAAGTTAAAAAACTTCGGACCAGGATTTTCTCAAAATAACAAACTAAAACAATAAAGGCAAAACAATAAACAGTGCTCCGAAGGAAAGGCAAGCCCAGCTGGAGCACTCTTCCTTGCCAGAGACTGTACAAAACTATAGCCAAAACAAATAATAGACGTTCTCACCTGAACTCACAAAAGTCTATGGATTCCGGATTTTTCACCGACAGGCTTCGCGGACGAGCAACCCAAAATTACGTTACGGTGAAACACTTCACCATCACATAATTAAAGGGACAACAACAGAATTGAATTTTAAAGCAAAAATGTAATTTATTTAGAAAGACAAACAAACAAACAAGGAGTAACAAATGTCTAAGGGTATATGTTTAAATGCAAGAGAGAGGTTGTGGGTAAGTGGATGCGGTGAATGCGTCTGTATGTTAGATATGAGACTATAGCTAATAAGAGTGAGGATGAGGGTAACGAATCAAAGACAAAGAACAAAGCAAAGTGCCCAAGTGAAAGAGTAACGTAATAGTGCCTGCCACAACCGAAGAGAGTGCCTCCTGAGAGAGAGACATAACCTGCTTATATACCCCGCCCATTAACCCAGGTGTGATCAATAAGGTCATTATGATCACCTGACCTAGCTCTGCCATGTAGTGGCATCAAAAGGCCTAAAGGGGGTGCAGGGGGTCGTCACAGTACTTATTTCCTTTCTGTACTGATCACTGCAGTGTAGTTATTTCCTTTTTGTACTGATCACTGCAGTGTACTTATTTCCTTTCTGTACTGATCACTGCAGTGTACTTATTTACTTTCTGTACTGATCACTGCAGTGTACTTATTTCCCTTCTGTACTGATCACTTCAGTGTACTTATTTCCCTTCTGTACTGATCACTACAGTGTACTTATTTCCTTTCTGTACTGTAAACATTAATGGTTTGAGTTTCTTGTCTTTTTATTTAGTTTTAACCTGTTGCTGTAATTTTCTGTATTTGCAGACAATAATCATCATGATTAAACCTGAATTATAACAGTATTGACTGTTTTGCTGTTATGATTTATTCTTGCATGATCTAACTCCAGTGATATAGTAGTAGTTATTTCATATTCTGTAGGGGATTATGTACGGGCTCAATATGAGTAGATCAGGTTGGGGATTCAATCACACACACTGTGACGACTCGCGTCTTGCCGTCTCTTTCGTCCCCGCCCCTTTTTCCCTTAATTTTCCTTAATTTTCTGACGCAGGTGATTGGGAGCAGCTGTGGGAGTGGCATATAACCTGGAGTCTGTGTGCCATTCGAGAGCTCTCTCTTCCGTGAGGACGCCGCGTTTTTCTGTTTAGTTTAATTATTGCCTTGGTTGTTTAATTTAATAAACTTTTGTTATTCCTTAATTTCTTTAGCGTCTGTCGTTTGTGTTGCGTCTAAAAGCCAGGCGTAACACACACACACAGCACCCCCCTCTCCCACAGGCTGGCTCTGGCTATTCCTTCTATTTCCCTTCTACCATCTCTGATAGTAGGTTAATTTAGCGTTACTAGGTTAATTAACGTCTGTCATGGAAGTTTACCTCAAAGATCAGGTAAAATAAGGTAACCCCATGAAATACTAGAACAGGATCACAGACTCAAGCCCAACTTTTCATTGATTACGTTTTCAGTGTATTTTATAGTAAAATGTATTATATGTTCTAACTCGCATAAAAAAGGAAAGTTTTTTTACGTACGTTAAGAATGCTTAAATATATGAATTGTATGAAAGTAGTTTAATAGATATTTATCAAACCCATAAAATAGAATATCCCTGGCCATACTTTTATTAAAATTTTCTTCTCCACCCAGAAGGGCATTGAAGCCTGAAGGTTTGCCACTGATGTGAAGATACCTTTGACACACCCTGCATACTGCATATACACCCTGCATACTGCATATACACCCTGCATCCTGCATGTACACCCTGCATACTGCATATACACCCTGCATACTCCACAGTGAAGTTTCCCGTCTCTGATATCTATGCAGAAAATACCTCATGTTGTAGCCATCCATGCCAACACCTTATTTTTTGTAGCATGAAAAAAAACATTTAAAAAATGAAAAATACAAAACTTAATTCTTTTCATGTGTTTTTGCTTCCATATCACAATGAGTAATTACAAAACAAATCCACTGGATTGCTATAGTGTGATGGTGAGGCAACTTGTGACTTGTGACCTAAAGATTTCAGGTTCGATTCCCAGGTAGAAGACTGCCATTGTACCCTTGAGCAAGGTGCTTAACGTGCAATGTTTCAGTAAATATCTAGCTGTGTAAGGGTGTCTGCTAAAAGCATGTAATGTAATGTATGTTTGTTTGTTTTTACAGGAAAGCCAGTGTATTTGCCTTTAGGGATTTGAAGTAAACTTTACTGGGAGGGGGAGGGCCATCTTGTCTTGTTTTATGACATCATAGAAAATGGAACCCTTTGGGTCTTATCCTGCATTCCATACCAATCAGTCTCGAGACATTTCAAAGTCTTATCATAGAATGGCAAATGTACAGCTTTGAATAATGTTGTAATGAAGGAGCCTTGCCACAAAGCCTCGACATTTACTGGTGTGCAGGCTTGTACTAAAACCTTGATCAAGAACTTGAGAGCTCTTTCTTCTTTTGAGTGAGAATGTATTAAATGATTAGTGGAGTTATGCTTGCTGACATAATTAAAATGTTTACAGGACTACATAATTTTCCAAGAGAAAAAAAACATTCTAGTACTTGTATACAGTTGCACTAATGTGGCAAAACTATATACATAAAAAATATCAACTGAACATTGGATGTAATCTGAGGGTGGACAACAGGGCTGCAATATGGAAACATTTGTTGCAGTTTAAAAATGGAAGTTGATACAACATTCTAACGTAATGTTTCTGTCTGAATGTTCTCATACTTCACGTGCTTGAGGTTTTTTGCAGTATCCTCTGATCTTGGTTCTGTATAAAAATAAAGAATTGAGAATGAAAGTGTTCAGGCATGTTTGCAGGTGGCTGTGTTGTGGTGGCTCATGGTGCTGTCGTATCT
Organism: Ilyophis sp. 1 JC-2022; assembly: GCA_022702515.1. NCBI lineage: Eukaryota > Metazoa > Chordata > Actinopteri > Anguilliformes > Synaphobranchidae > Ilyophis > Ilyophis sp. 1 JC-2022. The sequence continues at coordinate 2,897,408 of CM040396.1, read as the reverse complement.
AAGGACAGGTGAACGATGGGAGAGAGCACAGGCGGGATCTGCGTCAGTGTGACGCGTATACACTCAAGACAATGGATTCCAGTAAATATTCTGCCTAATCTTTCAGAGGCAGTCTTTAAAGATCTTTTTATCTACTCACACAACCGTGAATGTGTATACATTCTGACTGAGTACCCATAATGCATTTCATCTACTATCACACATCTGTGAATGTGTACATATTTTGATTGACATTGTTTACTCAATGCTTTTTATGTGCTAACACACATTGTTTAGTGTATATAAATATCTATATAATATATATATATCAACATGGCATGTACATGCTTTGTAAGTATGTCTGTTTGAAAACTAATTTCAGATTAAGTAACTAAAGGGTCATAAACAAGTTCAAATGAATCAGCAAACACGGGGCCCTATCTTGACGATCTTGGCGCATGGTCTAAAATGCAAGACGTGAGTGCATTTAGGGCGTGTCCAACTCTTATTTCTGTGTACTTAATATGTACAGTGCTGCTTGAAAGTTTGGAAAGTCCTTAAAGATGGCGAACCTCGATCGATTTCCGGGTCAGGCGAGGACAGAGAAGAGGATGGATAAAATAAGCGATTGGAATCCACCCAGAGTCATAAGTGTTTTGATATAATTCCTATGCATGCAAAATATTCAAACAGCACATGACTTGGACTCTGACTGAATATGATCCCTGCTCCCTGCCCCCTGTCCACTCAGACCCCTGTCTGCTATGCGCCCTCTCCCCTCACTTTGCAAGCACTGTGTGAAAGAAATCCTGCAAAACTCTTTCCAAACATGTTCCGTACACATTCAAATGTATGCCCATGAAGAAAATAAATGTAATAAAACAATTGGTCACAAATGTTTTTTTATACGTTCAATAATTATATATATTTTTTAAACCATTTTTTAATTATGTGGAGAGCGGTTTGTAACGCCAGTACATATGCAAAGCGAACCCAAAGGCCGTGACCGAATACGACCCCCGTTCCCTGTCCACTCAGACCCTTGTCCCTATGTGCCCTGTCTCCTCACTTTTTCTTTCTCCTTCCTCCCTTTACCACTGCAGGAGAGGAACCCTCTGCAAACCAGACATTTAGCTGAGTAGGGCCAAAGTATTTTATAACCAGTTGTTGGTGTATAAACTTTTTCCTGTATAATAAATAAAATGAAATTAATTGAAGCGGTGTGCGAAAGAAATCCTGCAAAACTCTTTCCAAACAGTTAACATATGACGATTGTTACAAAGTGTAGATTATGAATGAAGACAGAATTAACTAAACAAAAGTGTAGTTCGTAATAAAATATTTGATATGACCCACTCTTGTACCATAGATATGCGCACATTACGTTCGATGTATTTACTGTTTTAACTTCCGGGTTACTTACTGAAATTGTCGGATGAGTGCAGAATTCTGCAGGTGAGTGTGCTCCTGAATTTCCTCAACAAAACCCCAGAAATAAGGGGTTCATTCTGGTATTTTAAGTGCCCCCATTTTTAAGAAAAATAAGCCCACTCAAAAGCTTTTTGACGAAGTGGAATCAAATATGCGCCCCCAAAAGTGTGTAGGGGTCGTATTCGAACACAGCCAAAATGAAAGCACCCCCCCTCCAGTAAATATGGTTTGACCAACCGTGACGTAATGTTTGTGTTTTTTTAAACATCCTTCCACCGGTACAGTGCTACAGAAAGGTAATTACTTATTTTGTAGCAAGTTAAAGTTAACTATGTAATGTCTACCAGCTAACTCCAACTTTTGAAAATAGCACTTCGTATGCTTCGCGTGTGATACCTAATTATATCCATATATTTCACCAAGCTTGCAGGAAACGGCTTGCATGGATAAATGAACTAGTTATCTGGCTTTGTAGATAACACTAGCTAGACAGGCACCATTGAATGAACAAGCCAGCTAATGTTAGCAAGATCGTTTAAGCAGGGATGCAACTTTACTCTCCCCCCGTTAATGTGTTAGCTAATGTTTTATGGCTTCTTGTCACTTTGCTAAATATACGTAAAGTCTTTTTATATGGTTACCATTTACAAAGTAACATTATACTCCATTATAAAGGTATCTTGTTGCTAGTTATCTGTCAAATTATTAAATCTGATTATTTTGAGTACATTCACTCGTATAATACAACACTATGTAACTTCGAATTTAAACGCTTATAATTTACAATTACAGTAACAATGGTATGGATGTTGAGTTTTTTCACACCTATGAATAAATGAACATTGACTGCATGGACTTCTTGTCTGGAGCAAGATGCTTTATTAATTCTTTCTCATAAGCCACTATCAGTCTAGCTCACTAAATATGATGATACATATGTTTGCTTTTTAGGACTTTTCCAGATTTCATAACTATCGTTTATAAGTACATACTGGCTATAGAAAGTTTACACATTCTTTCATATTGTTGAGCTTTTATTCCGTTACATCCTCAAATTAAAATACATTAAATCATATTTTTTCCACTTTCATTTACAGTGGTATCCCTCAATTCACTTAAATAGGTTTAAATCTCAATATTTATGAGAATTCATTAAAAATACAAATCTACAATAACTGGATTTTAGAAGTGTACACACTCCCCTGAATCAGTACTTGGTGGAAACTCCTTTTGCTTTAATTACAGCCAAGAATCAGTTCGGATAGGTCTCTTCCAACTTTGCACACCTAGATTGGGAAATACTTGGCCATGAGTAATTCCATATGAATCAGACACAGAAAGGTGGATTTCCACACCCACCATCACATATTGTTCTGAAAAGTGCTTTTGGAGAAAGAAAGGAATAATATTAGCATGCCTGAAGCCTTATTTTGTTGAAAAATTATAGTACTACCGCATTTTGACCACAAGACGGCGCCATTTCAACTATCTGTTATTCAGTATGAAATTCCAACCAGAACCACCAGGAGCACAAATTGAAAAGTTCATTGACCTCAGCGTTCTATTGGTTGAGCATTAATTGGATGCATCGCCAGTTCAATTAAAAGTAGCAGGCTATAATTGAAATGGCACCATTTTGTGATAGTATGTGGAAAAACAAGGATATGAGATGGCCAACTTCAAACACTAATTAAACTTCATGGGGGATTTAATCATCACCATTTTCACTGTGCATATTTATAAATATATGAAGAAACAATAATCCAAGCCACAGCTTCTCATGTGCTGTCCCACATAGAGAACTTGCATTCTACGCTATCTATAAGGGCGGGATTGTAGTTGGGTTTTGGAGGTCCTTGGGTGTATTTTGACAATTTAGATAGATTTCTCATGTTTGGAACATTATCAGGGAAGATTTTGGTGCAAATCGGATATTGAGAACTATATTAAATCAATATTCTATGATTCCTACGGCATGAAAAGTTTCTATCTGGATGTAATCAATGAGCAACATTTCACTTTCAACAAAATAATGCTTCAGGGATGCTAATATTATTCATTTCTTACTCCTTAAGCTCTTCTCGGGACGATATGTGATAGTGGGTGTCATGCTCGTTCACCTTAAAGATGGAATTACCCCCAGTCTTCCTAAGAGAACTGTTCAAGCTCAGAGAAATTGCACGGTGACTGTTTATGGACTGCGTTCTTCAAGTCATTCCATAGATTTTCAATAGGATTTAGGTCAGATTTCAGGGCTCCTACTGGGCCTCTCATGGACATTGAGTTTGTTGGCTTTTTTAGTCAGGGCTTCCTTGTTGTCACCTTGCCATACAGGCCAGAATTGTGGAGAGCTTGGGATATTGTTGTCACATGCACACATTGACCAGTCTTTGCCATAAAGGACTGCAGCTCCTTCAAAGTTGACATTGACCTCATGGTGGCTTTTCTGATCAGGCTCCTCCTTGCTGGGTCATCCAGTTTGGAGGGACAGCCTGATTTAGGCAAGATTTAGGTGGTGCCATTGGCTATGCTTTGTACTTATTCATGATGGTCTTGTCTGTATTCCATGGGATATTTTAGTCCTTAGATTTTTTTTAGACCCATCTCCTGATTTGTGTCTGTATCACAACTGAGTTCTTTTGAAAACTCATTGTTCGTTATTGAATATGTAATGCACTATCCAGGGTAGGAGGCCTACAGAAACAGTTGTTCAACTGCATGCACATTGTATCTTCAAGTACATGCACATTGAATACACTTTCACATACATTTACCACATACAATTCCTACAGAAATATGTTAACATCTCTGTTTTCATTTAGGCCTACATAATTCATGGTAACGGATATTGGTGATTTTAAACATGTTTCAACCTCTCTTTTTCACTCCAGCTTTTCTGAAGCCCTGCAAGCAATTGTGGCCCCGGTTTATCTGTGTGCAAACCCTGTGCGTACGTTCTGAAGTGTGCCGGTGTCCCAGGTGCGGTGGTACGTATATTTTATGTCTCAGGTCCCAGGGCCTCTGTCACAATTCTGGGCTCGTTCATATCTCAACACCTGTGAATTGTAGCATCAGAATCCATGTCATGAACTAGGCCTGTTACATGTCTCGAGACTTCACTGCAAATACAAGTCTTAAGCCCTCTGAGAGTGCGGCCAGCAGCTGCAACAAGCCTTAAGACCGTCTGGAATCTGACCTGGGTGGATCCATGTCCCAAAACCTCTGAAATCAGTGCCGTCCTAAGAACTCTGTGTTGTTCATATGCTAGACCTAAGTCCCAAGACATTTGTTATTCAGCCCAGTGTGTGTACCAGTACCATGTCCTGAAATCCATAGGTACGCTGTCCAGCACGAAGGCGTATGCATCAGGAAGCACTGCGGGCGTCTCACAGATGAGCTGACCATGCGGAGGAGAAGCAGGAAGTCCCCAGACGGAGGAGCTGTGTAAGTATGAGTTTTGCTTTTTTTTTGTTTTTATGCACCACATTTGGTGTAGATTAGTGTATTACTACTTACAGTCTTACATACTTCTATGCAATCAAATCAATTTGTTTTAACTAAATACATTTTAAAAGTGATACTGTCTGTAGTAATGCACTAATAGAGAGTGGGGCCTGGCCGAATTCTCAAATTTTTTACCTAACTTACTAACAACTTACAAACTAACTTACAAACTTACAACTTACAGACTTACAGCTTACAAACTTACAACTTACAACAACTTACAAACTTACTTACAAACTTACAACTTACAACTTACAAATTTACAACAACTTACAACTTACAAACTTACAACAACTTACAAACTTACAACAACTTACCAACTTACACCAACTTACCAACTTACAACAACTTACCAACTTACAACAACTTACCAACTTACCTACTTACTTACTTACTTACTTACTTACTTACTTACTTACTTACTTACTTACTTACTTACTTACTTACTTACTTACTTACTTTAAAAAATTCCACGCAACAAAAAAAAAAAAGTTTCATAACCCCTGCTTTACACTCCGAACTTTCCGGGGGGGCCAACACCGGCCACATCCCCTTCATTCATACTGACCGCACTCATACTCCCCCACCCTTGGGGACCACGAACATTGCTCAGGTGTGGCACTCGGGGAATCGAACCAGCAACCTCTGCCCTCGTGAGCAGCCGTCCAACCTCCTGTGCCACGGAGTCCTTCGCATTTATGCTTTTTTTTTTACAAACTTAAATGGCACAATGGAACAAAGGTACAATGGACAAAAGCTCATACAACTCCGCCGCCCTTGGGGACCACGAACATTGTTCAGGTGTGGCACTCGGGGAATCGAACCAGCAACCTCTGCCCTCGTGAACAGCCGTCCAACCTCCTGTGCCACAGAGTCCTTCGCATTTGTGTTTTTTTTTTTTACAAACTTAAATGGCACAACGGCATAAAGGTACAATGGAAAAAAGCAGTGCAAACTTGAATGGGGTTCGAACCCCAGACCTTGGTGTTGGTAAACCAGAACCATTCCTTTGAGCCACTGGAACTTACACTTTTTGGGTGAGCTTTCCTGCAGTGAATTCATGAAGATCCAAAAAGAGAGGAGAAAGAGCATTCAGAGAGCCTGTCCCTTCTGTTGTTTTTTATACCTTTATGTACCAACGTGCTTTTGCCTGCCATTTCAATACATTAAATGCATTGTGGGTAATGATAATGGTTTCAGTGGAAAATACAAACTGTGCATTTGGTACCCAGAAATAACATAACTTCAGTCTCCCATCCAAATGCTAACCAAGGCCACACCTGCTTAGCTTCAGCCATTAGACAGGAGCAGAATGCATGGTGTTATGTCTGCTGATAACCAAATGCACAGTATTTTCCACTTAATCCATTCTCATTACCCACAATGCATTAATGTATTATTGCTAACCATGAATGTAACAGTCTGGATTTTATGGATGTAGCAAGAAGGCCAATCCCACTGTGTTGACTTCTTTTTTGGGGGAAATGTGTAACCAAAAGTAGGCAAGTATATTTTTGAGGAATTCTTAATTTTATAAATAAGGATATTCCTCACTTTGATTTTTCTAAACCAAATGACTTACTCTAGAAATAGCATCTTTAAAAGTTGTTTAAAAAGATGCCCATTGTAGAATAAAATAAGTAATTTTGTTTCAGTAAATGTGCAAAACAGGGAATATCCTTGTCTTTTTGTAAATAAATAATTCCTCATAAATATGTCCATAAAATACCAGACTGTTACATTCATGGTTTGCAATAATACATGCAATGCATTGTGGGTAATGATAATGGTTTAAGTGGAAAATACATACTGTGCATTTGGTACCCAGAAACAACATAACTTTGGTCTCCCATCCACACACTAACCAAGGCCACACCTGCTTAGCTTCAGCCATTAGACAGGAGCAGATTGCATGGTGCTATGTCCGCGGATACATTTTTTTTTTGGATTTTATAATACACAAACTGCACTGTGGGTAATCTGAATTTTTAAATGAGAATTAATTGAAGGTTACATTTTCAGGGTTGCCAGATTTCACACAAAAAATAATTCAAAGTTCCCCCAAATGAGGGATTTTTTTGTGTTTTTTTCCCCCCCTCAAATGGGGGATTTTTACAATCTGGCGACCCGAGCTTTTCGTTTCGGGTAGGCCTGTTCTGCCATCCAAAACTTCCAGATTTAAGCATCTGGCAACCCTGAAAAGAAATCACAGATTCTGACAGTATGTATTTTGTGGATGTAGCAAGAAGGCCAATCCCACTGTGTACATGGTTGACTCCTTTTTAGGGGACAATGTGCAACCAAAAGTAGACAGGCATATTTTTGAGGAATTCTTCATTTTATAAATAATATTTCCTATTTCCTATTTTGATTTCCCTAAACCAAATGACTTAGCATAGCATATTTAAAAGTTCTTTAAAAAGATTAAAATAAAAGCCCATTTTAGAGTAAAAGAAATAATTTTGTTTAAGTAAATCTACAAAACAGGGAATATACTTGTTCTTTTAAAATAAAGAATTCCTCATAAATATGTCTATCTACTTTTGATTATGCATTTAAGGTGTCAAAAAGGAGCAAACCAGTTGTACAGTGCAATTTGCCTCATTGCTACATACATAAAATACCACACTGTTACATTCATGGTTTGCGATAATACATTAAATGCATTGTGGGTAATCAGAATGGATTAATTGGAACATACATACTGCACATTTGGTACCCAGAAATAACATAACCACTGCGTTTGCTGATTTGCTGAAGCCTGATGTGCTGTGTCCACAGACAAAGACAATACCTTTGTGCCAAAGTCTCCATAACTGAACCATAAAGTTTTCCTTCCAGGCTCAAAGACAGTGTCATCACACCACAGAGATCAAAACCCTTTTGAGGTTCCTTCATGGACTGAAAATGACGAGACCACAGAAATGCAAATGTCCCCTAAAAAGGAGCACACCAGGTGAACGGTGGAATTTGCCTCATTGCTACATACATAAAATACCATGCTGTTACATTCATGGTGTGCAATAATACATCTATACATTTGACAGCCACACAAAAAAGTGCTGTAATTTTTTGAATCCGACAATCAGTTGTAAAGCCATTTTTGTCCAGCAGAGGGAGGCAAATCCCTTACCAGAAGATGATAAGGATGAGTGGGGATTTCAGCCTTGAAACTTGTCATGTTTTGATTGTGTTGTCACTGGTCAATAAAATAACACACAAAAAGAACGGCTTCAATTTCAGTAGATCTTTATTGTCCACAGAGGGACAGCATTAAATATCCACACACGTTTGACAACCATATATAAAAATAAACTTTACAAATAGGTTCAACATTACAAGAGCATTAAAGTTAGAATTATAAAGGAGTAAAATCAGTACATGAACATACTTCATACTCTAACTGCATCTACTGTGTTAAAGACATATATTTATTATATAATCTGGGGAATATGTGTACCAAACTGAAAAATACAACAGAAAACATCGATTGCATTAATTTTTAAATAAACATAAACAGAAATTGTTTCAGTCCAGTGCAGTGTTTATACTAAATGCACACATGTAGTTACATGCATAAAATATGAACACACATAATGTTGCTCTTCTCATAGATGCCCTTCAACGTTTTAATACTCAATACTGTAGTTCGTACCAGTTAATCCAAATGTGGCTACAGAGACACCTGGTGGACAATTAATAGAATGCATTTTGAGCAAAATTGTGAAGAAAACTCAGGGCCCCAATTAAAAATAATATCCAGTAATTCCTGCAGTTAGTAATATTACATAGATTACTGAACAATGATAAAATATGATAATCACATCCTACCCAAAAGGATTGACTGAGGTGGAATTCATGTTTATGAATGAATAGTTAATTCATGTGTTCTGTGTTAGTAATGCCCAGCACTCACAAGCTTACACAGTACATTTACAACATATCATCCTCATCTACAGCTTTAGATCAACATCTAATCTAATCCAGTCCAGGCACTGGTAACGGCATTGATGGGGAAATGTACTGACAGGCAGACAGGCTCTGAGGTGGGAGATGAGGAATAAGAGTGCAGCTGTTCAGAGTCTGTGATGTGGAAAGTGACCAGGCCAGCATCTTACAATTCAGAGTCTGTGATGTGCAGGAACACAGTGGTAAGTGACCAGGTCAGCATCTTACAATTCAGAGTCTGTGATGTGCAGGAACACAGTGGTAAGTGACCAGGTCAGCATCTTACAATTCAGAGTCTGATGTGCAGGAACACAGTGGTAAGTGACCAGGTCAGCATCTTACAATTCAGAGTCTGTGATGTGCAGGAACACAGTGGTAAGTGACCAGGCCAGCATCTTACAATTCAGAGTCTGTGATGTGCAGGAACACAGTGGTAAGTGACCAGGTCAGCATTTTACAATTCAGTCTGTGATGTGCAGGAACACAGTGGTAAGTGACCAGGCCAGCATCTTACAATTCAGAGTCTGATGTGCAGGAACACAGTGGTAAGTGACCAGGCCTGCATGTTACAATTCAGTCTATTATTTGCAGAAAGTGTGTTGATTGTCTCCTCTGTATGGCCTTTAGAGTGTATTGAGGTACTTGGGGCGAATGAGCCAGTCTTCACATTCAACACGTTCAAAGTCCTTTGTGAAGTCTTGGTATAAAACGCTAATGAAACACTGTTCAAGTCAGTGTTGGGATGCAGCAGATACACCAACACGCTGCACTCTTCACAGATGGCTGTGGTCGATTGTTCCTTGTGGAGGGGAGGGGGCAGTTGGTTTAGGGGGCATCCTTGTGGGGCTGTATGAGGATGATTCCATCGCCGTGGTGACGGCCCTATTTGTGGTGGCCCCTTCTCTTCATAGCGGCGGAAGACTTGGGGAAATCAGGGCCTCAGCCAATCACACGCAGCCATAATGGAACCACTCGACGGGGCACTGCTGAAACACACAAACACACACAGGTCAGCTGGGACCCCAACACCATTCCACTGCAGAGCTTTCTCCAGCAGTGTACCCTTCAAAATCAAACTTGCTGTTGTAGCGTGGGTTTCTCTCTAGCACCAGAGTCCAAAAGGTTTATGCTTGCTTTTTAGTGAGAACAATCTCCTCTATTTTCATTTAATGGGGATTTTGGAGGATAAATTTTCACATTTATTTTCTTTAAAAATACCCCGTTTTGGGGAGTTCATTCCCTTCAAATGGGGGGTTTTATGATGTGGCGTCCCTGGGTTTTCTTTTCGCGTAGGCCAGTTTCTCCTTCCAAATCTACACAAATTTAGGCGTCTGACAACCCTGAAAAGAAATGACACAGATTCTCCCCATCAACAAAACATATTTAAATATGCGTGTTTTAACTGGGCCAATATTTCTGTTCAAGAGAGTTGGAAGGAGTGCATTGATGGAATCAGTGCAGGGCACTTCAGGTGAGTGACTTACCTCCATCAGTTGGTCAACCATCGATTGGACAAAAAGTGGCTTTACAGCAGAGCAAGTCGGACGTAAAAAAAAAAAAAAAATCCAAAACCAAGATATATATTTAATGATAATTATAGCTTTTCAGAGTCAAATTAGACACCCCTGGCAAAGATGAGTAAAAAGGGTTATTAGCTTAATCTCACACTGAAATAATGAGAAAAATCCAACCTTTAATTGAAGTAAATTTATTCTTAGAAAAGAAAAATCCCTCAAGAAATAATAATTTTTAACAAAACCATGTGTGCCACAATCATTGGCACCCGTAGAAAGTCTTATGAACAAAATCTAACTGAAGCATTTTTTCCATTTATATTTTACTTTTTAAAGTTCAGTGTTTCGGAACTTTCAAGCAGTAATCCATGACTTCCTGTTTCACTGGGGTATAAATATGAGGTGACACAGAGGCCATATTCCCTTATTCATACATCAACATGGGAAAGATAAGAGAACACACAAATCAAATTAAGGAAAAGTGTGTTGAGCTTCATACAGTTGTGTTCAAATAAATAGCAGTGCATTAAAAAAGTGAATAAAGTGCAAATATTTTTTAATAGCTTTTAGTTCCATATTTCAAATGTAGTGGAAACATTACACATTTCATTCCAAATTAAAGCATTTACAAATTTTATCAAGTCTGCGTTATTCAGCCCAGGATGTACAAACTATATTCCACAGTTCCTGTGAATTTTTGGGTTTTGCTTCAGAAACTGCATTTTTAATGTCACCCCACAAGTTTTCAATGGGGTTGAGGTCGGGGGATTGAGCTGGCCACTCCATTACCTCAATCCTTTTTGTCTGGAACCAACATGTTGCTCGCTGTGTTTGGGGTCGTTGTCTTGTTGAAACACCCATTTCAGGGGCATTTCCTCTTCGGCATACGGCAACATAACCACTTCAAGTATTTTGATGTATTCAAACTGATCCATGATCTCTGGTATACGAGAAATAGGCCCAACACCGTAGTGTCCCCATACCATGATTTTTGCGCCACCATGCTTCACTGTCTTCACAGTGTACTGTGGCTTGAATTCAGTACCCGGGGGTCGTCTGATGTACTGTCGACGACCACTAGACCCGAAAAGAACAATTTTACTCTCATCAGTCCACAGAATGTTACGCCATTTCTCTTTGGGCCAATCGGTGTTCCTTGACAAATATTAACCGATTCTGCACATGCCGTTTTTTCAACAATGGTGCTTTACAGGGGCTTATTGCTGATAGCTTAGCTTCGATCAAACGTCTTCTGACTGTAACAGCACTTACAGGTAATTTTAGATCATTTTTGATCTTTCTGGAGGTGATGATTGGCTGAATCTTTGCCATTCTGACTATTCTTCGATCCGTTTTAACAGTAGTTGCTCATTTTCTTCTGCGTGTTTCAGGTTTTGTTGCCATTTTAAAGCATTTGAGATCTTTTTAGCTGAGCATCCTATAATTTGCTGCGCTTCTTTATACGTTTTCGCCTCTCCAATCAACTTTTTAATCAAATTACGTTGTTCCTCCGAACAATGTTTGGAACGGCCCATTTTACTTAGCAATTCAAAAGAAAATATATTTTATAGCAATGTGTGAAACATTTGCTTCCCTTCTTCCTTAATAAAGGACAATTAATGACACCTGTTTTTTCACAGATTTAATGAATTCTCATTAAACTCCACTGCTATTATTTTGAACACGCCCCTTTTAATGAATGAGTCAATTACTCAGAACAAGCAACGTGCATGTCATGACAGTTGGGTCTGTTGTTTTTCTATTACACTACTACATCTACAAGTAAATTATTTGCCATGCAGAAATATCACTACTAATAACAGTGGTTCATCAGGTTACTGATGTTGTACTGCTATTTTTTTTTAACACAACTAAGTCAGGGAATGGCTATAAAAAAAAACAGCTACTCACTTGAAAATGCCCATATCTACTGTTAGGACAATAATTAAAACGTTCAAAGCAACTGGATCTGTTACAAACTTGCCTGGAAGAGGACCCAAGTTTATTTTGACCCCATGCACAGTGAGGAGGATGGTAAGAGAGGCAAAAAAATCTCCAAGGATCACTGTTGGAGAATTACAGAGGAAAGTAGCATCTTGGGGTCATCAAGTCTCTACCATTAGACGTCACCTCCATGCCAACAAATTATTTGGAAGGCATGCCAGAAAAAAGCCTTTCCTGTCATTTTACTACAAGCTTAAGCGCCTGGATTTTGCTAAACGCTACTGGAACTTTGACTGGAACCATGATCTATGGTCAGATTAAACGAAAATTGAGCTTTTCGGCAACTAACACTCAAGGTGGGTTTGGCGTAAAAAGAAGGATGGCTATACTGGAAATAACCTGATCCCCACTGTTAAACTTGGTGGAGGTTCCGTGATGTTGTGGGGCTGTTTTTCCTCCAAAGGCCCTGGGAACCTTGCTAGGGTACATGGCATCATAAACTCCATGAAATACCAGTTAGTTCCAATCACCTGGATTTTACATCTCTGTACTGCTGCTGATACGTGAGGAGGAGCGATAGATTGGGAGATGTGAACCCCACGCCCAATACATGGCCGGTTAGGCACAAATATATCGGCACAAAGTTTATTTTGAAATTAAATATTTTTCCCACTGATTTTACTTGTCTCAAACTTATTTATTTATAGGGCTATTTCCAAATATATCAAAATAAGTAAACGTAAACATTGTTTCATCTAACATCACTATAAAAAACAATCAGTGGTTATGGTAACCGTAAAATTAAATGAACACTAACACGAAAAATCTAATAAAGTATGTGATTGATGGGCTTCTAAAGTGCACTTAACCGTCTACGACCGGTCTGGAGTAATCTCCGAGCGTTTCTAAGAGCGTCTTAAACTAATGCTTTTGGGAAACTCACCCAAAGTTAAAGAAGCTTCGTACGAAGGGTTTTACGACGTCTTAGCCTTACGATGCTTTTGGGGAAAGCAAATATATACTTTTGAAGAAAAAAACACAATCAATCATTAAAAGAATCAGGGAGTCTCCATTTCACTCCTTTTTTGCCTACTCTACTCTGGTCCATGTTCCAGATTTGGGAGGTTTCCCGGTTTTACTCAGTGCGGTTATCCAGCTAACTCAGTAATCCTGCTTCTCTTACTCAGTGCAGTTATCCAGCTAACTCAGTAATCCTGCTTCTCTTACTCAGTGCAGTTATCCAGCTAACTCAGTAATCCTGCTTTGTTTAACACCCCCCAGGAAATGAGCTTCAAAAACAAAGCCCGGTCCTGACTCCTGGCCCCTTGGGAGTAGCTATCGATTCTGGTACCATGTGAATATTTTTCCCTTTTAAACTTGAATACAGCATTATGTGAAACACTGCAGCCTTTTCATTGACCGTGTAATACTATTATACTTTTATTTAATTTTTTAAATAACTTGAGGGTAAACATTTGAAGGCTGTGACTAGAGACGGCATCGAACGAGTTTTACGAAAATAACTACAGCACATGCACAACGTCTCGCGACTGTACCGATGAACTGATTTAACGGCTCATATATTTAGTGCTTTGCAAATGGCGGTTTTATCTGATATTATAGATTTCAGCATTGGAAATATAACATGAATTTGCACCAGAAAAATCCAATCTTCAAAAAAGACCAGCAGTCAAGCACTTCTCGGGCCCCACAACATAATGCAGTTAAACTTAGCATTTATTCACAAACTCATTACAATTGTCTCATTAAGGCAACACAAAATATACAGATAGGATTTATATATGCATATTTATATATATATTTAAAATGTTTTATTCATTTATTTAACAGGTCATTCACTATCATCACTAGCATTAACAAGATTATGGTTACTCGTGTCTGAAAAAGTCATGTGAAAAATGGTACAGTCCAGAGACTTCACAGATGGTTCGTTCCGTTATGGCCGGATGTCAAACGACTGAGACAGACGTTGCCTGGAAGCATTGAAAGAGTCAGCTCACTGTCCAAATCCTAACCTTAACCCTAACCCTAACCCTAACCCTAACCCTGACCCTGACCCTGACCCTAAACCAAATCCTAACCTTAAGCATCAGGAAAGAAAAAAACTGACTTCAGAACAGTGCTTATGGGCAACCCAGTACAGTACACCGTCAAACGCTTCTTTGAGAATCCATTTCAGTAACGTAACAGAAACGGGAAGCAGCTTCTCACACCTCATCACACCAGGGGTGTGCAAGCTTAACGGAAAAGGGCCGGTGTGAGTGCAGGTTTTTGTTTTAGCCCTGCGCCAAGACACCCGATTCTACTTATCAAAGTCTTGATTGAAAGCCGTGATTAGTAATTAGTTGAATCTGTGCCATTAGTTGAATTAGTGTTGGTGCTGGGCAAAAACAAATACCTGCACCCACATCGGCACCTCTCCCCTGCTTTAGAGCAAACGGAGGGACAAAAACATGGTCACCATAATCTACCAATTTCATGGAGCAGGCCAGTAACTATGCCCGAAAGGGCCTCTCGCATCAGCATTCTCTTCTTGGTTTTAGTATCTGAAACGCCCACAAACCGTGAGCAAAGAGCCGTGACGTAGCTTGTGTCAAAAGTCCCAAACCCCACCCGTCTGTATACGTTCGGGTTGCGACTCCATCAAATTATGCAAAAACATACGTCATATCACGTGGGAAATCATTTTACTAAGAACTTGGAAAAATCGCATTTAAACCCTAGAATATGCATACTTCTACAAAAATTTCAATTTTTTTTTACTTGAACCAGTATGGAACACAATTGGAAAAACTCCAGGATGATATGAAAAGCTCAAAAACACAAAAAATATACGTGTGGGCCTTAAAAAAAATTAAATACATGGTATCTCCTAAAAAAGACAGTTCGTCTTGCCCTCGTTGGATGCTCTGTATTGCCCGTTTATACTTGAAAGCAATTTATTTAAAATGTCGATTTACTGGGGCGATTGAGATGCGAAGGTAAGTACCTAGTACAAAAGGTATTATCCCACACACTGACTTCAAACCAGCAACCTTATTGCCACTGACACAATTTTCAGACCAATTCTGCTCCTCAGTGAATTGGGCCGGCTGGTATTGGGCCTGGATCACTGATCTCCAGGGGTGAGCATGCAAGACTTCACTGGGCCTGAAGAAAGCAGGAGGTGATCTGCAGAAGCACAGCTTTCCACTTAACTTTTTACTCTTTGTACACCGTCACTGTGTTTCATTATTGACATTGTCCGTTTCAATGCCCTGTGTGTGCAGCTGCCGCTAGATCTCCATGGCTACTGTCCCCCTTAAGGGAAAAAAAGTGTGTCTATCTGGCTTAGGCTGGGTGGAAGTGCCCTGGCTTTAGTGTTAGCATTAGTTAGCACCACCATCCCAAGTCAATCCAATCCAGGCCCTTCCCATCGGACCTGGAGTTACTCAGCCTCATAACATCCCAATGGGAGGTGAGGGTTCACCAATATTTCAACAACTACAAAAGCACATTGCGGAAATCAGGGGGCGGGGGTCAAAGCTGCGTACATTTGCAGTGGTTTTCCTCTCATCTGGCACATGGCATGGCGCTAGGTTTCAACAGCAGCAATGCCACTATGCATGCTGGGAAATATGTTTCTTCATTTTTTGCATACAGCACAAGCAACTTTCACTGCACAGCTGAAACAAGACCGTCCCCTCTGCAAGGACACAGAGCTGGCTGCTGACTCCATTACATTTTGGCACATAAAGGAAAGGCCTTTTTTTAACCACAGTAAACACGCACACATATAGCGAACACACACTGTTCCCGCCATTCTTTAAGCAAGCACACCGATATACTCAGATTTTATTTTTGGTGAGTAACCTCCGACCCCACCTGTAGCCCAGTAGGGATCAATGAAAATAATCAGACCCTGAAAAGGTCTTTTGAATGCCAACAAAACTGAGGCTTATAGTCTCTCCACATGTGCAAAATATGTCCTGTAGGTAATTACTCTGAATTCCATACATTCTGGCTTTAAAAAAAGAACAAAGTGGAGGCATTATTCCACAAGTAGGAATGTAAAACCTCTTAATGATGTTTCACAGTACAGAGAGCTGGGAAGTGGCTGCATTGGGCCATGGTGGAGAGGTTAGCTGGCCTTATACCCGTGGGAAGTCAAAGCTGCACTACGGAAGCCTGTGTGGGACAGACTGACTGAACGCTGTGGAGGGGTAGCATGCGGATGAAGTGTAAGTTCCTTTAGCTTAGTGTTCCAGCCTGTGATCCCTACAGGAGGCCATGAGGCCTGTGATTGATTTCAGCTGAAAGAGGATGTTCATCCAGCGTGGCGCGGCGTGGCTCGGCTCAGCTTTAAAGCGTTTACACAAGACAAATACGTGCATGACTAAGCATGTTACCGGCACACTGCCGTGGTCAAAGATCTCCAAAACAGGAAGGAGAGTTTTATTTTTATTTTTTTTTGTTTTTCATTAACCGGGTGAGGCTGATAAGATATTCGGCCTCTGCTGGAAAACTGCCTTCCTCCCAGAGCTGGGATATCACGGAATCAATTACAAAAATAGACTCTATTCTCAATAGCAAACATCGATAAGTATTAGTAGTGGATTAGAGTGTTAGACCCCAGCCCTACTGCACTGCTCTGCACAAGGGGAACACCGATCGAGCCAAAATCACTTGCTTCCCTGTGTCGTGTTATAAGGCTTCATAGTGATGCACATGAAGCTTATAACCCTATAAAAGTGACATAGGTGGGTATAGTATTGTAGTGTTCTAGAGCAGACGTGTCTTGTGTACATAGTCTATGGTGGAATAGACCCAGCTCTAGCCAGAGGAGGAGATCCGTGTAAGGGCCAAGTCTTACTCCCTTTCCTCAGCCATTTTACCTTCACGGCTCGATCTCCTCAAACCAGAACCCGCCCCCCCTTCCTCTCCCCTCCCCTCCCCTCCTTTCTCCGCCCCTCCCCTCCTTTCTCCGCCCCTCCCCTCAGCCGTAGTTGTAGGTGAAGTTGTATGTGCTGGGCTCCTTTGGGACCGGGGGCGGGGCTTCGGGGATGGTGATGTTCTCCAGGTCCAGGAGGCGGAGCTTCATCTCCATGCTGATCAGCGTGTCGAGGTCGCTGCGCGTGAGGTCACTTCCCATCTCCCTGCCCAGCAGCGCGCAGAGGCCGTCTGTCCAGATGCAGTACTGCACGTCGCATAAATACCACACGGGGGGAAAAAACACACGCACGCACGCAATCAATAAACACACTCTTACATGTCCCCTGTTTGTAATGTACTCCCCTTTCGCCAATTAAAACCCCATGCAAAACGACCGCTACAAGTGGCTACAATTTATTATCTGCAGGGACTCCCAGCATTGTGATGACCTAAATTACACTGAAAGTGAATGCTGCAGTGTGTTTCAGAAAATGCTGCAGCGCGTCACAGTAAATGTTGCAGCGTGTTGCAGTAAATGTTGCAGCGTGTTGCAGTAAATGCTGCAGTAAATGTTGCAGTGTGTTGTAATAAATGTTGCAGTGTGTCGCAGTAAATGTTGCAGAAAATGTTGCAGAAAATGTTGCAGCGCGTCGCAGTAAATGTTGCAGTGTGTTGCGGTGTGTTGCAGTAAATGTTGCAGTGTGTTGCAGTAAATGTTGCAGTAAATGTTGCAGTGTGTTGCGGTGTGTTGCAGAAAATGTTGCAGTAAATGTTGCAGTAAATGTTGCAGTAAATGTTGCAGCCCGTCGCAGTAAATGTTGCAGTGTGTTGCAGCGCGTCGCAGTAAATGTTGGTGTGTTGCAGTGTGTTGCAGTACATGTTGCAGTGTGTTGCAGTAAATGTTGCAGTGTGTTGCAGTAAATGTTGCAGTGTGTTGCAGTAAATGTTGCAGTGTGTTGCAGTAAATGTTGCAGTGTGTTGCAGTAAATGTTGCAGAAAATGTTGCAGAAAATGTTGCAGTAAATGTTGCAGTAAATGTTGCAGTAAATGTGGCAGTAAATGTGGCAGTAAATGTTGCAGCGCGTCGCAGTAAATGTTGCAGTGTGTTGCGGTGTGTTGCAGTAAATGTTGCAGTAAATGTTGCAGTGTGTTGCAGTATGCAGTGTGGACTCAAGCTGTTGCTCACCTCATACTTGTTTGGAGCCACAAAGTTGAGGGCCTCGTCAGGATCATAAAGAATGGAAAAGGCCAACTCCAGGACCTCCTGCAAACCAGGAACAGATTATCACTTTACACACTACAACATACCTGCAACATAGACTGCACACTCAAACCAGGAACAGATTAATACACACTACAACATACAGTACCTGCTACGTGCACTACACACTCAAACCAGGAACAGATACTTTTAGTACTTTACACACTAAAACATACCTGCTACCTACACACAAGAAATTCTCTCAAAGTTACAATGCTTTACGTCAATGTAAATTGAAATCCATTGGCCAGAAATTGTGTGAACAACACAGCAGTTCTGGTTCTGCTAACGTCTAGTTCTCGTGTCCGTATCTTTTGGTGTAGGACGTGCAACGGCGGACATTTTCTTTGTTTTTGGCCTTTTTGGGCGTGATGGTGCCGGACGTTACCTTGTTCTGTTTGAGAGCACTCTTCTCCTTCATGTGAGAGCAGTCTTTCCCGGTCACTACAGACTTTATATCAGACACTGGAACTACAGGGGGGCAATGAGAGGTCTGTTACATCACTGATGCCTCACGCCTCATGCCCATTGGCTGCAAACAGTGTGGCGCTGAGGTCAGGCGACTCACTCTTGTCTGTGAGCAGTTCGAAGGGCACCTCGCCCTGGGGCGGCTCCTCCAGGTCGCCATAGTGCAGGACCTTGTGGTTCAGGGACAGACGGCAGAACCAGAACTTATCTGTAAGGGGAACAGTAAGGCCCGGGAATTTAGAGAGTCCCTGATACAGAGGAATAAGCACAACCCATTTCCATTACTAATGTTTCAGTGACATGGGGGTTAAAGGACCAGGCGCTGAAATGCTTTTGTGCTAAAAATGCTCTTGACCGCAGACTTCCCTGAACATTCCGGAACATCAGGTCTGAACGAAGAGCTCTTTGTCTGCGAGTGTGTGTATACAGAAGTGCTCACAGTGTGTGAGCCCTCAGAGAGTGTGTGTGTGTGTGAGCGCTCTGAGAGAGTGTGTGTGTGTGAGCGCTCTGAGAGTGTGTGTGTGTGAGCGCTCTGAGAGTGTGTGAGAGTGCGTGCGAGTGTGTGTGTGTGTAACAGGCGTGCTCTCAGTGTATGATCACCTTGTCTCCTGCGGTTGCCGACCTTGCGGAAGCAGCTTCCGTCACACAGACGGTTCAGCCGCTGCTGCTTTATCAGCTCCAGGATCTCAGGCTGAATCCTCTCACGCAGCTCACTGTGATATACACACACACTCATTATACACACACACACACACACGCAGCTCACTGTGAGATACACACACACTCATTATACACATACACACACGCAGCTCACTGTGAGATACACACACACTCATTATACACATACACACACGCAGCTCACTGTGAGATACACACACACTCATTATACACACACACACACACACGCAGCTCACTGTGAGATACACACACACTCATTATACACATACACACACGCAGCTCACTGTGATATACACACACACTCAAGATACACACGCACACACACACACGCAGCTCACTGTGAGATACACACACACTCATTATACACATACACACACGCAGCTCACTGTGAGATACACACACACTCATTATACACATACACACACGCAGCTCACTGTGAGATACACACACACTCATTATACACATACACACACGCAGCTCACTGTGAGATACTCACACATTATACACATACACACACACAGCTCACTGTGAGATACACACACACATTATACACATACACACGCAGCTCACTGTGAGATACACACACATTATACACACACGCAGCTCACTGTGAGATACACACACACTCATTATACACATACACACACGCAGCTCACTGTGAGATACACACACACTCATTATACACATACACACACGCAGCTCACTGTGAGATACACACACACTCATTATACACATACACACACACAGCTCACTGTGAGATACTCACACACTCATTATACACATACACACACGCAGCTCACTGTGAGATACACACACACATTATACACATACACACACGCAGCTCACTGTGAGATACACACACACATTATACACACATACACACACACACTCACACGCAGCTCACTGAGATACACACACACACACACTCATTATACACATACACACACGCAGCTCACTGTGATACACACACACATTATACACATACACACACACAGCTCACTGTGAGATACACACACACATTATACACATACACACACGCAGCTCACTGTGAGATACACACACACTCATTATACACATACACACACGCAGCTCACTGTGAGATACACACACACTCATTATACACATACACACACGCAGCTCACTGTGAGATACACACACACTCATTATACACATACACACACGCAGCTCACTGTGAGATACACACACACTCATTATACACATACACACACGCAGCTCACTGTGAGATACACACACTCATTATACACATACACACACGCAGCTCACTGTGAGATACACACACACTCATTATACACATACACACACGCAGCTCACTGTGAGATACACACACACATTATACACATACACACACGCAGCTCACTGTGAGATACACACACACTCATTATACACATACACACACGCAGCTCACTGTGAGATACACACACACTCATTATACACATACACACACGCAGCTCACTGTGAGATACACACACACACATTATACACACACACACACACACGCAGCTCACTGTGAGATACACACACACTCATTATACACATACACACACGCAGCTCACTGTGAGATACACACACACTCATTATACACATACACACACGCAGCTCACTGTGAGATACACACACACTCATTATACACATACACACACGCAGCTCACTGTGAGATACACACACACTCATTATACACACACACACACACGCAGCTCACTGTGAGATACACACACACTCATTATACACACACACACACACGCAGCTCACTGAGATACACACACACATTATACACACATACACACACACACTCACACGCAGCTCACTGAGATACACACACACACACATCTAATGATTACATACACACACGCAGCTCACTGTGAGATACACACACACTCATGTATACACACACACTCATTATACACATACACACACGCACTATGGTCAGTGAGATACACACACACATTATACACATACACACATGTGTTTCACTGTGAGATACACACACACTCTCACACATACACACACGCAGCTCACTGTGTGTTTATACACATACACACACGCAGCTCTCAGGATACAC
Organism: Ilyophis sp. 1 JC-2022; assembly: GCA_022702515.1. Taxonomy (NCBI): domain Eukaryota; kingdom Metazoa; phylum Chordata; class Actinopteri; order Anguilliformes; family Synaphobranchidae; genus Ilyophis; species Ilyophis sp. 1 JC-2022. The sequence continues at coordinate 2,875,669 of CM040396.1, read as the reverse complement.
ACACACTGTTTATACACATACACACACGAGCTCACTGTGAGATACACACACACATTTTACACATACACACACGCAGCTCTCAGGATACACACTCTCACATACGCAGCTCACTGTGATACACACACACACTCATTATACACACACACACACGCTTACTGTGGGGAGATAGCACACACACTCTCTCACACATATCACACACGCAGCTCACTGTGGGGGAGATACACACAGGACTCTCTCACTGTTTATCACATCTTGTGTGTTTTACACTGTGGGGGACAGAGCTCTCAGGACTCTCTCACTGTTTACACATCACGCAGCTCACTGTGGGGGAGATACACACACACACTCTCACTGTTTATCTGATCTTGTGTGTTTTACTGTGGGGGAGAGAGCTCTCAGGACTCTCTCACTGTGTATCTGATCTTGTGTGTTTTACTGTGGGGGAGAGAGCTCTCAGGACTCTCTCACTGTTTATCTGATCTTGTGTGTTTTACTGTGGGGGAGAGAGCTCTCAGGACTCTCTCACTGTTTATCTGATCTTGTGTGTTTTACTGTGGGGGAGAGAGCTCTCAGGACTCTCTCACTGTGTATCTGATCTTGTGTGTTTTACTGTGGGGGAGAGAGCTCTCAGGACTCTCTCACTGTTTATCTGATCTTGTGTGTTTTACTGTGGGGGAGAGAGCTCTCAGGACTCTCTCACTGTTTATCTGATCTTGTGTGTTTTACTGTGGGGGAGAGAGCTCTCAGGACTCTCTCACTGTTTATCTGATCTTGTGTGTTTTACTGTGGGGGAGAGAGCTCTCAGGACTCTCTCACTGTTTATCTGATCTTGTGTGTTTTACTGTGGGGGAGAGAGCTCTCAGGACTCTCTCACTGTTTATCTGATCTTGTGTGTTTTACTGTGGGGGAGAGAGCTCTCAGGACTCTCTCACTGTTTATCTGATCTTGTGTGTTTTACTGTGGGGGAGAGAGCTCTCAGGACTCTCTCACTGTTTATCTGATCTTGTGTGTTTTACTGTGGGGGAGAGAGCTCTCAGGACTCTCTCACTGTTTATCTGATCTTGTGTGTTTTACTGTGGGGGAGAGAGCTCTCAGGACTCTCTCACTGTTTATCTGATCTTGTGTGTTTTACTGTGGGGGAGAGAGCTCTCAGGACTCTCTCACTGTTTATCTGATCTTGTGTGTTTTACTGTGGGGGAGAGAGCTCTCAGGACTCTCTCACTGTTTATCTGATCTTGTGTGTTTTACTGTGGGGGAGAGAGCTCTCAGGACTCTCTCACTGTTTATCTGATCTTGTGTGTTTTACTGTGGGGGAGAGAGCTCTCAGGACTCTCTCACTGTTTATCTGATCTTGTGTGTTTTACTGTGGGGGAGAGAGCTCTCAGGACTCTCTCACTGTTTATCTGATCTTGTGTGTTTTACTGTGGGGGAGAGAGCTCTCAGGACTCTCTCACTGTTTATCTGATCTTGTGTGTTTTACTGTGGGGGAGAGAGCTCTCAGGACTCTCTCACTGTTTATCTGATCTTGTGTGTTTTACTGTGGGGGAGAGAGCTCTCAGGACTCTCTCACTGTTTATCTGATCTTGTGTGTTTTACTGTGGGGGAGAGAGCTCTCAGGACTCTCTCACTGTTTATCTGATCTTGTGTGTTTTACTGTGGGGGAGAGAGCTCTCAGGACTCTCTCACTGTTTATCTGATCTTGTGTGTTTTACTGTGGGGGAGAGAGCTCTCAGGACTCTCTCACTGTTTATCTGATCTTGTGTGTTTTACTGTGGGGGAGAGAGCTCTCAGGACTCTCTCACTGTTTATCTGATCTTGTGTGTTTTACTGTGGGGGAGAGAGCTCTCAGGACTCACTGTTTATCTGCAAATAAACTCATTATTCTATATTATAATACGGATTTGTCGTGGTTCTGGTTTGATCAGACTTGCTCACTGTGGGTAAAAGGGAACATTCCCAAGACCACACACACACACACACACACGCAGCTCACTGTGATATCCACACACACAACCATTATACACACACACACACACAGCTCACTGTGAGATACACTCACACACAGCTTACTGTGACACACACACAGCTCACTGAGATATCCACGCGCACTCACGCAGCTCACCGTGATAAACACACACACTCACTGAGATATATACACACACAGCTCACTGAGATACACACACACACAGCTCACTGAGATACACACACACAGCTCACTGAGATACACACACACACTCACGCAGCTCACAGATATATACACACAGCTCACAGATACACACACATTCACGCAGCTCACTGATACACACACACAGCTCACTGAGATACACACACATTCACACAGTTCACTGATATACACACACTCACGCAGCTCACTGTGATACACAGCCATTATACACACACTCACATGCAGCTCGCTGTGATACACACACACGCAGCTCACTCACTGTGATACACAGCCATTATGCAGACACACACAGCTCACTGTGAGATTCACAGCCATTACACACACACTGAAATATACAGCCATTATACACACACACACACAGGACTCACATGATGGGTGGGGACTGGAAGTCGTCCTGACTCATCCTCTCAGATTGGCGCAGTCTCAGGATCTCAGAGTAACTCAGTCCACGCAGTTTACTCTTCAGCTGGTCCAGAGAGGATGGCTTCATGGCCAGAGCTCTGGTGATCTGCTCCCTTACCACCTGCATCACCTGTGCACACACACACACACACACCTGCATCACCTGAGCACACACACACACACCTGCATCACCTGAGCACACACACCTGCATCACCTGAGCACACACACCTGCATCACCTGAGCACACACACACACACACACCTGCATCACCTGTACGCGCGCGCGTGCGCCCGCACGCACGCACCTGCATTTGACAGTCATCACTGAACCTGTACTGACCTTATTTAGTCATTGACTGCACTGCAATGACCTTGTTAAAGTCCTCACTGCAGTGCACTGATCATGTTAAAGGGTTATGAAACCCTCAGTTACATTCTCTCTCCGCCCACACCACAAATTCTAAAAATGCAATTAAATGGGCGTGGAGAGCAGTGGAGGCGGAGGGGCGAGAGCGAGGAGACAGGCGAGAGCGAGGAGAGGGGCGAGAGCGAGGAGAGGGGCGAGAGCGAGGGGAGGGGCGAGAGCGAGGGGAGGGGCGAGAGCAAGGAGAGGGGCGAGAGCGAGGGGAGGGGCGAGAGCGAGGAGAGGGGCGAGAGCGAGGGGAGGGGCGAGAGCGAGGAGCAGAGCGAGGGGAGGGGCGAGAGCGAGGAGACAGGCGAGAGCGAGGGGAGGGGCGAGAGCGAGGAGAGGGGCGAGAGCGAGGAGAGGGGCGAGAGCGAGGAGAGGGGCGAGAGCGAGGTGAGGGGCGAGAGCGAGGAGACAGGCGAGAGCGAGGAGAGGGGCGAGAGCGAGGAGACAGGCGAGAGCGAGGAGAGGGGCGAGAGCGAGGAGAGGGGCGAGAGCGAGGAGAGGGGCGAGAGCGAGGGGAGGGGCGAGAGCGAGGAGAGGGGCGAGAGCGAGGAGACAGGCGAGAGCGAGGGGAGGGGCGAGAGCGAGGAGAGGGGCGAGAGCGAGGAGACGGGCGAGAGCGAGGAGAGGGGCGAGAGCGAGGGGAGGGGCGAGAGCGAGGAGAGGGGCGAGAGCGAGGGGAGGGGCGAGAGCGAGGAGAGGGGCGAGAGCGAGGGGAGGGGCGAGAGCGAGGAGAGGGGCGAGAGCGAGGAGACGGGCGAGAGCGAGGAGAGGGGGCGAGAGCGAGGAGGAGCGAGGGGAGGGGCGAGAGCAAGGAGAGGGGCGAGAGCGAGGGGAGGGGCGAGAGCGAGGAGAGGGGCGAGAGCGAGGCGAGGGGGAGAGCGAGGAGAGGGGCGAGAGCGAGGAGAGGGGCGAGAGCGAGGAGAGGGGCGAGAGCGAGGGGAGGGGCGAGAGCGAGGAGAGGGGCGAGAGCGAGGGGAGGGGCGAGAGCGAGGGGAGGGCGAGAGCGAGGGAGGGGCGTGAGCGAGGGGAGGGGCGAGAGCGAGGGGAGGGGCGAGAGCGAGGGGAGGGGCGAGAGCGAGGCGACAGGCGAGAGCGCGGGGAGGGGCGAGAGCGAGGGGAGGGGCGAGAGCAAGGAGAGGGGCGAGAGCGGGGGGGGGGCCGAGAGCGAGGAGGCGAGAGCGAGGGGAGGGGCGAGAGCGAGGAGAGGGGAGCGAGGGGGGGCGAGAGCGAGGAGAGGGAGAGCGAGGGGAGGGGCGAGAGCGAGGGGGAGGGGCGAGAGCGAGGGGAGGGGCGAGAGCGAGGGGAGGGGCGAGAGCGAGGGGAGGGGCGAGAGCGAGGAGACAAGAGCGAGGGGAGGGGCGAGAGCGAGGGGAGGGGCGAGAGCAAGGAGAGGGGCGAGAGCGAGGGGAGGGGCGAGAGCACGTTGAGGGGCGAGAGCGAGGGGAGGGGCGAGAGCGAGGGGGGGCGGAGGGGAGGGGCGAGAGCGAGGAGACAGGCGAGAGCGAGGGGGGGGGAGCGAGGGGAGGGCGAGAGCAAGGAGAGGGGCGAGAGCGAGGGGAGGGGCGAGAGCGAGGAGAGGGGCGAGAGCGAGGGAGGGGCGAGAGCGAGGAGAGGGGCGAGAGCGAGGGGAGGGGCGAGAGCGAGGGGAGGGGCGAGAGCGAGGGGAGGCGCGAGAGCGAGGAGAGCGAGGGGAGGGGGCGAGAGCGAGGGAGGGGCGAGAGCTAGGTGAGGGGCGAGAGCGAGGGGAGGGGCGAGAGCAAGGAGAGGGGCGAGAGCGAGGAGACGGGCGAGGGCGAGGAAGAGCGAGGAGACGGAGGCGAGAGCGAGGGGAGGCGAGAGCGAGGGGAGGGGCGAGAGCGAGGGGAGGGGCGAGAGAGAGCGAGGGGAGGGAGAGCGAGGAGAGGGGCGAGAGCGAGGGAGGGGCGAGAGCAAGGAGAGGGGCGAGAGCGAGGGGAGGGGCAGAGGGCGAGAGCGAGAGAGCGAGGAGAGGGCGCGAGAGCGAGGGGAGGGGCGAGAGCAAGGAGAGGGGGCGAGAGCGAGGGGAGGGGCGAGAGCAAGGAGAGGGGCGAGAGCGAGGGGAGGGCGAGAGCGAGGAGAGGGGCGAGAGCGAGGGGAGGAGAGAGAGCGAGAGAGCGAGGGGAGGGCGAGAGCGAGGGGAGGGGCCAGGGGCGAGAGCGAGGCGAGGGGCGAGAGCGAGGGGAGGGGCGAGAGCGAGGAGACAGGCGAGAGCGAGGGGAGGGGCGAGAGCGAGGGGAGGGGCGAGAGCAAGGAGAGGGGCGAGAGCGAGGGGAGGGGCGAGAGCGAGGAGAGGGGCGAGAGCGAGGGGAGGGGCGAGAGCGAGGAGAGGGGCGAGAGCGAGGGGAGGGGCGAGAGCGAGGGGAGGGGCGAGAGCGAGGGGAGGGGCGAGAGCGAGGGGAGGGGCGAGAGCGAGGAGACAGGCGAGAGCGAGGGGAGGGGCGAGAGCGAGGAGACAGGCGAGAGCGAGGAGACGGGCGAGAGCGAGGAGAGGGGCGAGAGCGAGGGGAGGGGCGAGAGCGAGGAGAGGGGCGAGAGCGAGGAGACGGGCGAGAGCGAGGAGAGGGGCGAGAGCGAGGAGACGGGCGAGAGCGAGGAGACGGGCGAGAGCGAGGGGAGGGGCGAGAGCGAGGGGAGGGGCGAGAGCGAGGGGAGGGGCGAGAGCAAGGAGAGGGGCGAGAGCGAGGGGAGGGGCGAGAGCAAGGAGAGGGGCGAGAGCGAGGAGACGGGCGAGAGAGCTAGGAGAGGGGCGAGAGCGAGGGGAGGGGCGAGAGCGAGGGGAGGGGCGAGAGCAAGGAGAGGGGCGAGAGCGAGGGGAGGGGCGAGAGCAAGGAGAGGGGCGAGAGCGAGGAGACGGGCGAGAGCGAGGAGAGGGGCGAGAGCGAGGAGACGGGCGAGAGCGAGGGGAGGGGCGAGAGCGAGGGGAGGGGCGAGAGCGAGGGGAGGGGCGAGAGCGAGGGGAGGGGCGAGAGCGAGGGGAGGGGGCGAGAGCGAGGGAGGGGCGCGCGCGCGGGGTGGGGCGAGAGCGAGGGGAGGGGCGAGAGCGAGGGGAGGGGCGAGAGCAAGGAGAGGGGCGAGAGCGAGGAGAGGGGCGAGAGCGAGGAGAGGGGCGAGAGCGAGGAGACGGGCGAGAGCGAGGGGAGGGGCGAGAGCGAGGGGAGGGGCGAGAGCGAGGGGAGGGGCGAGAGCGAGGGGAGGGGCGAGAGCGAGGAGAGGGGCGAGAGCGAGGAGAGGGGCGAGAGCGAGGAGAGGGGCGAGAGCGAGGAGAGGGGCGAGAGCGAGGGGAGGGGCGAGAGCTAGGAGAGGGGCGAGAGCGAGGTGAGGGGCGAGAGCGAGGTGAGGGGCGAGAGCGAGGGGAGGGGCGAGAGCGAGGGGAGGGGCGAGAGCGAGGGGAGGGGCGAGAGCGAGGGGAGGGGCGAGAGCGAGGGGAGGGGCGAGAGCGAGGAGAGGGGCGAGAGCGAGGAGACGGGCGAGAGCGAGGAGACGGGCGAGAGCGAGGGGAGAGGCTATCGTCACCTGAAGACACGCCTACTACAGAAAAGATGGAGTGATACGGAGTCTGTATCAATCAATGGCTCTTTTGAGATGGAGGACTTCTCCCCCCTCCGGAATCCCCTGGGCTTTCCACCGACCAGGAGGATGAGCTTTATCAGTTTGAGCCGTCCGCTCTAGTTCCCATGAAGACAGAGGCCAGATCCGAGGACTTGGCGGGAGAAGCATGGATGGAAGAAGTCTTGAGTGGTCGTCTAGATAATTATCTTTTATCCCACTTATGAACTCTACTATCTCTTTCTGCTTAAATTCATGTTCTGCATTACTGTCAGTACATATTAAGTCTGACCTACCTGTAACAGGAAATAGGTAATGAGTACAATAAATTATTATCTCCCCAGCCACGTCTCCCAACACACCCCCCAGGCCATCTGGGAGATATAATCCCCTCCAGCGAGTCCTGGGTCTGCCCCGGGGTCTCCTCCCAGCTGGACGTGCCCGCTACACCTCCATTACCAGATGTGCAAACCACCTCAATGACTCCTCTCAATGCGGAGGTGCAGTGGCTCTACTCTGAGGTCCTCCCGGATGGCTGAGCTCCTCACCCTATCAGAGAGCAAACCCTGCCGCCCTACAGAGAAACCTCCCAGATGGCTGAGCTCCTCAACCTATCAGAGAGCAAACCCTGCCACCCTACAGAGAAACCTCCCGGATGGCTGAGCTCCTCAACCTATCAGAGAGAGCAAACCCTGCCACCCTACAGAGAAACCTCCCGGATGGCTGAGCTCCTCACCCGATCAGAGAGAGCAAACCCTGCCACCCTACAGAGAAACCTCCCGGATGGCTGAGCTCCTCAACCTATCAGAGAGAGCAAACCCTGCCGCCCTACAGAGAAACCTCCCGGATGGCTGAGCTCCTCACCCTATCAGAGAGAGCAAACCCTGCCGCCCTACAGAGAAACCTCCCGGATGGCTGAGCTCCTCACCCTATCAGAGAGAGCAAACCCTGCCGCCCTACAGAGAAACCTCCCGGATGGCTGAGCTCCTCAACCTATCAGAGAGAGCAAACCCTGCCACCCTACAGAGGAACCCCATTTTAGCCGCTTGTATTCACAATCTCACTCTTTCGGTCACTACCCACAGCTTGCGACCACAGGTGAGAGTAGGAATGAAGATTGACCGGTAAATAGAGAGCTTTGCCTTTTGGCTCATCTCCTTCTTCACCACCACCATCTGATACAACGCCCGCAATACTGCAGCCGCTGCACCTAAACGGCCATCAATCCCCTGCTGCCTTAAATCCTCCACCTGGGCCAGTTGTTCCCACCTCACCTAAAGAGGACAAGCCACCGTTTCCCAGAAGAGAACCACGGCCACAGACTTGTCGGTGCTGATCCTCATCCCTGCGTCACACTCGGCTGCTAACCGTTCTAGTGCTCATCGGCGATGACAGGGCGATGATGCCAAGAGGACAGCAGAGATGCCACCCTTTTGAAATACCCCGCATCAAGTTTACTTACTTCTATCAGATTAGCCTAGGCTGCCACCTTGTGGATTAGCAGTTTATAACCTCAGACATATAGACACAGGTCTTGATAAACCTGACTACACTGATCTTATTAGGACCTGACTGCACTGACCTTGTTAGACCCGACTGCACTGACCTTGTTAGACCCGACTGCACTGACCTTGTTAGACCCGAGTGCACTGACCTTGTTAGACCCGACTGCACTGACCTTGTTAGACCCGACTGCACTGACCTTGTTAGACCCGACTGCACTGGCCTTGTTGAACCTGACTGCACTGGCCTTGTTGAACCTGACTGCACTGGCCTTGTTGAACCTGACTGTTAAACCTGACTACACTGGCCTTGTTAAACCTGACTACACTGGCCTTGTTAAACCTGACTGCACTGGCCTTGTTAAACCTGACTACATTGACCTTGTTAAACCAGACTACACTGGCCTTGTTAAACCTGACTACACTGGCCTTGTTAAACCTGACTACACTGGCCTTGTTAAACCTGACTGCACTGACCTTGTTAAACCTGACTGCACTGGCCTTGTTAAACCTGACTGCACTGGCCTTGTTAAACCTGACTGCACTGACCTTGTTGAAGTCCTCAGCTGTGGCCCTCATCTCTTTCCAGGTCTTGTTGAGCAGCTGGATACAGACACAGAAGAACTCCTCCCAGGCCCGGTCATGTGTGAAGAACATGGGGTGGTAATCATTACAACCTTCGCTTGCTGGAAAGAAAGAGTGCAGTGTTACTAACACATAAAGGGCCTGATTTACTATTACCTGTAGCACAGGCAAAACCTTTTAGCACGGGCAAAACCTTTTAGCACAGGCAAAACCTTTTAGCACAGGCAAAACCTTTTAGCACAGGCAAAACCTTTTAGCACAGGCAAAACCTTTTAGCACGGGCAAAACCTTTTAGCACAGGCAAAACCTTTTAGCACGGGCAAAACCTTTTAGCACACGCAAAACCTTTTAGCACACGCAAAACCTTTTAGCACAGGCAAAACCTTTTAGCACAGGCAAAACCTTTTAGCACAGGCAAAACCTTTTAGCACACACAAAACCTTTTAGCACACACAAAACCAATAACATGGCCAGAACAAATACACATCACTGGTGCAGAACAAATACCATGACCAATCGTTAGTCGCGTTATTCCTTTTGCGTGTGCTAAAAGGTTTTGCACATGCTAAAAATCTTAGTAAAAGATTTTAGTAAAGAGGTTTAAGGCTTGTTTGACTATGAAAGGGACACAGATTAAGTGTGGTTTGATTGAACCGCATGTTCTTAAACCGGCTAAACTGTCTCAATCTACGGAAATATCTCGAGACATAAACCTTGTAATTAACACACAAATCTCACAAGAGATGATTTTCTAAATACATGTATCTCGCATGTCATAAGGGACGGTTTTATAAACACATGTAGCTCATATCTCACAAGCCATAATACTGTTGTTAAGGCACATATATCATAAGAGATAATGTTGTTATTAGCACTTAAGAAACAAAACTGTTATTCGTACATCTCATAAGAGATGACAATGTCATTAAAATGTACCTAACACTGTCCCAGCTGGTTATGACCATTAGAGACACATTAGTGTGAATACCCAGCATGCAATGCCTGTCTGGGTTACGGGGGTTAAAGTTCACTCACGCAGTTCTCCCACTTGCAGGACCTCACACAGCATACGGGTGAGCTCGATAGCACAGCGGCCAAATGGACACTCGTGTTTGTCTTCACGGCTGCTGTTCTCCAGAACGATCTAGAAATAAATAAATCAAATAATAATCACTGCCAGAATCCCCACGTGCACCCCATGTGGGCGGCAGTGTATGGTTAAGGAACTGGTTGTAACGAAAGGTCGCAGGCTCGATTCCCAGGTAGGACACTGCCGTTGTACCTTTCAGCAAGGTACTTAACCTGCATTGCTTCAGTATATATCCAACTTTATAAATAGATAATATGTAAAAACGCTAAAAACTTTGTGTAAGCCGCTCTGAATAAGAGCACCTGCTAAATGCCTGTAATGTACACACACCTAAGTGTACATTTTGCTTTCAAAATCCTTATGTGCACACTCAACCAGTTTAAATTCTGTGAAATGTGCACGTCTACGTCCCACAGTTTCATTACGATATACGGCGTGAGTAATTCGTTTTGTATTTGAGAAGCCGGGTGCATTCTCTCTCTCACCCTGGTGTAGGTGTCCTGCTGCAGTTTGGCCAGGTACAGCATGTTATCAAGAGCCAGCATTCCGGGAGGGGTCTGTGTGAAGTCCATGGCTGGGTTTACATGGTTCTGTACAAACAGCAGAGATCACACACATACAGTCTCTCTAATGATGTTAGCTGCTCAATCTGATAATGGCAAATAAATCCAAGGTTTAATGGTGTGGGGCTCCAATTGTGAAATGCTCTAATGATATAATGCTGTAATGATTGTAACATTGTGATAATGTAATTCTGTAATGGTCTTTAGGCTGTATTTATGTAATGCTAAAACAATGGAATAGGATGATAATGTAATGGTGTAATGCTGTAAATAATTAATGTCATAATGGAATGTTGTGATAATGTAATGCTATGCTGGTGTAATGGTGTGATAATGTAATGCTATGCTGGTGTAATGGTGTGATAATGTAATGCTATGCTGGTGTAATGTTGTGATAATGTAATGCTATGCTGGTGTAATGGTGTGATAATGTAATGCTATGCTGGTGTAATGGCATATTAATGCAATGGTGTAACGCTGTACTCATGCAATGCTGTGATGGCAGTACACTGACTGTGAAGCCCAGCATCTTGTAGTCCTTGGTGTACATGGCCTTTCTCTTCTCTGTGCCACCGGGGTCATTCTCGCCATCGAAGGCGATTCTGCGCAGCTCGAATATGATGTCCCTCTGAGCCTAGAGGAGACGCACAGATTCATCAGCCAATGAGGCGCCCCCTACAGCACAAACAGAGAAGCTCCACACAGGAGCCTTCAACACAAAGCTCACCTGATCACTGGGATCCATCTTAGTCATCATGCGCTCCTCCAGGAGGTTAAAGGTCAACACCTGGAGCACATACAGCTGGTGCGCCATCTCTGCTTTGATTGGTCGATTACCGCGAATGATGTGCTGCAAGGCGAAAAGGGATGAAACGCTATGCTACGTCGCCACGGTAACATTAGGGATGCTCAAGCTGTGGACCAGCCCACAGGTAATATGCCAGACCGCCACTCAAAGGTATTTCTCTTAATTTCAGCAATGTAAGCATTCAGAACACATCTCGTTTTAAAATGCACACAAATTTGTCACACAGTCAGTGCCCAACACAGTCAGTACTCAGCGCACAGTGTCCAACAGCCAATGTCCAGCTGTCCAACAGTCAGTGCCCAACACACTCAGTGTCCAGCTGTCCAACACAGTCAGTACCCAGCGCACAATGTCCAACACAGTCAGTACCCCACACAGTCAGTACCCAGCGCACAATGTCCAACACAGTCAGTACCCCACAGTCAGTACCCAGCGCACAATGTCCAACACAGTCAGTACCCCACACAGTCAGTACCCAGCGCACAATGTCCAACACAGTCAGTACCCCACAGTCAGTACCCAGCGCACAATGTCCAACACAGTCAGTACCCCACACAGTCAGTACACAGCGCATAAAGTCCAACACACAGACAGTACCCCACACAGTCAGTACCCAACACTCACATTAAGGATGATGGACCTCAGGTGTTTCTGTGCCAGGGTGCTCGCCATCTCCTGTACATAGACAAACACACTCAGGGCCACATTTACTCGGGGCCACATTTACTCGGGGCCAGATTCACTCAGGGCCAGATTCACTCAGGGCCACATTTATCCAGGGATTCTCTGCTTTTCCAACACAGTTTGGCGGGGATTACGTCACTCTGCGACTTTCCTTTTGATACACAGTTCACTTTTTTTATGGGAAATTAAGTTTTACTTTTCTACTCACTCGTTCTCTCACACACACACACACACGTTTGCACAGCCTCTCTGGGAGGGTATAAAGAACGGCTGTAGATAATGTTTTTTTAGCACAGTGCTGGCTGTCAGCAGGCATGCTCTTTCTGCAGAAATAAAGGCCCTTATAATTGGATCAAGTGTGAAGTGTAGGATTAGGATACTGGACTTTCCACCTCTGCCTATAACATAACGTGGGGAAAAAGACAGGCGGCTCAACCAAGAGAAGAATATTAACAGGGATGAAACGGCAGGTGGGGCAATCCCTGCTAAATGATTGGTGGAAGTGATGGGGGGGTGGGAGGAAGAGAAGGCCGCAGTGTGTCTGAAGGCACAATCCCATTCCCTCCTGACCGCATTCACACAAGACAAAGCGCTTCAATTCAGAACTACATTTTTATATATAATTGCTTGACTTTTTATACTCGTCATGCATCCTTTCAATTGTTGGGTTGAAAAGGAAAAATCCACCCTTGTCTTGTAACAGTCAGAATTTTACACAGGTCATCAGAGGTGTAAAATCCAGGGGTCAGAAAGTAAAAGTCCTGTCATGTGTTTCTTCCACCCATTAACTCAGCCAGCTGATTTCACTAATTAGTTCTACCACCTGGCTGAAGAATTGTGCTAATTAGCATATCCAGGTGACTGGAACAAAATACTTGGGAGTATCTCGCCCTCAGTAAAGATGGATAACCGAGATGCAATGGAGTAGATCACATGACAGCGGTGATCTTGTGGTGATTCTGAACTGATTTAAAGGCTGTATATCGATCAAACATTCTCCACACAGCATACATGGGCCAAAATTCAATACAACTGCAATGCACTTTTTATACATTCACACTTCAGTAAAGGTGAAGGACAAAGTGCATTCTGGTTAAACATAATCTGGGGCTTACTTACCTCATACAGTATACGGTTAAAAGAAAAAGACATCCCTGCAGCGCACAGCTCCGACCACTAGAGGTCAGTGCAGGCAGACAGGAGCACAGTGTGTGAAAGCAGTGCAGTGGATGAGTGATGTGTACTCACAGTGAGCGGTAGGTCCAGCAGGTTAGTATGCTCCTCCTGACGGTGGGTTTGGAGCGGGGATGTAGGCATGACAGCGATGGAAACAGAGTTCACGCTTACACACGGGCGTGAAAACAGGCAGAGACATCGCGCGCAGCCATGCCAGCCAACACATGCACAGCACAGCGCAGCGACAACATGCAGCAGCCAGGGGGCGACAACGTACTGGAGCCAGGGAGCTGGGGGGGTGGAGTCGTGTGGAACAGGCCGAGCAACCAAAAACAAAACGGGAGCTGAGAGATCACTGGAGCTCATGGAACAGGAACGTCCCACACTGTCAGACCATTTAAACCCATTCCTAAAATTTGACTGTTAGGTGCTCGTCACAAATGTGGAGTGCTGTATCCATTTTGAAGGTGGCTAATTCCTTTCCAAAAAAAGGAAATGGTTCCCTAGCTCATGTTGAGGATGTTTTATGTTTCTACGCATAACTGGGTAATATGCTGCTCACAAAACTGTTGCCAGATTTGAGAAAAACATATGAAAATGTTACAGGCTTGCAGAAAAGATGCAATTGTTAGGGGTCCCAAATGCCAATTAAAAAAAGATGGAGAAAAAAAAAAAAAAAGTTTTGTTTTCTCTCAACGACCACTAATCAGATCCTGGACAAGTAACTGGATCAGTTTTTTTTCCTTATTCAAATGGATGCAAAAAAAAAAATCTCCTTTAATATCTGGAAATAATTTAATAGTACCATGAATGTTTTATTTGCCGTATCTATATGAGGCAGGCAAAAAAAACAGTAGAGTACAGAACTGCACCCCCTGTATTTCGCACACAACGGGCCTCGACCGACCCGTCCGGCCAGCCTGTCCTGTCCTGAGTGTGCCTCTCTAAACCCTTGGAACATGTGCTTTGACTAACAGAGACTACAGCGCACAGAGAAAAAGGGAAAAGTCAGAAAATAGACGTCCTGACAAAAACACGACAGTAAATGAGAGTGAGCGGGACCAACACATCTGTCTGAGTGAGAAACAGTGGAGTGAGAGAGATCTCAGTATGAGAAATAGTGGAGTGAGAGATTTCAGTATGAGAAACCGTGGAGCGCGGGAAAGATCTGTGTGAGAAACATAGTGAGGGAAAGATCGGAGTGAGAAACCGTGGAGTGAGAGAAATCTCAGTATGAGAAACAGTGGAGTGAGAGAGATCTCAGTGTGAGAAACCATGGAGTAAGGGAAAGATCTGTGTGAGAAACAGTGTAGTGAGGAAGAGATCTCAGTATGAGAAGCAGTGGAGTGAGGGAGAGATCTACGATTAACCGTGGAGTGAGAGAGATCTCAGTATGAGAAAGTGTAGTGAGAGAGATCATTGTGAGTAACCGTGGCGGGAAGGAGAGATCTCAGGGTGAGAAACAGTGGCGTGAGGGAGAGATCTGTGTGAGAAACAGTAGAGTGAGGGTGAGATCTCAGAGTGTGAGGGGCCAAGCACAGTGCCTACCTTGGGAAGAACAACAGGGGTTGCACAGGGAGGCGTGCATGTGTGCGAATGCGTGCGCGTGCGCAGGGCAAACGCAGATACACAGCGCACAGGGAGGTGATGCACACTGACCTGCCGCCGGTCCTCGGGAGCTTTGAGGAAGAGGGCGTTGATGAGAGCGATGGCGTACGTCTGGATCTCCTGATTGGACCTGGAGATGCAGGTCAACACAAACAGTTAGCAGTACCTAGCTCTCCGTCTACTCATTCTTTCCTTGTCATTTTACTGGTAAGCCCAGTTAGCCAGGGACTCACTCACAGCAGTACAGCTATATTATCCCATTTGCACCCACTCAGGGTGAAGCTTGAGCTGGTTTCACAGGTTGTTCATCAGGTAAAACACCCAAATCCCAGTCAGGAAAACTGGGATCAACAACATTCCTGATCCACTGAGCTCTGCTTTAAGACCATTCAAACTGGACTATTTCCTCTGTGTTGTACCTGATCTCTCCACTTCCCGTTCCTCTGGCAGAGGGGCGTGGCCACCTGTAGTACCATCAAACTGGCTTCGCTCTCATATTTGCATGCATGTCATTAAGATGGCGCATAAAATTAATTCAACAGCATGTTTACTTTATTTCACTAATCTCCGTGAAAATGTGGAGCTTCATGCAGCTGGATTTAAAAATGAGTATGTGGCATGCTTTTTAATTTAAAAAATATATTTATTTTTATAAGCACCAGCACCGAGAACATTTTCCTTTTTTTTTTTCTTCTAGCAAGCCACTGCGACGTTCGCGCACTCAAATTGTACTGCTGAGATATAGTTGCCATGGAGCATGAATTTAAAAATAGAGACTCGGCTGAACGCATTTCTAGAATATTCTGGAATGAGTTTCCACCCACCTCCTTTCTTGGAAAAAGTTCTGCTGTGGAGAATTTCGGCTTTAAGTGATGCCTCTGAGATTTGATCACTGTCACAGCAAAAGTTTGTGGCAGCCATGTTTGTCATATCCGCCAAACATCACCATAGAAACCATCTGCACTCTTACATCATCACGCCCGCCCCCATGCTGTTGAAAGGCAATGACCTAATTTACATACTGCAATTCACTGGCTGTTGCTTCCTGCGCATTCACATAAGTTACGTTTTCTCCTCCGTTTAGAATTTTTTTTTAAATGGAAGATTTGTTATAACCAATAAAAGACAATCGCCCAACATGCAGCTATGCAACCAGCTGCTTTTTATGTCAAGCTGAAAAGTCACAGTCCTCTCCCGTTTGTGTGCGTGTCACAAACTCAGCAGGCAAAAAACTGCACAAAGTCTCCAGTTTACCGACTGCTGAGCGAAAATAGACCCAAAGCACAGCTAACGAACAACTGTTAGCTAATACTGGTAATACCATGAGAACATCAGGTGGAATAGTCCAGCGTGAATGGAGCACACACATGCCAGATCCCCGGTAACCACACTATACTGCTGCAAATACAGTCTCTGCAGCTCTGGGCCTAAGCACTAACGCCATTATCTAGGGGCACATTCGCGCCCTGCAGAGCGACGGGCGTGTCAGAGAAGCGTACGCAGGTGCTTGCAGTGAGTGGGTGTGTGCTCACACTTGCAGGTGTGCGATGAGTTGTCCCACGGTGATCTCTTGCGCCACCCGGTGGTAGAGGCTGTGACTGTTCAGCACCATGCTCTCCAAGATGGCTAGGGAGCGCTGCAGGATGGACACGTCCACCATGGGCTGGTTAACGTAGCCTGCGATCTGAGAGAGACAGACACATCCAGCATGGGCTGGTTAACATAGCCCGCGATCTGAGAGAGACAGACAGACAGACATGTCCACCATGGGCTGGTTAACGTAGCCTGCAATCTGAGAGAGACAGACAGACACATCCAGCATGGGCTGGTTAACGTAGCCTGCAATCTGAGAGACAGACAGACAGACAGACACATCCAGCATGGGCTGGTTAACGTAGCCCGCGATCTGAGAGAGACAGACATGTCCACCATGGGCTGGTTCACATAGCCTGCAATCTGACAGACAGACAGACAGACACGTCCACCATGTGCTGGTTAACATAGCCTGCGATCTGAGAGAGACAGACAGACGGACACGTCCACCACGGGCTGGTTAACATAGCCCGCGATCTGAGAGAGACAGACAGACAGACACGTCCACCATGGGCTGGTTAACATAGCCTGCGATCTGAGAGACTGGAACCAACTGGAACCAACTGGAACCAAAACAGAACCAACAAAACGATGGCCACTGGAGAAGATATGGGAAATAACTGGACAGAAGTAGAAATCAGAGAATTATAATAATAGTCATAATATAAATCTGGAAAGGGATATTATAAAACTAATTTATGGTAGGCTACTGTCTGTGACTCAAACGTTTACCAAACGTTCGTGGAACGACTGAAAGCTAGGGGAGTAAGGCAAACAAAAATTGAAAGTTAACGCCAATTGTTGCAGCAGGGCTTTTGTTTATGCCAATTTGGTTTTGATAGCGTGTCATTTCCTCCCGCTGCAGAGAGGTACATCGATGATCAAGTGCGTTTGTTCATTTACTCCCGTTACTGAAACAGTAGCATGGCAGTAATTTGTTATATATAATTGTTCAATTTCTTTTTATTCTTGGTCACTGTTGGTACAAATTGACAGGGACGCGTTATTCCCATACCCCAGGAATGGTTTAGATGGTCTGTTGTTCTTTTTTAAAACATGGGATAAATATAACTTGAAATATTTCAGTCTAAAACAATGTTTATAAAAAATAAAAAAATAAAAATAAATTAAATTAAAAAGCAAATCCGGGTAAAAGACGGTAAAAAAAACATAATTGTAAATTGGTCATAGTTTCATTTTCCCCCGACTCAAATCCATAATTCTTTACCGTTATAGCAGAGTAAAGATGGCTGTGGTTGACTTTAGATGCCCTTGGCACTTTAGACCATTTGTATTTGTCGATTTATGTCGCTCGCAGCACTGAATGAGTTAAGGGAGTTTGCGCAACTAGGCGGTTTTCCTGTAATCTGCGTGGTTTTCCTGTAGCCTGAGCAGCTGTGTGGTTTTTCTGTAATCTGTGCACAGCGGTGTGGTTTTTCTGTAATCTGTGCACAGCGGTGTGGTTTTTCTGTAATCTGTGCACAGCGGTGTGGTTTTTCTGTAATCTGTGCACAGCGGTGTGGTTTTTCTGTAATCTGTGCACAGCGGTGTGGTTTTTCTGTAATCTGTGCACAGCCGCGTGGTTTTTCTGTAATCTGTGCACAGCCGCGTGGTTTTTCTGTAATCTATGCACAGCGGTGTGGTTTTTCTGTAATCTGTGCACAGCGGTGTGGTTTTTCTGTAATCTGTTCACAGCGGTGTGGTTTTTCTGTAATCTGGGAACAGTGGTGTGGTTTTTCTGTAATCTGGGAACAGCGGTGTGGTTTTTCTGTAGGGAGTCTCTGTGGGTTAGTCTGGGGTCCATTTGCTCTGGTTCTACTGCTGATTGATGAACTCTGAACAAGTCCAAGGATGAGAGTGGAGCACGTCAGCAGCTGGAGGAGCAGAATGGACAGAAGCCAAGCACTGAGGGTTGCTATGTTACCGCAGCCTGCTCCTAATAAGAGTTCCGGAGAGGCGGGGGGAGGTCAGAGGTCATTCTGTGAAAGAGAGGGGGAAGGGGGCTCCAGATTTGCTTTGCAATCCCCCAGAGAGCAGCACTTTCTGAACATTCCCACTGAAGAGTGTGTGTGTGTGTGTGTGTGTGTGTGTGGGGGGGGGCATCCTGTTGCCTCCTACACGGCTCATGTCAGGACACGTCAAACACACAGCGTTTCCATGCTGCCATTCCCCCATCGCGTGGGGTTCCCCCTCTTCCACCCATTTTCACACTAATTAAAGGTAACGTGGGGTTTCTCATGCGGAACCACTCCCCCAGTATCCCACAATGCCCTCCCCGTGAGAAACACAATGTGTGAATAACCTTCAACGCAAGCAGACTGATGCTGACACACGCCCTCTTTTCCTCAAGTTCCTTTTCCTCTGGTTAAATATTATACTTCACACTGACAACGTGAACATGCTCCTGTTTAGCATCTACCCAACTGTGCAACTCAACCACACGAATGACTTCCTGTTCCTTACGCCAAGCCCAATGAGTCAGACTCAGAACCAACAACAAAGACTTCAAATGGTGTCGACATATTCTGCCACCAGTTCATTCTTGTTGAAAGAAGCTGAGAACGACAGCAATCAGCCTCAGACAATTATTTGTACCATTTAAATTGTGAGCAGGAAGACCGCTGCTCTTCCAGATAAGGCTCTGGGGTGTTTTATATGAGGAGGAGGAAGCGAATGTGCAGTATTTGGAGGGCCGCACCTGTTTGATGAAGGACAGAGAGATGAGGTCCCAGGAAACAATCCCATGGTCCATCAGCTCCAGGAAAGCAGTGAGAGTGAAAGCCAGCATCTCCCCAAAGCTGCGGGAAACCAGAGTCACGGTAAAAACACTGCGCTGAACACAGTCTCTGACTCACATTTAAAACACTGCTGAACACAGTCTGACACAATAAAACACTGCTTTAGTCAGACTGAGTGTATATGACTACTGACTGTATATGCGAGTGTGTTATGGTACTGACTGTATATGTGTGTGTGTTATGGTACTGACTATGTGTGTGTTATGGAACTGACTGTGATGGTACTGATTGTATGTGTGTGTGTTATGGTACTGACTGTATATGTGTGAGTTATGGTACTGACTGTATGCGTGTGTGTGAGTTATGGTACTGACTGTGCGTGTTATGGGACTGACTGTATGTGTGATGGGACTGACTGTATGTGAGTGTTATGGGACTGACTGTATGTGTGTGTTATGGGACTGACTGTATGTGTGTGTTAAGGGACTAACTGTATGTGTGTGTTAAGGTACTAACTGTATGTGTGTGTTAAGGTACTAACTGTATGTGTGTGTTAAGCTACTAACTGTATGTGTGTGTTAAGGTACTAACTGTATGTGTGTGTTAAGGTACTAACTGTATGTGTGTGTTAAGGTACTAACTGTATGTGTGTGTTAAGGTACTAACTGTATGTGTGTGTTAAGGTACTAACTGTATGTGTGTGTTAAGGTACTAACTGTATGTGTGTGTTAAGGTACTAACTGTATGTGTGTGTTAAGGTACTAACTGTATGTGTGTGTTATGGTACTGACTGTATGTGTGTGTTAAGGTACTGACTGTATGTGTGTGTTAAGGTACTGACTGTGTGCCACTCTCCACCAGTCTGGCCAGGGTGCTGATGCCCTCCATGTTAATGAACTCTGTGGCGAAGGTGGGGTCAGCAGACAGCTTAGCCAGCTCCTTCAGGGCCTCCAGCCGAGCGTCAATCCCGTGAGACTGAATCCTCTCCAGCAGCTGACGGGCAGCGCGGGTCTGTGGAGCGCAGAGTCACGCTCAATTTACACAACACAAAACTACAAACATACACCGTCGCACTCAATCTACACAACACTAAACTACAAACATTCACCGTCACACTCAATCTACACAACACTAAACTACAAACATTCACCGTCACTCAATCTACACAACACTAAACTACAAACATTCACCGTCACACTCAATCTACACAACACTAAACTACAAACATTCACCGTCACACTCAATCTACACAACACTAAACTACAAACATTCACCGTCACACTCAATCTACACAACACTAAACTACAAACATACACCGTCACACTCAATCTACACAACACTAAACTACAAACATTCACCGTCACACTCAATCTACACAACACTAAACTACAAACATACACCGTCACACTCAATTTACACAACACTAAACTACAAACATACACCGTCACACTCAATTTACACTTACACTAAACTACAAACATACACCGTCACACTCAATCTACACTTACACTAAACTACAAACATACACCGTCACACTCAATTTACACATCACTAAACTACAAACATTCACCGTCACACTCAATCTACACTTACACTACACCACACACTCAGACCAACACTATACGCCACTACGTACACTATGCATTCAGTCACATCACAGGATCACACCAGACCCTGAACTACACAAAGATACACAACAACACACATCACAGACTCGCACTCAGACACAAGCAGACACACTCACTCATTCCCAAAATCTCAATATCTCAGGAGCAGCAGCTCTACTGGTTCTTATTTTTACAAAATGTCCCCATCCTCCTGAAACCCAGAAAAAAGTTTAAGCATTTTATTTTTTTGACATAATACAAGTGTCTTGGATAAAAACAGTATTGATTATTTCTATTCTATTAAATGTCAGCATATGGTTTCCACGGTGCTTGAGTGTAAGACCAGGGGCTCCCGTCACCCTACAGTGGATAAAGATGAATTGCGGGGTCTTAGGCAGATATGAGATGCAGGTTTGAGAGGCAAGGGCTCACTGGAGAAATGGCCAGGCGCAGAATGGTCCCATTCTTCATTTCCCCACGACTCTGAAAAGCACACAGTAGTAGGAAAACAGTCAATACCTAGAGTGAGGAGAGTTTGGGCTGTACCTCCCCCCCCTTCACCGTATAGACCTCGAAGATCCATGGAATACACCGTACAATATCCATACAATACGTCATCATTACTTTTCCAATGTAAAACACGTCCGGACCGTTGTTATCCGTCAGGACGACTGATATAGAACTCTTATTATGGAAATAAATTTGGTCCTGCAGCTGTGTATCAGTGACAGTTGTGTTGTACTTGAGTGGGTGAATTGAAGGCCACGGGTGCAAACCGTGGGTGTGTGAGTCTCATACAGGTGCATTGTGGGGACTCACCTGCTCAGTGATGTAGAGCTGAGGCCCGTCGGCGTAGCGGAGGGCGAACTGCTCCGAGCCTGACAGTGACCAGCTGTGGAAACAGAAGCAGGCCAGCGCTCAGAAAGGCAGCGACGACTCTGTGACGACACCCTAAACGACGACCTGTGTCACAGCACAGCCTTTTGCTTTCAATGCAACGCTTTACAGAAACCGTCAGACACTTCACAAGCAAATGCTAATTTCAAAAGACTGAGCCCCCAAATAACCAGCGATCGAGGTAAAATAAAAACATTTAAAAGCTGCAGTGGGAAGAAGAAAACAGAGACACTTCCCACTTCCAAATCACAGCAGAAACCTGCTTATACAGGGGGAGCAATCCACTGCAGGCCTCCCCAATGTCACCAAACCATTCTGTGCTACTTACTGCAGGCTAGAAAGGGGGAGAGGTACAGCCCAAACTCACCAGAGACTGCAGAGAGAGACAGCCCAAACTCAACAGAGACTGTAGAGAGAGACAGCCCAAACTCAACAGAGACTGTAGAGAGAGACAGCCCAAACTCACCAGAGACTAAAGAGAGGCACAGCCCAAACTCAACAGACTGTAGAGAGGCACAGCCCAAACTCACCAGAGACTGTAGAGAGAGGCACAGCCCAAACTCACCAGAGACTGTAGAGAGAGGCACAGCCCAAACTCACCAGAGACTGTAGAGAGAGACAGCCCAAACTCACCAGAGACTGTAGAGAGGCACAGCCCAAACTCACCAGAGACTGTAGAGAGAGACAGCCCAAACTCAACAGAGACAACCCAAACTCAACAGAGACTGTAGAGAGAGACAACCCAAACTCAACAGAGACAACCCAAACTCAACAGAGACTGTAGAGAGGCAGCCCAAACTCACCAGAGACTGTAGAGAGAGACAGCCCAAACTCAACAGAGACTGTAGAGAGAGACAGCCCAAACTCAACAGAGACTGTAGAGAGAGACAGCCCAAACTCAACAGAGACTGTAGAGAGACAGCCCAAACTCAACAGAGACTATAGAGAGGCACAGCCAAAACTCACCAGAGACTGTAGAGAGAGACAGCCCAAACTCAACAGACTGTAGAGAGAGACAGCCCAAACTCAACAGAGACTGTAGAGAGAGACAGCCCAAACTCACCAGACTGTAGAGAGGTACAGCCCAAACTCAAGACTGTAGAGAGACAGCCCAAACTCAACAGAGACTATAGAGAGGCACAGCCAAAACTCACCAGAGACTGTAGAGAGACAGCCCAAACTCAACAGACTGTAGAGAGAGACAGCCCAAACTCACCAGAGACTGTAGAGAGAGACAGCCCAAACTCAACAGAGACTGTAGAGAGAGACAGCCCAAACTCAACAGAGACTGTAGAGAGAGACAGCCCAAACTCAACAGACTGTAGAGAGAGACAGCCCAAACTCAACAGAGACTGTAGAGAGAGACAGCCCAAACTCACCAGACTGTAGAGAGGTACAGCCCAAACTCAAGAGACTGTAGAGAGAGACAGCCCAAACTCAAGAGACTGTAGAGAGAGACAGCCCAAACTCAACAGAGACTGTAGAGAGAGACAGCCCAAACTCAACAGAGACTGTAGAGAGAGACAGCCCAAACTCAACAGAGACTGTAGAGAGAGACAGCCCAAACTCAACAGAGACTGTAGAGAGAGACAGCCCAAACTCAACAGAGACTGTAGAGAGAGACAGCCCAAACTCAACAGAGACTGTAGAGAGAGACAGCCCAAACTCAACAGAGACTGTAGAGAGAGACAGCCCAAACTCAACAGAGACTGTAGAGAGAGACAGCCCAAACTCAACAGAGACTGTAGAGAGAGACAGCCCAAACTCAACAGAGACTGTAGAGAGAGACAGCCCAAACTCAACAGAGACTGTAGAGAGAGACAGCCCAAACTCACCAGGGACTGTAGAGAGAGACAGCCCAAACTCAACAGGGACTGTAGAGAGAGACAGCCCAAACTCAACAGAGACTGTAGAGACAGCCCAAACTCAACAGAGACTGTAGAGAGAGACAGCCCAAACTCAACAGAGACTGTAGAGAGAGACAGCCCAAACTCAACAGAGACTGTAGAGAGAGACAGCCCAAACTCAACAGAGACTGTAGAGAGGTACAGCCCAAACTCAACAGAGACTGTAGAGAGGTACAGCCCAAACTCACCAGACAAAAGAGAGGCACAGCCCAAACTCAACAGAGACTGTAGAGAGGCACAGCCCAAACTCAACAGGGACTGTAGAGAGGGACCGGTACAGCACCCTGTCCTGTGAAAGGATCTCTTTGAATGCGCTTTCAGTTAAATTAACAAATTTTCCTTTTCACACCACGGCCCTCTGGAGCTCAGGGCCATTACCGCTGTTTATCCGGTGCGCCAAGATGGAGGAAGGTGGGGAGGGGGGCACAGAAACGGAGGAATGAAGTGCGCCTGTGCACGCTTTCAGGATGCGGGGGGGGGGGGGGGGGGGGGGGAGTGGGAGGAAGAAACAGGGGAGAGGGAGAGAGAGAACGGAGAGAGAAAAGAGCAGGAGAGAGGTAGAGAGATGAGAAGAGAGGCAGAGGCAGCGATAACGACACGGTCGCAGTCACAGGGATAAATGAGGGGTCTGAACAGAACATGGAAAGATTGGAGAGAGGGAAGAAGACAGGGGAGGAAGAGACTCAAGGGAGGGCAGGGGACGGGGGAGGGGAGGTGCTGTAATTGGGATGATTGCATAACCAGCGAGCCGTCCCAGGGCCGGGACTGTCTCCCATCTGGCAGCCATTACCCGCCTTCATTAGACCCCTACTTTAGTAGAACGTGGGGGAGGGGGGGAGGCTTGGCTGGGCTGCAACCAAAACTCAAAAAGAAACAGACCTCGACTGAACTGTAACTGAACAAGAGCCAGGAGACTCCAAGCGCTGCCGGACACGGCCCTGTCCAAACGCTGCCCCTGAGAACCTGTCCAGAACGGCGCTGCCGGACACGGCCCTGTCCAAACGCTGCCCCTGAGAACCCGTCCAGAATGGCGCTGCCGGACACGGCCCTGTCCAAACGCTGCCCCTGAGAACCTGTCCAGAACGGCGCTGCCGGACACGGCCCTGTTACAGCCAGACTGCCTTTCACTAAAATACAGAGCAGCGGTTGAGTGACGGTGAACCCAGATAGCGCACGGCGCTCCACGTCGTGACCTAGACCTGCGTTTGAGGTCTGGCTCTCCTCCAGCTGCCAGCTGCACTCTCCTCCAGGCCGTCAGAGTCTGTATCGGCCTCGCTCTCTTACGCAATCTCGCGTAATGTGAAATCGCGTCACGTACAGCACAGGCAATGGCTGCAAACAAAACAAGCCAACCATACACTGGACAGGACACAGAGCCCGGACAGGAACAGCAGAGTGTGGCCTGTGTGCGTGTGTGTGTGTGTGTGTGTGTGTGTATGCGGAATAAGGAGAGGATGTGCTCACCCGTCACACACTTCCCTGATGATGGAGGACAGGGGCTTCTTCTGTGAATAGAGAACAGCGGGGATCAGAGAGGGTTTAAGATTTCACACAGTAATGAGACTGGGCCCTAGGCCTAGACTGCAACCAAAATGGTTGCATATGTGAGTAAATATTTGGGAAACTTGGGGGAAAAAATAAAAATAAAAATAAATAAATAAAAGTAAGGATGTGCAGTCATTCACCGTAAAACTTCCAATCAACACCGTTCTCAAATAAGCCCCAGCCTTTTTTAAAAACCAGGAGGGAAGTCGAATAAACACTGGGACAATAATAGCTTACATTAGCGCCGGTTGCCATTGAGACAACAGCTAGCACAGCCAATAATACTTCTCACACCTCATGGAGACACAAGAAAATAAAGTAATAATGCAGCTCCGACCACAGAGAAACCCTCGCAAGCGCACCCATCTTACGTTCTGAACCACGTGAACGACGGGAAAGAAAGCCAGTTAGCCTGCCGTATGTATGTGTGATCTGATCATATTCTTGCTAATGAGCGCTTCCTTGATATGACTTCAATGGCTAGGCAGCTAACCACTTACGCCATTACAACTGGACAATGGATAGCTGGTTATAAACTAGCTAGCTCACAACTAATTATGGATTTAGTGAGCCGGAAAACACACGAACGCAATTTTGTGGTAATTTTAGTAATTAGATAAATATTAATACATAGCATTACAGACCAGCATGACTATGTAAAAAATGTGTGCAACAAAATACCCAGTTACTCTCTAACCATCATTAATAGCCTATTAAAATATACCCAGTTACTCTCCAACCATCATTAATAGCCTATTAAAATATACCCAGTTACTCTAACCATCATTACTAGCCTATTAAAGTATAGAAGAATGTGCTGGTGTGACCAACTGAGAAAGTGCCACCCGGTGAAAAGTTAATCTAGAGCCCTGTGAGAACAAGCTCTCATCCACATTTTACTGTGTTTCAACAGCAATAAAGAAAACTCACTTTCAACCTGTATGAGAAAACGCTACAATTAAGAATAAATCAAAGAGTAATTCTATGAAAAAACTTGTCAAATGCAGAATTGTCTATTCTGGAAACATTTACATCTAACAATTCATGTCAAGTTTCATGTCAGACATTTCCACTGTCAATAATGATTCATGTACTGGTTGACTTGAACAAACATAAGCTGTGGTTGCAGTGTCACAGTTCATATCTAACCTCACTAATCCGAACGCTGAAAATGTTCATTAATGAAAACAGCTCAAACATACCGAGCATCAAACGCAATGTCCCAGTTTCAAATTACACAGCAGCCATACGGCCATTACTGTGGACATTCTGCATGTTGCCCTAAAAAACTACCTACATGGACTGTCTTATAGTCTATATGGTTGTGGTGCCCTCCGGAAGAGAGAGGAGGAAAAAAATTAATTAATAAATAATAATAAAAAGTGCTCGTTGCCGCGGCAGCGTGTCCCCATGACGTTTACATCACCCAAACGCCAGCAGGCTTGGCTCCCTACATTTTAAAGTTGTGTTCTCAAGCACATGTCATCATACGCCTGCTGTGTATAGTGACAACAACCTAACAGGAGATCGTCCATGAAATACTATCTTAAGGCGACTTTGCCCCAAATCCTCTTACGGAATGAGTTTTCAAACGTTTTAACTAGCTAGCTACATCGCTATAAATAGCACTGCTGATAAACAACTCCTTATGCAGAGAAGGATTAGCACTTCTTCAGTGATCATATTAGCTATGGCTATAGCATTAGCCAGCTGCTGAGCTAACATTACTACAGAGTTAGCAACCATGTCATAGTAAGGCCACTTAATTGGATTTTGGCATTGAAGCTCTCAGGTCAAACTTGATTTTAGCCAACTGCCTTCTAATTAGGCCTCGGCATCCAATTAAATTTTGGCCTGATGCCAAAACGGCCATGCCTTAAAACGAAATTTGAGAAATGTTGGCAATACATGCCTGTTCAGAATAAAGGAAGCATATCAATATTTATAATAATTTCAGTCTTTTTGCCATTATGCTGAAAGACGGTGGCAGTATCTATGACTGACACCAGCTCTACATCTCCGAGTTGGTCAGAGACACCTGGGAAATGGTAACGAGAGTTACCAAAGTGACTTTAAACTTCCTACTTTCCTATTAACACCTACAGTAAATACATCCATTTTAGTTATCGGCCTAGTTCCTCTATATCACAAATGCGTGTCAACATATAATTTGTTTCCATTCCTTTTGAGCAAACACGCTTCCCTTGGGAGGTATATGCTTACGAAGAGGGGTTAGGCGGTGCCTGAACTCTCCAAGGTCTCTGGGAAAGCCTGGAGGGAGCATCAAGAGTTCAATTCACAGAAAGGAGAGTGAGCTGCGTGTGAGTTGTGTATAAAAGGGGACTTAGGGATACAGAAGAGTGAGCTGCGTGTGAGTTGTGTAGGAAAGGGGACTCAGGGACACAGAAGAGTGAGCTACGTGTGAGTTGTGTAGGAAAGGGGACTAAGGGATACAGAAGAGTGAGCTACGTGTGAGTTGTGTAGGAAAGGGGACTAAGGGATACAGAAGAGTGAGTTGTGTGTGAGTTGTGTAGGAAAGGTGACTCAGGGACACAGAAGAGTGAGCTGCGTGTGAGTTGTGTAGGAAAGGGGACTAAGGGATACAGAAGAGTGAGCTGCGTGTGAGTTGTGTAGGAAAGGGGACTCAGGGATACAGAAGAGTGAGCTACGTGTGAGTTGTGTATGAAAGGGGACTCAGGGATACAGAAGAGTGAGCTGCGTGTGAGTTGTGTATGAAAGGGGACTCAGGGATACAGAAGAGTGAGCTACGTGTGAGTTGTGTAGGAAAGGGGACTCAGGGATACAGAAGAGTGAGCTACGTGTGAGTTGTGTAGGAAAGGGGACTCAGGGATACAGAAGAGTGAGCTACGTGTGAGTTGTGTAGGAAAGGGGACTCAGGGATACAGAAGAGTGAGCTACGTGTGAGTTGTGTAGGAAAGGGGACTCAGGGATACAGAAGAGTGAGCTACGTGTGAGTTGTGTAGGAAAGGGGACTCAGGGACACAGAAGAGTGAGCTACGTGTGAGTTGTGTAGGAAAGGGGACTCAGGGATACAGAAGAGTGAGCTGCGTGTGAGTTGTGTATAAAAGGGGACTCAGGGATACAGAAGAGTGAGCTACGTGTGAGTTGTGTAGGAAAGGGGACTCAGGGACACAGAAGAGTGAGCTGCGTGTGAGTTGTGTAGGAAAGGGGACTCAGGGATACAGAAGTGAGATACGTGTGAGTTGTGTAGGAAAGGGGACTCAGGGACACAGAAGAGTGAGCTGCGTGTGAGTTGTGTAGGAAAGGGGACTCAGGGATACAGAAGAGTGAGCTGCGTGTGAGTTGTGTATAAAAGGGGACTCAGGGATACAGAAGAGTGAGCTACGTGTGAGTTGTGTAGGAAAGGGGACTCAGGGATACAGAAGAGTGAGCTACATGTGAGTTGTGTAGGAAAGGGGACTCAGGGACACAGAAGAGTGAGCTGCGTGTGAGTTGTGTAGGAAAGGGGACTCAGGGATACAGAAGAGTGAGCTGCGTGTGAGTTGTGTAGGAAAGGGGACTCAGGGATACAGAAGAGTGAGCTGCGTGTGAGTTGTGTAGGAAAGGGGACTCAGGGATACAGAAGAGTGAGCTGCGTGTGAGTTGTGTAGGAAAGGGGACTCAGGGATACAGAAGAGTGAGCTACGTGTGAGTTGTGTAGGAAAGGGGACTCAGGGATACAGAAGAGTGAGCTACGTGTGAGTTAGGAAAGAGACACAGAGAGACAGAGAGCAGTTGATGCTCAGCTCCACATGCATATGCCCTAATAAACAGTAGATTATTGATTGGATCCTGCGACAGTCCGGCCGGTTTCCTCGCTCTCCTCAGTCACTGAAGCTGCTAAGGCAGGGGTAGGCAACCCTGGTCCTGGAGAGCCACAGGGTCTGCTGGTTTTTGTTGTTACTCACCACTTAATTGATCAATTAAAGCAGTTGATTACACAGTTAACTCGCCTCACCTGGTTTCTCTGGTCTGAGTAATTGTCATATTTAAGGTGAAAACAAAAAGCAGCAAACCCTGCGGCTCTCAAGGACCAGGGTTGCCTACCCCTGTGCTAAGGTCTAAATTGTCCTGTCAAGATGCTGCTCTAATCTGATCACTGTCAGAGCATGATGAAAGTTAAGAGAAACTCAGAAACTAACCAATTTATCCTGCGAGAAGAATCAATACTGTCCAACAACTTTAAACACAATTTTAGTAAAAGAGAACACAAAGATGCTCAAGATATTTATTTGAAATGCTGACGTTTGAAAAGGACATATGCAACTTTCTTAACCGATCTGGGAATGCACATCAGTACTCCTTATTGCTCAAACAGGCATTTTTGTAGATTGTATGTCAAACACTGCTTTTTAAAATAAATAAGAACCAAGACATCGTAGAGAGAATGGTGGACAAAGCAGTGGCACCGTGTTTACTCGTGTGAAAAGCAGTGGCCCCTTGTTTACTCGTGTGAAAAGCAGTGGCACCTTGTTTACTCGTGTGAAAAGCAGTGGCACCTTGTTTACTCGTGTGAAAAGCAGTGGCACCTTGTTTACTCGTGTGAAAAGCAGTGGCACCTTGTTTACTCGTGTGAAAAGCAGTGGCACCTTGTTTACTCGTGTGAAAAGCAGTGGCACCTTGTTTACTCGTGTGAAAAGCAGTGGCACCATGTTTACTCGTGTGAAAAGCAGTGGCACCTTGTTTACTCATGTGAAAAGCAGTGGCACCATGTTTACTCGTGTGAAAAGCAGTGGCACCTTGTTTACTCGTGTGAAAAGCAGTGGTTAAAAATAAGCTTTCACAAAGAGGGAGAGGAGACTCTGCTCAACACAGTGGTTCTGTGCGAGACCGCTGGCCTTTTGCACTAATTGCAGCCCTGAGACCGCTGGCCTTTTGCACTAATTGCAGCCCTGAGACTGCTGGCCTTTTGCACTAATTGCAGCCCTGAGACTGCTGGTCTTTTGCACTAATTGCAGCCGTGACAGTGGAATGCATACCAGACACTAGCTTTATTTTTGCCTTTTCCTTTTTGTTCGTGCTTTGGAATAAATTACAGTCGAGAAATGGGCAGCTTCATGCACTTCTTCCACATTTTATATAAGAAAAAGGAAGATAATGCCACTAACCTGCTCAATCTCAACAAGCTGGGCACGAGCACTAACCTGCTCAATCTCTACAAGCTGGGCGCTAGCACTAACCTGCTCAATCTCTACAAGCTGGGCGCTAGCACTAACCTGCTCAATCTCTACAAGCTGGGCCCTAGCACTAACCTGCTCAATCTCTACAAGCTGGGCGCTAGCACTAACCTGCTCAATCTCTACAAGCTGGGCGCAAGCACTAACCTGCTCAATCTCAACAAGCTGGGCGCTAGCACTAACCTGCTCAATCTCTACAAGCTGGGCGCTAGCACTAACCTGCTCAATCTCTACAAGCTGGGCGCTAGCACTAACCTGCTCAATCTCTACAAGCTGGGCGCTAGCACTAACCTGCTCAATCTCTACAAGCTGGGCCCTAGCACTAACCTGCTCAATCTCTACAAGCTGGGCGCTAGCACTAACCTGCTCAATCTCTACAAGCTGGGCGCAAGCACTAACCTGCTCAATCTCAACAAGCTGGGCGCTAGCACTAACCTGCTCAATCTCAACAAGCTGGGCACGAGCACTAACCTGCTCAATCTCTACAAGCTGGGCGCTAGCACTAACCTGCTCAATCTCTACAAGCTGGGCGCTAGCACTAACCTGCTCAATCTCTACAAGCTGGGCCCTAGCACTAACCTGCTCAATCTCTACAAGCTGGGCGCTAGCACTAACCTGCTCAATCTCTACAAGCTGGGCGCAAGCACTAACCTGCTCAATCTCAACAAGCTGGGCGCTAGCACTAACCTGCTCAATCTCTACAAGCTGGGCGCTAGCACTAACCTGCTCAATCTCTACAAGCTGGGCGCTAGCACTAACCTGCTCAATCTCTACAAGCTGGGCGCTAGCACTAACCTGCTCAATCTCTACAAGCTGGGCGCTAGCACTAACCTGCTCAATCTCTACAAGCTTGGCGCTAGCACTAACCTGCTCAATCTCTACAAGCTGGTCACTAGCACTAACCTGCTCAATCTCAACAAGCTGGGCGCTAGCACTAACCTGCTCAATCTCAACAAGCTGGGCGCTAGCACTAACCTGCTCAATCTCTACAAGCTAGGCGCTAGCACTAACCTGCTCAATCTCTACAAGCTGGGCGCTAGCACTAACCTGCTCAATCTCTACAAGCTCTCAATCTCTACAAGCTGGGCGCTAGCACTAACCTGCTCAATCTCTACAAGCTGGGCGCTAGCACTAACCTGCTCAATGTCAACAAGCTGGGCGCTAGCACTAACCTGCTCAATCTCTACAAACTGGTCACTAGAACTAACCTGCTCAATCTCTACAAGCTGGGCGCTAGCACTAACCTGCTCAATGTCAACAAGCTGGGCGCTAGCACTAACCTGCTCAATCTCAACAAGCTGGGCGCTAGCACTAACCTGCTCAATCTCAACAAGCTGGGCGCTAGCACTAACCTGCTCAATCTCTACAAACTGGACACTAGCACTAACCTGCTCAATCTCTACAAGCTGGGCGCTAGCACTAACCTGCTCAATCTCTACAAGATGGGCGCTAGCACTAACCTGCTCAATCTCTACAAGCTGGGCGCTAGCACTAACCTGCTCAATCTCTACAAGCTGGGCGCTAGCACTAACCTGCTCAATCTCTACAAGCTGGGCGCTAGCACTAACCTGCTCAATCTCTACAAGCTGGGCGCTAGCACTAACCTGCTCAATGTCAACAAGCTGGGCGCTAGCACTAACCTGCTCAATCTCTACAAACTGGTCACTAGAACTAACCTGCTCAATCTCTACAAGCTGGGCGCTAGCACTAACCTGCTCAATGTCAACAAGCTGGGCGCTAGCACTAACCTGCTCAATCTCTACAAACTGGTCACTAGAACTAACCTGCTCAATCTCTACAAGCTGGGCGCTAGCACTAACCTGCTCAATCTCAACAAGCTGGGCGCTAGCACTAACCTGCTCAATCTCTACAAACTGGACACTAGCACTAACCTGCTCAATCTCTACAAGCTGGGCGCTAGCACTAACCTGCTCAATCTCTACAAGATGGGCGCTAGCACTAACCTGCTCAATCTCTACAAGCTGGGCGCTAGCACTAACCTGCTCAATCTCTACAAGCTGGGCGCTAGCACTAACCTGCTCAATCTCTACAAGCTGGGCGCTAGCACTAACCTGCTCAATGTCAACAAGATGGGCGCTAGCACTAACCTGCTCAATGTCAACAAGCTGGGCGCTAGCACTAACCTGCTCAATCTCTACAAGCTGGGCGCTAGCACTAACCTGCTCAATCTCTACAAGCTGGGCGCTAGCACTAACCTGCTCAATCTCTACAAACTGGTCACTAGAACTAACCTGCTCAATCTCTACAAGCTGGGCGCTAGCACTAACCTGCTCAATGTCAACAAGCTGGGCGCTAGCACTAACCTGCTCAATCTCTACAAACTGGTCACTAGAACTAACCTGCTCAATCTCTACAAGCTGGGCGCTAGCACTAACCTGCGCAATCTCAACAAGCTGGGCGCTAGCACTAACCTGCTCAATCTCTACAAACTGGACACTAGCACTAACCTGCTCAATCTCTACAAGCTGGGCGCTAGCACTAACCTGCTCAATCTCTAGAAGATGGGCGCTAGCACTAACCTGCTCAATCTCTACAAGCTGGGCGCTAGCACTAACCTGCTCAATCTCTACAAGCTGGGCGCTAGCACTAACCTGCTCAATCTCTACAAGCTGGGCGCTAGCACTAACCTGCTCAATGTCAACAAGCTGGGCGCTAGCACTAACCTGCTCAATCTCTACAAACTGGTCACTAGAACTAACCTGCTCAATCTCTACAAGCTGGGCGCTAGCACTAACCTGCTCAATGTCAACAAGCTGGGCGCTAGCACTAACCTGCTCAATCTCAACAAGCTGGGCGCTAGCACTAACCTGCTCAATCTCTCCAAGATGGGCGCTAGCACTAACCTGCTCAATGTCAACAAGCTGGGCGCTAGCACTAACCTGCTCAATCTCAACAAGCTGGGCGCTAGCACTAACCTGCTCAATCTCAACAAGCTGGGCGCTAGCACTAACCTGCTCAATCTCTACAAACTGGACACTAGCACTAACCTGCTCAATCTCTACAAGCTGGGCGCTAGCACTAACCTGCTCAATCTCTACAAGATGGGCGCTAGCACTAACCTGCTCAATCTCTACAAGCTGGGCGCTAACACTAACCTGCTCAATCTCTACAAACTGGTCACTAGAACTAACCTGCTCAATCTCTACAAGCTGGGCGCTAGCACTAACCTGCTCAATGTCAACAAGCTGGGCGCTAGCACTAACCTGCTCAATCTCTACAAACTGGTCACTAGAACTAACCTGCTCAATCTCTACAAGCTGGGCGCTAGCACTAACCTGCTCAATCTCTCCAAGCTGGGCGCGAGCACTAACCTGCTCAATGTCAACAAGCTGGGCGCTAGCACTAACCTGCTCAATCTCTACAAGCTGGACACTAGCACTAACCTGCTCAATCTCTACAAGCTGGGCGCTAGCACTAACCTGCTCAATCTCTATAAACTGGGCGCCAGCACTAACCTGCGTGATTTCTAAAGGGAAGGTGCAAGCACTAGCCGGGATGACCTCTACGAGTCAGGTGGGAACACTAGCCTGCTCCATCTCTACAAGTCAAGTTGGCGGTGGCACTAACCTGGTCAATCTCAATGAGCTGGGCGTTGGCGCCGGGCCACTCGATCGCCACTTTGACGATGTCAGAGGGAGGTGGCATGGCTGTTCTCTCACACCCGACTGCAAGGAGACAAAGAACATTAACACGCAGGGCATTCTCCACAGCAGTGATTTTCAACCACTGTGCCGCGGCACACGAGATCGTCAGGTGTGCCGTGGGAAATGATCCAACCTCACTTAATTAGTAACACTTTTGGTTGGTGGTGTGACTCAGGATTTTTTTTTATGTAAAAAATGTGCCTTGGCTCAAAAAAGGTTGAAAAACACTGCTCCACAGCATGGAAAACTGGTGCACACACACAGGGTGAAGGTTTACACCATACACAAAACCTGGACAACAGCCTGGCATCCCAACACCATCAGGGTGGTGCTGTGGGTGGTGTAAGAGCTCTATTAGTACTGAAAGTGGGTGGTGTAAGAGCTATATTAGTACAGAAAGTGGGTGGTGTAAGAGCTGTATTAGTACAGAGAGTGGGTGGTGTAAAAGCTATATTAGTACAGAGAGAGGGTGGTGTAAGAGCTATATGAGTACAGAAAGTGGGTGGTGTAAGAGCTATATGAGTACAGAAAGTGGGTGGTGTAAGAGCTCTATTAGTACAGAGAGTGGGTGGTGTAAGAGCTCTATTAGTACAGAGAGTGGGTGGTGTAAAAGCTATATTAGTACAGAGAGAGGGTGGTGTAAGAGCTATATTAGTACAGAAAGTGGGTGGTGTAAGAGCTCTATTAGTACAGAGTGTGGGTGGTGTAAGAGCTCTATTAGTACAGAGAGAGGGTCGTGTAAGAGCTATATTAGTACAGAAAGTGGGTGGTGTAAGAGCTCTATTAGTACAGAGAGTGGGTGGTGTAAGAGCTCTATTAGTACAGAGAGTGGGTGGTGTAAAAGCTATATTAGTACAGAGAGAGGGTGGTGTAAGAGCTATATGAGTACAGAAAGTGGGTGGTGTAAGAGCTATATGAGTACAGAAAGTGGGTGGTGTAAGAGCTCTATTAGTACAGAGAGTGGGTGGTGTAAGAGCTCTATTAGTACAGAGTGTGGGTGGTGTAAGAGCTCTATTAGTACAGAGAGAGGGTGGTGTAAGAGCTATATTAGTACAGAAAGTGGGTGGTGTAAGAGCTCTTAGTACAGAGAGTGGGTGGTGTAAGAGCTCTATTAGTACAGAGAGAGGGTGGTGTAAGAGCTATATTAGTACAGAAAGTGGGTGGTGTAAGAGCTCTATTAGTACAGAGAGTGGGTGGTGTAAGAGCTCTATTAGTACAGAGTGGGTGGTGTAAGAGCTCTATTAGTTCAGAGAGTGGGTGGTGTAAGAGCTATATTAGTACAGAAAGTGGGTGGTGTAAGAGCTCTATTAGTACAGAGAGTGGGTGGTGTAAGAGCTCTATTAGTACAGAGAGTGGGTGGTGTAAGAGCTGGTGGTGTAAGAGCTCTATTAGTACAGAGAGTGGGTGGTGTAAGAGCTCTATTAGTACAGAAAGTGGGTGGTGTAAGAGCTCTATTAGTACAGAGAGTGGGTGGTGTAAGAGCTCTATTAGTACAGAGAGTGGGTGGTGTAAGAGCTCTATTAGTTCAGAGAGTGGGTGGTCTAACAACTCCAGCTCAGGGAAGCGTGTGACCGGTGACCAACCACACACACGCACACACAATTCAACACTTGATTTAATTATGTTTTTGGGAAACAAAATCGAAATACACTTTCCAGCATGAACGCACGCACACAGTTTTTGGGAAACACTGCCTCGTTATGGAAATATAGTTTCCAGGACACACACGCCCACTCTGTACTACAGTGAAGTGATGTCTCCCACAGGCACAGAACACCCACACAGTGGCCCTTGCACCTGTACTGATAGGATTAATATGCTGCTGCTCCAGCCCTTTCTCATATAACCCCTGCAGTCAGACTCTCTCCACAGTCTCCATTCCACTCCGCATAACTATAACATAGCAGCTCTTCAGCTGTGTTCTGCATTCACATAAACCACACGGACCATTAGCGCCCTGCCACCCACTGCAACACAGGGAATTTGAGAGAGAATGACCCACCACCCACTAAAGTACAGACAGTCAAACAGGTAAAACACACTCAGGGGCCAGGGCAGGGTGGTGGCATGAGCTTTATATACGCAAAGCCCTTGGAGGGGAAACAACTGTACCCTCCACTTGCACCAAATTAACAATGTCTGGAAAGGGCTCAACAAGCACCACAACAGCCCAACTCCCAGAATTCCAGGCGGCTCTGGCTTGGCTGTCCGTAGCCGGATGGCGACAGGGTCAGGAAACTCTCTCTGGACCCAGCGGCTTTGTTACAGGGTCAGCAAACTCTCACTGGAGCC
The DNA here is from genome assembly GCA_022702515.1 of Ilyophis sp. 1 JC-2022. Taxonomy (NCBI): domain Eukaryota; kingdom Metazoa; phylum Chordata; class Actinopteri; order Anguilliformes; family Synaphobranchidae; genus Ilyophis; species Ilyophis sp. 1 JC-2022. Next base: position 2,839,648 of record CM040396.1, on the reverse strand, counting down.
AGCGACTTTGTTGTCGTTTCTCTTTTGAGAATGCAATAGCAGTGTTGGACATGCCGTCTACATAGACCACAAAGTTCCAACATTTTCAGTGTGTGAAATTTAACGAGCCGATTCTTCAAAGGCAATTTCAATTATGTAACTTCAAACTGAAGATCTTTTCCAAATGCTGTTCACAGTATTCAGAAATGATTCCAAAGACAAACTGTTCTGTGGGATTCATAGTAAATTAAGTTCTACACAGCAGCCTTGCACCACCTTTTCCAGACCCCAGAATACTCAACCCTCTACTTTCTGTATAAACACAGCTACACCGGTGTTCAGCTGCAGTCTGTATAAACACAGCTACACCGGTGTGCAGCTGCAGTCTGTATAAACACAGCTACACCGGTGTTCAGCTGCAGTCTGTATAAACACAGCTACACGGGTGTTCAGCTGCAGTCTGTATAAACACAGCTACACCGGTGTGCAGCTGCAGTCTGTATAAACACAGCTACACCGGTGTGCAGCTGCAGTCTGTATAAACACAGCTACACCGGTGTGCAGCTGCAGTCTGTATAAACACAGCTACACGGGTGTTCAGCTGCAGTCTGTATAAACACATCTACACGGGTGTTCAGCTGCAGTCTGTATAAACACAGCTACACCGGTGTGCAGCTGCAGTCTGTATAAACACAGCTACACCGGTGTGCAGCTGCTGTCTGTATAAACACAGCTACACCGGGTGTTCAGCTGCTGTCTGTATAAACACAGCGACACCGGTGTGCAGCTGGTCTGTATAAACACAGCTACACCGGTGTTCAGCTGCAGTCTGTATAAACACAGCTACACCGGTGTGCAGCTGCAGTCTGTATAAACACAGCTACACCGGTGTTCAGCTGCAGTCTGTATAAACACAGCTACACCGGTGTGCAGCTGCAGTCTGTATAAACACAGCTACACCGGTGTGCAGCTGCAGTCTGTATAAACACAGCTACACGGGTGTGCAGCTGCAGTCTGTATAAACACAGCTACACCGGTGTTCAGCTGCAGTCTGTATAAACACAGCTACACGGGTGTTCAGCTGCAGTCTGTATAAACACATCTACACGGGTGTTCAGCTGCAGTCTGTATAAACACAGCTACACCGGTGTGCAGCTGCAGTCTGTATAAACACAGCTACACCGGTGTGCAGCTGCTGTCTGTATAAACACAGCTACACCGGTGTGCAGCTGCTGTCTGTATAAACACAGCTACACCGGGTGTTCAGCTGCTGTCTGTATAAACACAGCTACACCGGGTGTTCAGCTGCTGTCTGTATAAACACAGCGACACCGGTGTGCAGCTGGTCTGTATAAACACAGCTACACCGGTGTTCAGCTGCTGTCTGTATAAACACAGCTACACCGGGTGTTCAGCTGCAGTCTGTATAAACACAGCTACACCGGTGTTCAGCTGCTGTCTGTATAAACACAGCTACACCGGTGTTCAGCTGCAGTCTGTATAAACACAGCTACACCAGTGTGCAGCTGGTCTGTATAAACACAGCGACACCGGTGTGCAGCTGCAGTCTGTATAAACACAGCTACACCGGTGTGCAGCTGGTCTGTATAAACACAGCTACACCGGTGTTCAGCTGCTGTCTGTATAAACACAGGTACACCGGTGTGCAGCTGCAGTCTGTATAAACACAGCTACACCGGTGTTCAGCTGCAGTCTGTATAAACACAGCTACACCAGTGTTCAGCTGCAGTCTGTATAAACACAGCTACACCGGTGTTCAGCTGCTGTCTGTATAAACACAGCTACACCGGTGTTCAGCTGCTGTCTGTATAAACACAGCTACACCGGGTGTTCAGCTGCAGTCTGTATAAACACAGCTACACCGGTGTTCAGCTGCTGTCTGTATAAACACAGCTACATGAGTGTTAAGCTGATCTGTCTGAACATCACCGTGAGAACGCCGGACACAAGCGCCACAGCTGAGCTCCAGACTGACAGCTGCAGCCTGGGAACCTTCCAGAACCATCTCAGGACCCCAGAGCATAACCTCTCTGGATAGAAATCAACCAATCAGCCACAATCAAACCGGCCCCCAACCGCACAGCCTTAAAAATTCCATAAACAACTTGAAGTTGAAAACACATCAAACACGGGTAATTCTGCACAAGACTTCAATTTGATACGAGCCTGTCTGTTGTTTTCTTTTTTCCTTACCCAGAAAGCACTTGGCTGCTGAAAGACTTGCTATGGGAGAACAATGCCGGCATGTTTTGCAGTGCAGTGGGCCAATGTGAGAGAGGCAGGCAAGTAATTAAGAGAAGGAAGTTCCCACTACGGCGTGAACTACGTGCGACAAAGCCACCTTTGTTTGGGCGGAATTGAGAAGTCCACTCTGTGTGCGCTTAAAGAAAGGCCTCAAAAGACAGTTGGGAGACCACTCGCATTAAACTTTGCCTGCAATGAGAACCGCAAGTCCTGTGCTGACAAAAATTTGGATGATCGAACGTGTAAGTGAGAGTTCAGTCGTTTTTTTAAACAGGACTTCCAATAAAATCCAGTAGCTTGACCTTACCCAACTCCGAGCATGACTCCAAGGATGGGGGGGTGAAAAAAAAAAGGCCCTTTTTGCTTGTTTCTTTTTCTGACAATTTTCGAGTGCTTTCTTGTAGGCTTGTTTGTAGTCCTTACTCGTAAGTCTCTCAGGGAACATCCGCTAAACGTGCGCATCGCCAAGACGAGAACCCGCTCCAGTGAAAAACGAGGGAGGCTCGGTCAACGAATCAACGGCCACCTGGCGGCTCCGAGGTGTTAAGGGCATTAACGGCAGCGGGAAGGCCTCTCCCGGGCGAGGGTCCGATCCCAGGCCGTGCGGGCAGCTCTGCCTCCCACTCATATGAGGCGTACGGGAAGCAGCAGGTCTTCCCATCAGATTGCGGCTCCCCATTCGTTTCACCAGAGAGAGCGAGAGAGAGATGAGCAACAAAAAACAGCCATTCTTTACACGATTTACGAGGCTCAAGTGCCCCGTGCTTTGCTGAGAAGGGTGAGACATTGTAACGTTTGGCTCTGCTTACAGTTTTTTTTTAAAAATAACTAAAAAAATCGTCCATGGCAGATGGAGCGAATTAACACAACGACACACTTCCTCTCTCTCGTTGGTTCTGAAAGAGTCTCCCGGGTCCAATAACACGCCTACCATCCGCTCGGCTCTGGAGGAACAAACTCAAACCACGGTCAGAGCGTCAGCTTTATTGGAAAAGCCCGAGAAGGATGAAGACGTGCCCGTGGTGTAATTAAACTGTCGGAATAAACAGTGCGGGTTCCGGCGGGGGGCGGAGAAGCGATCTGGTTACCGCACTGGTGGGAAAGGCCACAGAGGGGGACCGGGAGAGTCTGGGGACTGCAGAGGGGGACCGGGAGAGTCTGGGGACTGCAGAGGGGGACCGGGAGAGTCTGGGGACTGCAGAGGGGGACCGGGAGAGTCTGGGGACTGCAGAGGGGGACCGGGAGAGTCTGGGGACTGCAGAGGGGGACCGGGAGAGTCTGGGGACTGCAGAGGGGGACCGGGAGAGTCTGGGGACTGCAGAGGGGGACCGGGAGAGTCTGGGGACTGCAGAGGGGGACCGGGAGAGTCTGGGGACTGCAGAGGGGGACCGGGAGAGTCTGGGGACTGCAGAGGGGACCGGGAGAGTCTGGGGACTGCAGAGGGGGACCGGGAGAGTCTGGGGACTGCAGAGGGGGACCGGGAGAGTCTGGGGACTGCAGAGGGGGACCGGGAGAGTCTGGGGACTGCAGAGGGGGACCGGGAGAGTCTGGGGACTGCAGAGGGGGACCGGGAGAGTCTGGGGACTGCAGAGGGGGACCGGGAGAGTCTGGGGACTGCAGAGGGGGACCGGGAGAGTCTGGGGACTGCAGAGGGGGACCGGGAGAGTCTGGGGACTGCAGAGGGGGACCGGGAGAGTCTGGGGACTGCAGAGGGGGACCGGGAGAGTCTGGGGACTGCAGAGGGGGACCGGGAGAGTCTGGGGACTGCAGAGGGGGACCGGGAGAGTCTGGGGACTGCAGAGGGGGACCGGGAGAGTCTGGGGACTGCAGAGGGGGACCGGGAGAGTCTGGGGACTGCAGAGGGGGACCGGGAGAGTCTGGGGACTGCAGAGGGGGACCGGGAGAGTCTGGGGACTGCAGAGGGGGACCGGGAGAGTCTGGGGACTGCAGAGAGGGACCGGGAGAGTCTGGGGACTGCAGAGAGGGACCGGGAGAGTCTGGGGACTGCAGAGAGGGACCGGGAGAGTCTCAGACTGCAGAAAGGGACCGGGAGAGTCTGGGGACTGCAGAAAGGGACCGGGAGAGTCTGGGGACTGCAGAGAGAGACCGGAAACGCTGTCTGACAGAATGCCCCAGGCAATGAGCAATAAACGCAAGAATTGAAAACAGATGCCCTCCGAGGCAAAGAAAGGGTTGGGCTCACTACGGTCAGAGCCGCTACCATAACACAGCGAACACAGGCGGAATAGCCGCTACCATAACACAGCGAACACAGGCTGAATAGCCGCTACCATAACACAGCAAACACAGGCTGAATAGCCGCTACCATAACACAGCGAACACAGGCTGAATATCCGCTACCATAACACAGCGAACACAGGCTGAATATCCGCTACCATAACACAGCGAACACAGGCTGAATATCCGCTACCATAACACAGCGAACACAGGCTGAATATCCGCTACCATAACACAGCGAACACAGGCTGAATACCCGCTACCATAACACAGCAAACACAGGCTGAATACCCGCTACCATAACACAGCAAACACAGGCTGAATAGCCGCTACCATAACACAGCAAACACAGGCTGAATAGCCGCTACCATAACACAGCAAACACAGGCTGAATAGCCGCTACCATAACACAGCAAACACAGGCTGAATACTAGGGATGCACCGAAATGAAAATTCTTGGCCGAAACCGAAAACCAAAAATGAGAAACCAAGGCCGAAAACCGAAAACCGAAACACCGAAAGAAATGATTGTCAATTATTAGAACCATTGCATTTATGGCTATGACTGTGTACTAACCTCACTAAAATCAAAGCATTGCAATTCAAGAATAAATCAATTACAAAAGTATGAAAATATTTATTTAGCACTGACATTACAGCAATGCACAATATAAATTAAAATTCAAAACAAAATGTTTAACTTGACCCCGCTCATGTGTACATTAAATAATAATGTACAGGCCTATAACTGACTGGCCTGCTGAAAGATTGTAAAATTAAATATGTTCTCATAAAAACACAAAGTGCATCTAACTCACTCAGTGCCACGGAATTCTGGAACACTGTGCCCCTTGAGTGCCAAGCCAATATGGCCGCACAACATTCTAAATGCTCAAATTCAGTTTTTGACTCTGCAAACTTACAATAAAACATTTTTAAACACGTCTTATGGTTTCTAACTTCAGATATGAGTATAAATATTTTTGTAAGACTTACACCTGCAAGAGGACAAACACTAGAAATGACTTCAAATAATATTACTGGCCAGCTGATTCACAACAAAGACTGTTGATGGTAAACTGACTTGAAAAATTAAAACCTGAGATAAAATATCAGTTTAAACATTTATTTTCAATTTAGAAAAGGGAAATAAATGACCATAAATGGATGCTATTTTTATATATTGAGCCTTTTATTACAGTTAATTGTATTTTACTACATTGTATAATATTTATTTATTTCATTAGGCCTAAATTTATTTTCATTTCTTGTATTTCATTTCTATCATGTTGTAGCCTACAGCACTTTATAACCCAGTGTTTCAAAAAGAGCTATACAAAATAGTTATTGTTGTTTTTCATTATTATTACTTGCATTTTTGGTCAACTTTGGAGCTTAACAGCCATATCTTTCTAATAAAGAAGCATTTAGCAAAGAATATGCCAAATATTTCACTTAAGGTTCTCTTTTTGTCTTTAGTCAATGCACAACTAAAGATGCTCCCCCATTTGTGAAATAACTCCTGACTCTGAATTCAATTCCTCAACCTCATGATTTTGTTAACGTTAACTAATATAACGTGTGCTCTCCCGTTGAGAGACTTGACGCAATGATGTGACAAAGTCGGATCGATAATGATTGGCAACCTAACGTTAGCATTTACCTACACAACTTTTGTCAACTGCCAGAATGTCATCCAGGACAATTAACGTTAGCTAGCTAACTTTGACTTCACACATACGTTTGTTAACTTTTTAAGTTCACTTATGTGTCTGCAATATCGGGCGAATCGCGGCAGCTTGTTCGTTTCACCTCGTAAACTAACTTAACGTTATTCGTTTTTTTAAATTGTCCGTCTGGGCAAGTTAAGCTGTATTATGCTTGTCTGACAACTTTTTTGACAATCGGACAAGAGTTAATATCGAGCACTGCTCCTCATCTTCCTCTCCACTATCGCTATTAAAGTTAAACACAAATACGCTCTCGTCACCGTTCGCCATTCTGATATCGCCTCTCGCTACTTTTTTTTCAAGTTGCCAGCTCGTATTTCTAACTGCACACAAAGACCGCTAATTTACATAGTAATTGTTTTAACCAATAAGATCGTCCATCTATTACTGCTGACTAATATTTGCCCAGTAACAACATGTATTTGTTGTATTTAACTTATTTAATTGGCTAAAAAAAAAGAGGATGTAAAATACGAGTTCAGGGCGCCTTAAGGCGCCCCTGGCACTCTGGAACATTCGTAGTTGGCTCTGGCACTGAGTGAGTTAAGTCACCCGACGTGGAGAAACTCTTTGCAGATGCACCCCCTCTTGAAATTTCAGCACTGCATTTTTTGCAAATCGCTATCCGTGGGTCTTTCTCCGAGATATTGAAATAACTCCACACCGCCGACATGCTGGCTCTTATCCAGATAACCGTGTGCTGGCTGCGCTTTTTGTTTGCGTCATTACAATTCTGTTTCGGCCGTGTTGTTTCGGTGATTTAGGTCTTTCGGCCGAAAACCGAAAATGCACTTTTGGGCCATTTTCGGCCGAAAATTTTCGGTGGCCGAATTTTCGGTGCATCCCTACTGAATACCCGCTACCATAACACAGCAAACACAGGCTGAATAGCCGCTACCATAACAAAGCAAACACAGGCTGAATAGCCGTGACCATAACACAGCAAACACAGGCTGAATATCTGCTACCATAACACAGCAAACACAGGCTGAATATCTGCTACCATAACACAGCGAACACTGAATATGGATGTCTATCGGCCAGACTCGGCACAAACACAGCGTCTTCTACCCCAAAACGCAGTTTGCGGACTGAATGTTCACACTAATCAGCCCAGAGAGTGCAGCACAAACACAGCCTCCTCCACCCCATAAGCACAGTCTCAACATTCACCCCTGATTGGCAGTGGCTTATAACAAACCCAACAGGACATTAAGTCCTGCTTTTTCCTTCTGACCATCTCCAGCACAATATTCTACACTGTGTGTATTTTACTGGCACACTGCAGGGGTCAGTCTATGGGAGAAAGTGACAGAGAATCTCCTAGGTCCTGCAAGCGTTATGTTCATGCGCAAGTCCTTGCTTTTATTTTCAAGTGAACCTCTACTGGGGAAAAACCCCTATCGAAAACTGCAGAGTAGTAAATTATGCATAGCCCATCTCATTTGGTTCCTGTGTAAAAATTGCTTGCTTTTTTGTTATTTGGACTGAAGCCTTTGTTTATAAACACAAGGAAGCAATGCACTGCGTGACTGCTGGTCCTCTGGCTCAACAGTCGCTCTTTCTGAAGGGGCAGCCGAGTGTGTCAGTATCTAGGGGTTTGAAGAGTCACTGATTTGATTTGAAACCATGGCATGCTGCTGAATGCAAATACATTACTGCAAATCCACAACCATGAAAAACACAGACCTGGATACCAAGAACAGTCAACGCCCCTTCAGAAAGGCATACTCTCGGGCCAGAGTGCCAGCAATCCCACAGTGCATCGCTCCATTGTGTTTATAAAAAGCCACAGCCTTCATAAAAGCGAATAACAAAGTGCACCATTTTGAAACGGAAGCCAAAAGAGAGAAATTCTTAATGTCCAGGGGGGTTATGCTACAAAGCAGGATTCCTGAGTTAGCTGCATTACTGCACAGAGTAAAAACTCTTTTTACTTCAGTCCTTGTTCCAGACTTGGGAGGGTTTTGAGTTTTACTCAGTGCAGTTATCCAGCTAACTCAGTTGTCCTGCTTCGTAGCATAGCCCCACATAGCCCCAGTCTGCATTCTGGCAAATATATATATATATTTTTTTTCTTCAGTGGAAGTTCCTTTGAAGAGACAGACAGCTCACCTGATTGCGAAGTGCAGAATGGGCTCCTCACCCCTGGTCTATCTCAGGGCTCCTCACCCCTGGTCTATCTCAGGCGTAACACTCAAACCACAGCATCAGAACATCTGGAGACAGGAAATATATAGAGTCACAAATTGTGATGCACGGCCTGCTATATTGCGATAAATTAAAATGTCAGCATTCCTTAAAAAAAAAACCTTGTAAACCAATCATGGAAACAAAATATAGTAAAGATACTACTGTGTCCGGTTTGGAAACATCGCCCTAAATACTCAAAACCTGCCAAAACCTGATTCAGACAGACACCGCACCACTTTAGAAAACATAAATGGTCTAAACAAGTTCGAACAACTTGTTGCACTTTGAAGATTTCACTGATCCTTTCACAGAACCCAATCTAATCTGTATATGAATCAGTTCACGCAGTCCTAAAAGAATACACCAGCGACATCATCTTCATCGTGTTCTTCATCACCAGCCTCACCAAGCATAGTGTTGTGTGGGCCGCCAGATCAAAGATGTTGCCGTGGAGCCTGGTTACTCTGGCAACCAATGACCTACCTAGACTGTAAACAGATGTCTGCGTGACGTTCTACTGCCTCAAAAACGAGCTAGTCCACCAACCTTGCTCGACACGCCAGGGAAGACCATACATCATAATCTCTCAGTCTCTTTTATTGAGTCTAGACTGATTCAATACCTCGCCAAGTGCTCTTTGCAAAGGATCTGGACAAGATGCACTGCAATAGTGTAACAGCATCAACAGGTTCCCTCGGAAAACCGGAGTCAATGTATTGCCCTCTGCCCCGTTACATAATTTAATGAAAATCTTGGTTCAATGTGGGCTACATCGACGTCAACATATGTCAACTACTATAGCCTTACACAATTTGATGAAGACAAGACCATGCAATAATTATGACTAGATATCAGGACGTTACTTCATGATTAATTTGGCAGAAATCTGGCACAGTATCCGAAATGCCAGCAAGTCAGTTCACAAGACTCACGTTAACCCGACGAAGCAACGTTATTATTGAGAATAACAGGACGTCTTTCCCACAGCCAAGTGAAAGCACGATAGATAGCTGGCGGGCTCGCTGATATGTATGACTGATGGATTTAATTACACTAAGTCACTCATCCTGATAGCAACGACATTTTGATCAATAGAGTGACCGGTATCCAATCACATGGATCCAGCGTTGTAACAAAATGTCTACACCACCACCGCATCGTACAACAAAAACCTTTTCATGCGTTGATGTTCACCAACTGGTGGGTTTTATCCATAATGTTTGCAAGCCAACAAACTAGATTTTCCACTTTATCCGGCAAAACGATCCAAGAATGTCAAAAAATGAGCTTGCCAACATGAATGCACACACGTCATCTTCAATTGAAAAAGAAAAACCCTGCCAGTGCATAAAAATAAAGCAAATTAGTCTCGGGAAAACAAATTGCTAATATATCTGCTTATTCAATTTGGCTGCAGTCAATCGTGCTAAAATACCATTATAGATAACGTTCCCAATCCCACAATACAGGCACGAGGAACAGCGAGCTGGAGGCATCAACGGGATTTTCTACAATATGTGCACTAACCGCAAAGAGTGATCCTTATATTTAAAATCTAACGTTAGCTAGGTAGCCTACTGCACTATATTAAAACAAAATATATTTAATTACCCAGCCAAGTTATTGATAAGCAGACCAGCCGCTGGTCATCTGGTTGGGTAGATTAGTAGCCAGGTAGCACGTTAGTGTGGGAGGGTAACTAGGCTGCAAGCTAGCGAGCTAGTATTAGCTATATTATTAGCTAGCAAATTAATACTGTTACGGGGCAAGTAGCTGGATACCAATCTGGCTCGCAACTATTCATTCTAAACATGATATTTGGCGAGCTAGCCAGAGGATAAAATCTAAAGCAGAAAACATTCAACAGATTGCACATATTACAATACAGTGTGAACAGGGCACAAATAATTATTTTCGAACAAAATGCGTACACATGAATCTCCTAAAATTAGCTGACGTCGTTAGCTGGCTAATCGACTGAATTAATCGACAGCTAGTGCTACCTGTGAGCTTTCCGATTGCGCGAACTTAGCACAAACTAAGCTAATTAGCCGAGTCGCGTGCTGGAGTGCATCTAGCGACAAGACAAGAGACTCCCCGAGCCTGGCGCGCGAGACACTCACTCATCACTGCAACAGTAGCCCGTTTATTGGAACATTGGTAATAGCGAGCTGCTAAACTGCGACAATGTGTCCCGTCCTGTATTGTCATGAGCGACGCGGCACTCTTGGAAGCGCTCGGTTTCGTGTCACCAGGTTCGCAATTGTTCCTGTGAAAAATGAACCGACTGGCGAGACCATACTGCACACTTACCCCATTCAGTGCAACCATTTGCAGTTTTGTATTATGTTCTGTGGAGAGAATAACTTCCAAGCGAAATGACTCGAGAGGACACGCCCCAAAGGCATGACCTCACCAAACGTCCAACTGGCGATTGGTTCCCAACGGTATCCACTCTAACGTTCGCGCAGTGATTGGATTATCTGCGTCACGATTGGTCATAATGAGCAGACTAATCTATGGGGCTAATACATTTTTGGATCGTTTTGGATCGTTTGAACGCAACACGCCAGCTGCGTTTACTGGATACAACTGTCCTTTACTCATACATCATCTTGGACTCTTATCTTTAGCCTACTGTAATACACCAACATGCAAAAGGGACTAGCAAACCTAGGAAATAGTGAAGCAGAGAACTGGATTTGAGTATGCGTTCAAACGTGATTTGTTGGCATATTCATTATAAAATTGGTGCGCGACCGTTACCAATATTGTGGACACGGTAGGCCTACATTTCAAAACAGGATACTCATCAACCTGCAGACAATAACTCGTGCCGTAGTATAATATAATAGTAATATTTATTACTATTCAATATTAATCAAGGCATGTTTGTAGAACTCAAGACTTGCAAAATTCCCTTCGCATTCTGCATTCTAAATCAATAGAAGGGTTCCTGGTTTAAGACATTACAGACTCCAATATTACAATACTGTGCTGGAGATTTACAATATTTAGTATTCTGAAGTGGAAGTATAAAAACATTTCCAGTGTAGTTTTGGAGATGTTTTTTGTACTAGGCAGTGGGGGTATTTCAGGCCAAAAACACAGGCTGAATTAAGAGAATATTGTTATTTATTAACACCATTATACTCAAAATGCTAGTCTGCTCTTTTAAAAAAGTTCTGCTTATCCATTCATAAAATGCAAATAAGAACACAAAGAATATGCAGTAATAGTGATAATCTGAGCTGTAACTACACTGATTATAATATTTGTTTTTATTACCCATTATCATTAAGCACATTGTTGGTACTATTGTTAGTAGCAATATAATCTCGACTGGATTTAATGGATCTCTTGTTCTGTACATTAGGTTGTACGCGCTTTGGCAATATCTATAATTGTGCCAATAAAGCAGTCCAAATTGAATTTTTGCTGCGATCATTGCATTCTAGAAAAACACCGACGTTACTGAAGCGCACGTTAAATGAACACAAGCCAAAATAGTTTACTTGTTTATTTAGAATAAATTCCCAGACAGCAGACCGTGCACAGCAGAATAAGAGCAGCCCATATCTTGGAGAAGGCTCGCACACTGTCCCGGTTGCCTTGCTTCGAGTGTTGGGGGAGGTTCACTCTGGGGAACGCAGTAATATTGCACACTGACCCAGCACAATGACTCAACTTCTCACCACCAATGGAATGCTTCTTATACACATCTGAGGTGGAAGGAAACTCACACAGAATAAAGGAAAAACACTCAACACCAGTTGCACATAATATTAAGAACACAAGTTAAAATCTTAACAGAAAGCAATTAAACAACCTCTTTCATCGGGTGCTGTCAGGCCAAAATGTGTCCGTGAGCCAAAATGTGTCCGGGCCAGGCATCGGAATGCTTGGAATGTCGTTGCTATGCCAACAGACACGCGAGCATTGTGACGCGATAGCATTGCACTTGCTTTGACCTCAGAATCGCCGGAGATCGTTGGACGGAGATAAATCAGTACATCACTCAAATAACCATCACTATCACTCAGATAACCTTTATAATTTCCCTTTGTATAGGCTACTAAGCTTTATATTGTTAATTGTTTTCGATTTTAGATTGTGTTAGCTAGTGATTCATTTTGAAGTAGATAGTATTTTACTGAAACTAACTAGCTAGCAATACTACATAGTAGTTTCCTGGTCAAATGTTGCTTTATAAAAAAACGAGCATCCGTTAATAATGTTAACAACGCCGGATTAAAAAAAAAAACAGCGAGGTGGAAAGAGTAAGTAGGCCAATCGCGTTGTTGAATAGCCCAATAAAACTAATCTAATGTCACGTCGTACAGTAGGCCTAATTGTTATTTTTTTGTGGGCCTATTGGTAGTTTTTCTGATGACCGATTAATACCGATTATTATTACGTTTCCTAAAAATGTTTTGTTACGTTGAATATTGTTTTCAATAAATGTTATTTGTTAACTTTTATTTAGTGAGTTGTTGTCATGTTTTGTAGGATAAAAGCAAGCGCGAGCTTGTCACCCGGCGATTCTGAGGTCAAAGCAAGTGCAATGCTATCGCGTCACAATGCTCGCGTGTCTGTTGGCATAGCAACGACATTCCAAGCATTCCGATGCCTGGCCCGGACACATTTTGGCCTGACAGTGCCACAAATCCACAAGAAAAAAAGGAAAAAAAGTGAAGCAGCCATTTTATGAAATGACATTCTCTGTAAGATTTAATTTTCTTCCCAATACGATCCAAAACCAGAGTTTAATTTTGTGTTGAAATATCATAAACCTTTCGTTTGGACAGATTGCCAATTAGAATTTCCACTCCATCTGCACACTTAGCACAGCACTCTAAGGGCTACTTTACCCATGTTAGGCCCCAGATGGAAGTCCAACCCAGCTCACTATTCTGCCCATATGCCATGTCTTATGATTGGCAGGAAAATGTTGCCCCAAAACAAAGGTGCTACACTAATAAACATTGTTTGACAGTTATTGTGGTTTAAAAAAAACTAAAAAATTTATTGGCAAGTAAAATAAATAATCCACTTAAATATTGTTACATGTTGAGGCAGTTCTGTTCTGCTTGTACAAAGTCCTTGTAAAATTGGAAAGGTTTTACTGCGACGGTATGCATTAGCTGGATAAAATCTCTCCTCTGCAATTTAGTCAGAGATTCTCGCTTATAATTTGAACAAAGTTCACATCCTGATTACACTTTGTATGAATGGGTTCACGTTCAATTGGACTGGATCAGATTCATTATATTGTATAGATTACACACCTTGGAAGTTATAATACCTACGTTTAAAAAACACACACATTTTAGGGACCGTTTCAGAAAATACACGAGAAGAATTAGAGGGAAAACCCAGACATTGTGCATCTGATCGTTTGTGTAGGTCGTTTTTTTTTCTTCTTCATTGCTTTTACATGCATTTCAGAGGCGATAAAATGAACAAACACTCACACAGAGCACCACAACTGTTAACAACAAAAAGACCTGTTCATAAAGAGGCATGGTATTTTCGCTGTAAGGCTTATAACACGTACATTTATTACCAACTAATTTAAATAAAAGAGAGCGTAATCCGTGAGTTAGATGCGTCACACGAGCTCTGAACAGATGGCACATTCATTAATCGAGTGGTCAGTCTGCGTCGCTTAAGATCACATTATGGAACTCAGGTTTTGTATAAAACATGCTTTTTCCTCTTAACGGCTTCTCTCTCTGTGCTGCTGTGTACCAAACCCCCAATATTAGACAGCGCATGCCATGTCATGTATAAACCTGTTATTCACCTGAAGATGAATAGAGTGAACAAGAGCGCACTGTGAAATAACCTTCCCACTACTTACGAGGGGAAAAGTGACTCATTTACATCTACGACAGTCACGCACGCACGCGCACAAACTCGCACAACTCACAAGCAAGGTACAGTACCTAATCGCACCTCTCTCAAGGCTGTCCAAAGAGCTGCGATGACATGGAGAAGCCACAAGCATGTGGGGGGGTCAGCCATTTTGAACAGATACTGGCCGTAGTGAAGTAAACGCAGTGTATCTCTGCAGGTGGAGAACGCATGAATACACTATTCCATTGTCAACAGCCATTGGCTTTGTCCACCATTTAATACAGGCTTACCAGATACTTTACAAAATTACTTTCCTTAATTCTTCTACCTTACACTACATTTGGGGGGAAAAAAGAGGCACTCTCAACAAAAAAAAAACAACTTAAATTACAGGACGTGTGTTGGAGAAATGTAGCTTTGTTGGTTGTTATTAGTGGAAGGGCAGAGGTGTGATCTCCACCATACCAATGTTAGCCATGATTTCTCCGCTGCGATCACGCAGTGCGTTTCGCTCGCCGTTAACACCAGCTCGCTACCGCCGACGCCATTCCACACTTAACCCTTTCACTCCCAACGCTGCTAATATGCTGATGATTTGTAGAAAAATATGATCAAAATAAAATAAACAAAAATGACAATTAAATTCAAAAATGGAAAGGGGGTTCCAAGTTTTAAATATGTAATTTGCTGAGTTTGTGTGAGGTCACAGTTCAAGCAGGACTGTACATTTGCAATGAATGGTTTTCCATGGTCGAAGTCTTATCAGCTAAAACTCTCTTGAGGTAAATGTTTTCCAAGAATAAGAATGCCATTTCTCTTATACCTGCGTACATGTACATGCACACGCGTGTCAGAGCTCCTTCAGCTCCTGTCCTCCATTATCAGGGAAGTGTGTGACAGGTGCGGACACCCTCGTGTGCACGCACGCACGCACGCACGCACGCACGCACGCACACACGCACACACACACACACAGAGAAGGACACACACACAGACATACACACACTATAAATACCTGACTCGGCAATAGTACACTTCATGAGATGAGTAACATACTATGAATGCAGTACAGCTGCATGGCGTTGGTAAGAGAGCACAAAGCAGCAGGCTTTCAGACCCTGGTATCGGAGTCACTAAGGGTTGTGAGACTGGTTGATTCACCGATTCATACGCCTCTATAATCTCTTCTCACCCCGCAAACCCACCGAGGAGCACCAGCCTTTTCATCTCAAGAAGATCAAACTAAATATAAACTGCATACAACATGGCAGCATATGATTCATGTTCCAATGTTTCTGTAACGTAGTAATGTTCCAAAAACTTTACTGATACAGCTCAACAGATCAACATACTTAATTAACCACAGGACTGTGGATGAAGAGCCTCCATACAAAAGTTAGGTGCAGTCAAAAAGGATGCATTTGTTTCCACCTCAGACTATTTTTATCATCAGTAATAGTATGCATGTACTTCTGCACTCATACTTAATGCGGTATATGTATATAAAAATAAACCATTAGGCCTACCACTCCCAGCAATGGGATACCAGGCTCCACTAGCTTTTGTGTTCCTGTAAAATCTGTATTCTTATCCAATTATTTTGAGATAGATCTCACTGGCAATGTAACAAAATAAGTTTCTTTTTAAAGTACGCACAGAAACGCACACACATATGCATGTATAGAAGTATGTACTTATGTATGTATAGAAGTATGTACTTATGTATAGAAGTATGTACTTATGTATAGAAGTATGTACTTATGTACAGAAGTATGTACTTATGTATGTATAGAAGTATGTACTTATGTATGTATAGAAGTATGCCTGTATGTGTGAGTTTGAGTTTATTTAAGTCTGCAGAATGTATAACAATAAGTATGTACACGTGTGTGTGTATGTGTGTGCGCGCACGCACGCACATGCACACATACATATAGGTGTCCAAATACCTATCTGACTGCACCCCAGGACCCTATAGGAATCGTATGCATTTTAGGCCAGGTAAGGTGGAGTGGATGGGTGGTGCTGGTGGTGTTGGGTGGGGGTCTACCAGTCTGCATTGCCCCAGGACTCCTCTGGCTGTTTCGGGGGGGGTTTCTTGGCCTTGGCCTCGGCACTGTCCCAGTTACTGTCCCACGCCTCCCAGCTGTCTCCGGTGCTGTGCTTGTTGTTGGTTCCTGCCTCCGAGCCCCAGTTGTCCCAGCTGTCCGAGCTCTTCTTGTCCGCGATGGTCCAGCTGTCTGTGCTGGGGGACACCTTGGGCTTGGATCCGCCTTCCCCGAAGCCTTCCCAGAAGTCCTGGCCCATTTCGCCGCTGTTCTGGTACCCCTCTGACTGGCCCATGTCCTGGTAGCTCTCTCCTGTGGGAGTCCTGAGCCAGAAGACCACACGGGGTTCGGTTTATAACGATTACACTGAAAGACTCGGCTATGTTACATTTCAACAGGTGAATGAGTAACCACTTGTGCAGGTAGTGTAGAGACAGTACTGTGACAGATGTGTGAAGGTGCACAGTGATACCTCTATCCTGTGAGTTTAAGGGCCCTGCATTCGCCATCAGGACAGAGGCCAAACAGCTGTGTGCATTAAATTTTACATATTTATTATTAGGCCTGACAGTACTATTGCGCTGAAAACGATGCCAAAAATAATAAATATGCTAAAGACGGAAAGACGGAGGTAAACGACATGCTCAATGCACGCCTCCTAAATAAAGACTCCGGATTTATGTTCATCGGTATTTTAATTCAGGGATACCACTGGTGGGCTAAATAACATAGCACTGCACTATACGGCCAGGACTTAGAGCGGAGCGTTAAATAACACAGCACTGCACTATACTATATGGCCAGGACTTAGAGCGGAGCGTTAAATAACACAGCACTGCACTATAGTATATGGCCAGGACTTAGAGCGGAGCGTTAAATAACACAGCACTGCACTATACTATATGGCCAGGATTTAGAGCGGGATTTAGAGCGAAATTAACACCAGCCACCAGCCACCAGCCAAATGCTGGTTGATTGTGGCTGGTAAAATTGTCTAATCTAGCAGCCACTTTGGCAGGTAACCAACCATGTTGTGTTATATTGTAAATGGTAATGTGGCTGGTAAAATGCTGAAAATGGCTGGTGATTTTTAGAATCCACAAGCCACTCTGGCCAGTGTGTGAAAAAGTTAATTTCATACCCTGACTTAGAGACTCAGAGGTCAGAGGTCATAATTCCAGGTGAGGCGCTGGCAGTTGCGCCCGTGTGCGGAATACTTTGCCTAAATTGCTTCAGTACATATCTTCATTGTCTGTATAAATGGACTGCATGCGAAATATAAGCTAATGAGCATCTGCTGAATGTCTAAGCGTAAAAGTAATGTGAATTGTGCATGCTGTGCGAGTGCTATTTAATGCAGACAAACTCAAAAGCATGTTTTTCAGTAGGATTCTGCGCCAACACCGGGCTAGGCTATTCATAGTCCGTCAAAGTATGCCAGCATTAAAATGAAAGGCACGCAGACAAGCGGAGCTAATCTGCTGGCAGAAACGCAAGTCAGTCAGGGAGGTCTTTTTCTTACAGTGTTTGGTTGTCATTGCAGTCACGTCGATAATAGTGGAGAAAGTCTTTCTGCCAGTGTGCTTGTCATTTTAAATGGTGCTTCTACGGAAATATCAGTTAGACTTCCCTTCCATGCTGGGACCTCTGAATCGCTGACCCAAACCGGGTCCCTGTGATGTGCAGTAAGCTCGACAGACACCCGTCGGATAATCTCTAAAGCCCGGAATGCGCATCTCTCACGCTCAAGCACATCCTTTGTCAAACAGTTCCCATCTGAATTTGAAATAATTCAAGTTCTGACAGCGAAGGAAGTTTTAGAACTAAGGCCTCAAAAACCAGATGTTTCTACTTTTTAAAAAAAGAACATACGTTTCCTGTACACTTGTTCTGAATTATCTACCTCGGACAGCTCCCTTGAAAATGAATCACACCCCAAGGTAATTCACAAAAGCTATCGTCTCAAACAGTGAGGTATATTTGGGGGGGTAACAGGTAAGCAGTGAGGTATATTTGGGGGGGGTAACAGGTTATAAAAAGTTTAAGCAGTGATGTGGGCATGTACTGAATCAGCAGTGAATGACACTCGTGTTACCTGTCCGCTGAATCTTCAGATTTTCCAGAGAAGAAAGTGCTCATATCTTTCCAACCCTTTGCACCGGCTCCCTGGACCTTCATACCACACAGAACATATATTTTATGATACACAAAATATTGTTTTTTAATATATTTTAACCACATTATACACTTGACAATATTTATATTAAACATATCAATTATTTATATTAGACAACAAGCACATTAATATCTATGCCATGACAAATTCCCACATTCCCAGTACAACAATCCCAACATACAAACTCGTTTTAAAATGACAGTTCCGTATTCATTGTCAGCGCATTAAAACAATAATTTTCAGTTGACATTTTTTATTTATTTATTTTTTAAAGTATGGGAAATGTCATTGTACTCACGGTCAAAATTACAATGGTAGCAAAGGAAGAGAAGAGATTAAAGTTACATTAATATTTATAAATACACAGCTGTCCGCCCCAGCCAGTCTCCTTCCTGGTTTATTCTGTAAATGACAGTGAACTTTGACCTATGACCCCTGACCCTTCCCTGGGAGCCTGGCTGAGGGCGTGGCACCGTGTCTGGTGACCCATCCCGTACCTTGGTCGCCAGATCTGTGATGCCCGTTGTCATCTCATCTAGCAACTTGCCATCTTTTACCTGAACAAGCCAAACCATGATTGGTTAATCACCGGGAAGAACAGATAGCGGTGATGCTTTCTGATTGGTTGAGTGTGTGCTTGACTAAGCCTGTAGCGATGACAAGCTCATGGCTTTAAAACAAAAACTCAATGGCTAGATCATCCCTGCCCTATGCATGCTTTCTACAGTAATCATCACTGTAAAAAAGCAGCTTGTGTCAGATTAAATATAAAAAACATTCCACAAGAAAGCAAATGCAGTCAAAAAAGAAAGAAATACTGTTCAGGGCTGCGGTTCATCGTCCCCAATGAAGTGTGTTCGAGCTACGCTGAAGACCTTCACTTCCAATGTCAATGAGGGCCTGGCGTTCTCTCAAGAGGAAATTACATAATGTCGTCTAGACACCCACTGCATTAAGCTTAGCTACGGCATTACATTATCAAATTACACAGATGGAAATCTCTTTGCCGCTCCCCCAAAGTTACTGTTGGTGAACCCCGGGCTAAACCAAGCCTTTGCATTAGAAACGGCCACTAAAACGCCAATGTTTCTCTACCCCGTGCGATTGGAACCCACCACCAAGCTAGCAGGAGTTTTTAAAAGTTCAACGCCAAGTTACCTTTTCAGAAGTAGGTTTGATTACGTTCTCATTTAATGTCTGGCCTAACTCTGTGGCCTAGTGGGAGTGAAAAAGAGAGGGGGAAAAAGGGGAAGGTGAAAAGGTGTGAGAAACAGTTGAATATTCACAGAGAGAAAAGGCACAGTGTTTCTGTGGCAGCCCCTACCCCCTACCCCCTACCCCCCCCCTCGGTGTGAGCAGTCAGCCAGCACACAGCCCAAGCACGTCTCAAACGCTCCTTCCCTCAAGGCAAAACTCTTCTCAATAATCCTGTCGTCGTCTTACCAAAAGGCCTCGCGATAAAAAGCTTGCAGCTCTATTTATTTTTTTCCAGCTCCGTTTGGTTTTTACTTTATTTTATTTATTTATTTTTAAACGCATTGGAAGCTGGCTCGATGCACTGTCATGGTTTCTTAACTCAATGACTAATAAAGTTGGTTCAAAAACCCTGCATGACTAAACCATAATGCGGTGTCTGTAAATGGAAAAATTAAGCAGTTTGGAGATACAAGGTATTTCCACGACAAGGATTTCCTGAAATTTTCTTATTTACGGGGCTTGGTGGAGTTAAAGCTTGGGGTCACTGTCGAGCCGAGAGGTATTGGAGTCTCAGTGTCCCATGTCACCATCCAGCCTAATCTCAGAAATTATTCTCCAAACACCTGGTCCACCTTAAACTGCACCAGAGAGCCTTGTGCTAAAGAGCTGGTGTATTGGGTCAGACAGGAGTAGAGAGAGAGGCAGAGAGAGAGTCACAGACTTATGGTGTACCACATAAATCACAGGTCGAATTGAATGCACTCTTTTCTATGTACTCTCTCCAGGAAGGACTTTCCATCAGCTTCACACGCAACGAGAACCCATACGGACTCACAGCCAAGCGACATCACATACGCACGGCTACCACAGACACATGACCACGTAAACACCACAGACACACGACCACGTAAACACCACAGACACACGACCAGGCAAACACCACAGACACACGACCAAGTAAACACCACAGACACACGACCAGGTAAACACCACAGACACACGACCACGTAAACACCACAGACACACGACCAGGTAAACACCACAGACACACGACCAGGTAAACACCACAGACACACGACCAGGTAAACACCACAGACACACGACCAGGTAAACACCACAGACACAAGACCAGGTAAATACCACAGACACATGACCAGGTAAATACCACAGACACATGACCAGGTAAATACCACACACGACCAGGTAAACACCACAGACACACGACCAGGTAAACACCACAGACACACGACCAGGTAAACACCACAGACACACGACCACGTAAACACCACAGACACACGACCAGGTAAACACCACAGACACACGACCACGTAAACACCAGAGACACACGACCAGGTAAACACCACAGACACACGACCACGTAAACACCACAGACACACGACCACGTAAACATCCAGCACATTCAACACCATCTATTACACAGGCTTTGGATCACTCAGGCGCATCAGCACTGATGGTTAAAAAAAAAGTTAAATGCAGGAAAATTATTCAACCATGGTCTTGCTCTGAGCTGAAGCACATCTGACAGATAGATGGAATTTAGACAGACAGACAGACAGACAAAGGCAGGCGCGTGCACAGACAAGACGGACAGCTTTACCGGTTCTGGCGGCGGCCTATAGCCCTTTAGCTACATCCGGTGACGAGAGCAGCGAAAAGCAAAGGAAGTAACATACCATTCAAACGAGGGCCTACATGCTATTCACATCCCAATGTTTACCATGACATACACGCTATTAACAGCTCAATGTTTACCATGACATACACGCTATTAACAGCTCAAAGTTTACCACGGCATACATGCTATTAACAGCTCAAAGTTTACCACGGCATACACGCTATTAACAGCTCAAAGTTTACCACGGCATACGCGCTATTAACAGCTCAAAGTTTACCATGGCATACACGCCATTAACAGCTCAAAGTTTACCACGGCATACACGCTATTAACAGCTCAAAGTTTACCACGGCATACACGCTATTAACAGCTCAAAGTTTACCACGGCATACACGCTATTAACAGCTCAAAGTTTACCACGGCATACACGCTATTAACAGCTCAAAGTTTACCACGGCATACACGCTATTAACAGCTCAAAGTTTACCACGGCATACACGCTATTAACAGCTCAAAGTTTACCACGGCATACACGCTATTAACAGCTCAAAGTTTACCACGGCATACACGCTATTAACAGCTCAAAGTTTACCATGGCATGCACGCTATTAACAGCTCAAAGTTTACCATGGCATACGCGCTATTAACAGCTCAAAGTTTACCATGGCATACACGCTATTAACAGCTCAAAGTTTACCACGGCATACACGCTATTAACAGCTCAAAGTTTACCACGGCATACACGCTATTAACAGCTCAAAGTTTACCACGACATACACGCTATTAACAGCTCAAAGTTTACCACGGCATACACGCTATTAACAGCTCAAAGTTTACCATGACATACACGCTATTAACAGCTCAAAGTTTACCACGGCATACATGCTATTAACAGCTCAAAGTTTACCACGGCATACACGCTATTAACAGCTCAAAGTTTACCACGGCATACGCGCTATTAACAGCTCAAAGTTTACCATGGCATACACGCTATTAACAGCTCAAAGTTTACCACGGCATACACGCTATTAACAGCTCAAAGTTTACCACGGCATACACGCTATTAACAGCTCAAAGTTTACCACGGCATACACGCTATTAACAGCTCAAAGTTTACCACGGCATACACGCTATTAACAGCTCAAAGTTTACCACGGCATACACGCTATTAACAGCTCAAAGTTTACCATGACATACACGCTATTAACAGCTCAAAGTTTACCACGGCATACACGCTATTAACAGCTCAAAGTTTACCATGGCATACGCGCTATTAACAGCTCAAAGTTTACCATGGCATACACGCTATTAACAGCTCAAAGTTTACCACGGCATACGCGCTATTAACAGCTCAAAGTTTACCACGACATACACGCTATTAACAGCTCAAAGTTTACCACGGCATACACGCTATTAACAGCTCAAAGTTTACCATGACATACACGCTATTAACACGCTATTAACAGCTCAAAGTTTACCACGGCATACACGCTATTAACAGCTCAAAGTTTACCACGGCATACACGCGATTAACAGCTCAATGTTTCCCATGGAATACATGCTATTAACAGCTCAAAGTTTACCATGACATACACGCTATTAACAGCTCAAAGTTTACCACGGCATACACGCGATTAACAGCTCAATGTTTCCCATGGAATACACGCTATTCACTTTTCATGGTCTACCATGGCCATTTCTGCCATAGGTAGCCATACTCCTGCTTGCTGGAGTACTCTAACCAAGGACAGAGGCTGCTCTGGAGGGAACGGGATACTCAGATTCTGCTCATGACTCTGATAGACAACTGTAATCACCACTTCATGCCATACACACAGTGCACACTGAGTATCTGCTGCTATATACTGCTCACTTGCCATACTTTCTTATTTCATCAAAAGACCATTTAACATAAACAGACCCGTACAATGTCAAAAATTAAACATCTACAGTTAAATGATGTCATAATTCATCAGTATTTCTATCATAGAACTAGCATTTTATATTGCTATAAGTATTTTGGCTATTTAGAACAGGCTTATGGAAAAATGCTCTGAAATTTAATCAACACATAGCAAAATGTTCCAGCTGATTTAATCAGTACTAATTAAAAAGTACAGCTGATTTAATCAGTACTAATTAAAAAGTACAGCTTATTTAAACAGTACTAATTAAAAAGTACAGCTGATTTAATCAGTACTAATTAAAAAGTACAGCTTATTTAAACAGTACTAATTAAAGTACAGCTGATTTAATCAGTATTAAGTAAAGTACAGCTGATTTAATCACTACTAATTAAAGTGTACAGCTGATTTAATCAGTACTAATTAAAGTACAGCTGATTTAATCAGTACTAATTAAAGTACATCTGATTTAATCAGTACTAATTAAAAAGTACAGCTGATTTAATCAGTACTAATTAAAAAGTACAGCTGATTTAATCAGTACTAATTAAAGTACAGCTGATTTAATCAGTACTAATTAAAAAGTACAGCTGATTCAATCAGTACTAATTAAAGAACAGCTGATTTAATCGGTACTAATTAAAGAACAGCTGATTTAATCAGTACTATTTAAAAAGTATGCACGGACTGGTCTTCTATGTGGCTGGCTTTCTGTTCGCATTTTAAAAGCTTGTGCTGCTTTAAATCCAGGACATTAATGTGAACTTGGCAGTTTGAAATAGATACTGGTTAAAACCACAATTGTAATTCAGTGACGAGGTAAGGCTTTGTTAACGTGAGTAAATTAGCAAGCGGCTAGAGCGTTTGCACACGTCCAAGGGGTTAATAATGAAGTCATACCTTTTGTGTGGCCTGGGTCGCAAGCTTCGCTGTCTGTAGAACGAGGAAGACGAAAAACAAACGCACATTTCATTAGGAAAATATACAGCATATAAATATAAGCTGTGAAGGGCTTATGCTAATTTCATTTTGTATTATTGTTCCAGACCTCTGGGCTCAGGGGGAGTTGCAGGTTGCAGAGACAGATCTGTGAAAATACTACACGTTTCAACAACATAGCGATGGCAGTGCCCCAGCAATGACCCACAAAACAAACTCGACACACTGGCAGTAATGCCTAGGGAGGAGAGGAGAGGAGGGGAGGGGAGGGGAGAGAAGAGGAGAGGAGAGGAGAGTGGAGGGGAGGGAGGGGAGGGAGAGGAGAGGAGGGGAGAGAGAGGGAGAGGAGAGGAGGGAAGAGGAGAGGAGGGGAGGGGAGGGGAGAGGAGAGGAGAGGAGGGGAGAGGAGGGAAGAGGAGAGGAGAGGACAATAATGCCTAGGGAGGAGAGGAGGGGAGAGGAGAGGGGAGGGGAGGGGAGAGAAGAGGAGAGGAGAGGACAATAATGCCTAGGGAGGAGGGGAGGGGAGGGAAGAGGAGAGGACAATAATGCCTAGGGAGGAGAGGAGAGGAGGGGAGTGGAGAGGAGAGGAGAGGAGAGGAGAGGAGAGGGGAGGGGAGGGGAGAGGAGGGGAGGGGAGAGGAGAGGAGAGGAGTGGAGAGGAGAGGAGAGGGGAGGAGGAGGGGCGGAGAGGAGAGGAGGAGAGGAGAGGAGAATAATGCCTAGGGATGGGATTAGAAGGCAGTATATCATAGGCCCGGTTTGCTAAATTGGTAAATGCATTCTTGAAATCCTTCAAACACTCGGACAGACTATAATCTCCTCACAATAGCCTCCCACTATACTTCTGCAAGGTGAATCAGAGTTAGCCACAGCGTAGAAATGCTGGATTGATTAAAAGTGGTTACGGTGGGCAGCCTAGACATAAATGCATCAGCCTATCGTACAGTCTGCTTAACAGGCAGTAGAACTGGCCTTAGGAGACGCTTGTACATTAAAAAATTATTAAAATGCTACAGTAAAGAACCAAAGCTGCAACCAGCGAGATTACATTCATATTTCTCCCATTCAAGAGTCAGGCTATGTTGGGCTGACCAGATATGAACCATGGGCTGACACAAATATAGTTGTGATTCTCTAAATATTTAGCTGAAAGGACACTGCAAGTAATATTTTACAATAAAAGGACATTATTTTCTGATTGCTATGCAATCAAATGGTTATCCCCCCACGGGTTAAAAAACTACTTCAATGGTTCAATAGCAGTCGATACAGAAAAGTAATGGTAGTCAATAGAGGAAAGTTACACCATCATGTCAAGACATTGGGTCACCAAGCAACAGCGCGTGCTCTAGCACTCAGAGTGCTCGATGTTCTATAGAACGGGCGGGGGCTCACATTGTCTTTAGCGACGGACGCAAATTTGCTGGCACCGACAGCGAAGCTGCTCCAGCCCTGTAAGAGAACAGTGAAGAACAGTGAAAAACAGTGAAGAACCCAACCATTATATACAGTGCCCTCCACTATTATTGGCACCCCTGGTAAAGATGAGTAAAAAGAGTTAGAGAATTCACCGTTTGGTCAATTAGCTTTATCTCACACTGAAAAAATGAGAAAAATCTTTTTTTCATAATAAAATTTACTTCAATTCGAGGTTGGATTTCCCCCATTATTCACTGAAAATGGCAATGAACATATTACTGTCATGTTTTATTTGTATGTGTATTTTACAGCAGCTTCAATATTTTATCACAATAGATTACACAAGAAGTGTGGCAATTAATAAATTGCACCTTTTATTTGGTTATGATGGGTTAAGGTGTGTAAGGTGTATCAATATTTATGTAGGGGCTTATATTACTGACTTTTATGAGTAAATATTTTAACCTTTTCCACCTTAACCCATCAGTTATTAGTGATAGGTTCAGAGTTTTGTCCTATAAGGGTAGTTGAGCATGTGTGTGTATTGATCAGTGATTTAGAGGAGCAGGTGAGGGCTGATCATCGGGGCCTTGGTTGTAAATTGTAGCGTGTGTGTGTATTGATCAGTGATTTAGTGGAGCAGGTGAGGGCTGATCATCGGGGCCTTGGTTGTAAATTGTAGCGTGTGTGTGTGTGTGTGTGTGTGTGTGTGTGTATTGATCAGTGATTTAGTGTAGCAGGTGAGGGCTGATCATCTGGGCATTGGTTGTAAATTGTAGCGTGTGTGTGTGTGTATTGATCAATTATTTAGTGTAGCAGGTGAGGGGCTGATCATCGGGGCCTTGGTTGTAAATTGTAGCGTGTGTGTGTGTGTGTGTGTATTGATCAGTGATTTAGTGTAGCAGGTGAGGGCTGATCATCGGGGCATTGGTTGTAAATTGTAGCGTGTGTGTGTGTGTGTGTGTGTGTGTGTGTGTGTATTGATCAGTGATTTAGTGTAGCAGGTGAGGGCTGATCATCGGGGCCTTGGTTGTAAATTGTAGCGTGTGTGTGTGTGTATTGATCAGTGATTTAGTGTAGCAGGTGAGGGCTGATCATCGGGGCCTTGGTTGTAAATTGTAGTGTGTGTGTGTGTGTGTGTGTGTGTGTGTGTGTGTGTGTGTGTGTATTGATCAGTGATTTAGTGTAGCAGGTGAGGGCTGATCATCGGGGCCTTGGTTGTAAATTGTAGTGTGTGTGTGTGTACTGATCAGTGATTTAGTGTAGCAGGTGAGGGCTGATCATCGGGGCCCTTGGTTGTAAATTGCATGGCAGGAGGGGAAAGACAGAGATTGGACAGGTCTCTGCCTCCCTGACCGGACATCTAGGCGCCATAAGTTAGCGGGCATGACTAATGCCGTGGGTTGTTGATGAACATAAGTATACGTCATTCTAGAACAAAGAGAGGCCCTCACAGATGGTATGGACATGCGCGTCAAGTCGAGCAAGTCAAGGCCTCCGAGGGTTTTTAAGCCTGATTAGACGACCAGTGTGTTGAAGGTTGCTGTACCGCTAACTTGTGCTGTGTCTCAGCGATCTTCCCGCTGGCCGGTGTGACACGCAATAAACTTTTACTCTCTCCAGTAAAGTGTTTATTATCTTAATGAGTTCTGTCTTCCAGACATCAGTAAGGTGTTTCCATTATGAGCCTACATTTCCCAGAAGCCCCAAACCTTACCGAGTAAATGGAGGACATGGCAGTGTTCAGGAAGTCATCTTCCTTCTTCTGGGGGGCGACTGTGTTCCCAAAGCCAACGTAGCGGTTCTCCTGACCGCCGGCACCACCACCACTGCAGGTTACACACAGGTAGGCTCATCGTCAGCTCTCCCACATACACAATGAAAACATACACAAGAATCAAGCCGACATTCTAAATAAAACGTTCGGCATTAACTTTTTTAACCAGAAAAAGGAAGAGAAATAAAATGCATTTGGATAAATTTACAAAAAATAAAAAATAATACATTTTGAAAATTTTAAATAACTGCATTCAATGTTCCAAATAAAAATTTAAAAAAAAGAAGTTAAATCCACATCTACTATTTTAGTTGTTTGTAGGAGCACCTGGAGTGCTCTCAGCGTCTCCATTTCCCTCACTGCAATACCTTATAAAATCACTTTCTTAAACGAGTCATTAAATCCATAAAAGCACAGCTGTCAGGAGAGTCATATTTCAAGCACAGTAGCTTTGGAGACAATCCCCTCCCTAAAAGGCACACAAACTCAGAAATAACACGGGAGAGGGAAACAGTGATTTTATGATGCGCTTTTTCACAGCCAATGAGGGACAGTCTAGACTCAGCTGTGCTCATGCTGCCATCTCCACAGCCAATGAGGGTCCGTCTAGACTCAACTGTGCTCATGCTGCAATCTCCACAGCCAACGAGGGTCCGTCTAGACTCAACTGTGCTCATGCTGCCATCTCCACAGCCAATGAGGGACAGTCTAGACTCAGCTGTGCTCATGCTGCCATCTCCACAGCCAATGAGGGACAGTCTAGACTCAGCTGTGCTCATGCTGCCGTCTCCACAGCCAATGAGGGACCGTCTAGACTCAGCTGTGCTCATGCTGCCGTCTCCACAGCCAATGAGGGACAGTCTAGACTCAGCTGTGCTCATGCTGCCGTCTCCACAGCCAATGAGGGACCGTCTAGACTCAGCTGTGCTCATGCTGCCATCTCCACAGCCAATGAGGGACAGTCTAGACTCAGCTGTGCTCATGCTGCCATCTCCACAGCCAATGAGGGACAGTCTAGACTCAGCTGTGCTCATGCTGCCATCTCCACAGCCAATGAGGGACAGTCTAGACTCAGCTGTGCTCATGCTGCCATCTCCACAGCCAATGAGGGACAGTCTAGGGACAGTCTAGACTCAGCTGTGCTCAAGCTGCCGTCTCCACAGCCAATGAGGGACAGTCTAGACAAGTAAGCCCACAAGCCTAAGGCGTTACTTGACTTGAACAATTTCAAAGAGACATATGGACATATATTATATGAGCATATTGTTCGCGAGAGTAACAGCTAAGCTAAGGTATCTGCCTAGGGACCGACACTGCAGTCCATTCTATTCGATTCTCTAGTTCTTAGCAAGCTCTACCTACCCAATTAATTCTATTATGAAGGAATCAGCAATGATTCGATTGGTCAAATAAGATGGGCAGTTACATTCCAGCTAATTCTTATTGGCCTGACTTTTTGCAGTAAGGTTGAAAACATCCAAGTGCAAGCGGGATGCAAACAGAGCAATCGGACTTAGTGTTCAGTGTGAGCAGAATACGTCCGTGTGAGAGTAGGGCAACTGTGAGTGAACAGAAAGTGGTTTGAGCGTGAGCAGAATAAATCCTTTTGCAAGAAAGGCCTCATCTGACTGCACTGGTGGATGTTTCTGCAGAGTGGAGGGGGGAGGGGGCTCACGCACTCAACCTCATTTCTTATGTACTCAACTTTAGGCGTTACGTATGAAGCCAAGCACACATGTACTCAACTTTAGGCTTTACGTAAGAAGCCAAGCACACATGTACTCAACTTTAGGCTTTACGTAAGAAGCCAAGCACACATGTACTCAACTTTAGGTGTTACGTAAGTAGCAAAGCACACATGTACTCAACTTTAGGCTTTACGTAAGAAGCCAAGCACACATGCACTCAACTTTAGGCTTTACGTAAGAAGCCAAGCACACATGTACTCAACTTTAGGCGTTACGTAAGAAGCCAAGCACACATGTACTCAACTTTAGGCGTTACGTAAGAAGCCAAGCACACATGTACTCAACTTTAGGCTTTACGTAAGAAGCCAAGCACACATGTACTCAACTTTAGGCTTTACGTAAGAAGCCAAGCACACATGTACTCAACTTTAGGTGTTACGTAAGTAGCAAAGCACACATGTACTCAACTTTAGGCTTTACGTAAGAAGCCAAGCACACATGTACTCAACTTTAGGCTTTACGTAAGAAGCCAAGCACACATGTACTCAACTTTAGGCTTTACATAAGAAGCCAAGCACACATGTACTCAACTTTAGGCGTTACGTAAGAAGCCAAGCACACATGTACTCAACTTTAGGCCTTACGTAAGAAGCCAAGCACACATGCACTCAACTTTAGGTGTTACGTATGAAGCCAAGCACACATGTACTCAACTTTAGGCCTTACGTAAGAAGCCAAGCACACATGTACTCAACTTTAGGCTTTACGCAAGAAGCCAAGCACACATGTACTCAACTTTGGGCGTTACGTAAGAAGCCAAGCACACATGTACTCAACTTTAGGCTTTACGCAAGAAGCCAAGCACACATGTACTCAACTTTGGGCGTTACGTAAGAAGCAAAGTACACATGGATATAAGTCGGAGGAAGACTCTTCACGTGCAGCTTGAGCAAGCACACTGTGGGCGCCTCATCAACCAGTGAAGGTGTGAATATCAACTAAACACTCCTATTCAATACTCAACACTCACTTGCCATGACCGTGTTAATCTGACCAGGCATGAGCCCAAAATAAACAAGAAAAATCATGGTTTTTAATGAGGTTTCCAGTTACATTTCTAATTTTCAATAAATGTTTAAAAATATTGATGACCAATAAAAGACTATTGTCAGTTACATGTAGGGATGCACAATAATATTGGTCTTACTGGTCGGTATCAGCCACTAATATCTTATAGGTACACTATGCAGGATTTTTAGCCTTGCTGTGGTCCCTCGGTGGGTAATCCCCCCACACATTTTTGATAGATGAAAAAAAAAAAAAAAGCAAAGAAAAAAATAAAAAACATTTTTTTATTTTGCACATGCATTGTTCTATATGCAGTGCCTTGGGCATGACATGCAATAAACCAATCAAAACGTCATATCCCATTCCCTTTAAAAGCCTGCATTTCCATCTTGGCGGATTGCTTATATGATGGCGAAACAGACATGTTCATGCGTGTTTAGTGCGATCAAGGAATAGGCTATATGGATCAATAGTATGATCAATATTATTCTGACTAGCCATTATGGGTTCCCGGTAATTCATGACAGTGTTGTTATTTTACAAAATATATGCGGTTAAATTTCATTAAAAACACCTGCAACAGCTGAGAATAAGCTACCAATGGCTTCCGTCTCACCTTAGAAAATGCCAAATTAGCCTGCTTTGCTTAACGAATTTTGTTTGATTATGCAATGAAACATTGCCAAACATTAATTCCATGAGGCTGTTCTCATGGAGTTCTCGAAGTTCAAGCTTCATCCGAAGTTCATTACCTGCATTCTAATATTTATTAATAACATACATACTGTTATTTTGCCTTAATGATGACACTAAATACAATAAAGCTGTCAGGTTGGCAACACAGAGGTCCACACACATTTTCCCTTGTTTTATAATGTACTGCTTATGAAAATGTGACCCATGCATTTTACTAGCAGCTTAATGCTTTAAAAACAAGTCCACTTTCCCAGGAAGAGTACCGTGAAAAGTACAATTTTAAGCAAGTGAAACAGACCTGCTCCTGCATGAAGTTAAAGCGCATATATGCAGAAAATGGCATTAAAATTTATTGTGAATGAATTGTTCTCTTTAAAATCGTTTTGTTTAGTTATGGTATAACAGGTGAAATCAGCGGGGTTTCTCTAAAATTCAGTTAACACGGTGAAATTTATCTCCGTTTTTTAACTGCAGGCTATCGAAAAAACCTTATGCACAGCGAATCCCAGGGATTGGCTATCCCGGGGACTGGCCTAGGCTATTTGAAAAACAATAAATTCAATATGCACCAGACAAGGTTTTGAACCTTGTATTGTAAGGACATCTGAAGCGCATTTTCAGAACTCAAATATCGGTCTATTGCAGTGCGCAAGTTTTCCATTGAATGACAATTTGTGCATTAGGCTTGATAAGGTATTATCAGATCCTTTTTAATGGATAGCCATTGTCCCCTAACAGAAGATTGTCCTCCCAGAAGATGACAGAAATTATTGACAAATACAGCAAATATCGGCCAAGTCATAGCTTGATCCAAGATAATTGCGAATAGTCTATACATGTAACCTTACACGTACCATCGTACATCGCTTGGATGTTGATGGAGTGGGCTGAAAGCAATTTAATGCGGCATTCCCCTTCGCTGAGGGACAGGTATGTGGTCTTTGACCTATGGACCCTTTTATTATTATGCATTTTTTGATATAGCCTCCACAATAATAATATTTCACATTGTAATCTTGATATTTGCAAATGTGCGTGCCCGTGTGTAAGGGTGTAGGAAGAGGGTGTACGTGCGTTGTGCACACGCCTATGTAGACGCACTTATATGTGCTGTTAAAATAACATGTAAACAACTGCGACATGACTTTAGACCAGGTTTTTGGTGGTTTTAGCGCAAGCGCTTTCCCCTGGCTCAAGATAGCAATACGGCAAAGATTATCCTGGCCACACCTCATCTTAAGACCAACACTTACTTCACTTGCTATGGGCGCAACA
Source organism: Ilyophis sp. 1 JC-2022 (assembly GCA_022702515.1). NCBI lineage: Eukaryota > Metazoa > Chordata > Actinopteri > Anguilliformes > Synaphobranchidae > Ilyophis > Ilyophis sp. 1 JC-2022. Next base: position 2,807,558 of record CM040396.1, on the reverse strand, counting down.
TCACTTGGTATTTAACCAACGTAAGCGCTAGGGGCTATAATGACCCCTGCGCCGGGTGCAACAGAGCAAAGACTCTTGCGTTTGGGTTAGCGCCGCTTAGCGCTGGGTGTAAGATAGCAAAGACACTTGCATTTGGGTTAGCGCCGCTTAGCGCCAGGTGTAAGATAGCAAAGACACTTGCATTTGGGTTAGCGCCGCTTAGCGCCAGGTGTAAGATAGCAAAGACACTTGCATTTGGGTTAGCGCCGCTTAGCGCCAGGTGTAAGATAGCAAAGACACTTGCATTTGGGTTAGCGCCGCTTAGCGCCAGGTGTAAGATAGCAAAGACACTTGCATTTGGGTTAGCGCCGCTTAGCGCCAGGTGTAAGATAGCAAAGACACTTGCATTTGGGTTAGCGCCGCTTAGCGCCAGGTGTAAGATAGCAAAGACACTTGCATTTGGGTTAGCGCCGCTTAGCGCCAGGTGTAAGATAGCAAAGACACTTGCATTTGGGTTAGCGCCGCTTAGCGCCAGGTGTAAGATAGCAAAGACACTTGCATTTGGGTTAGCGCCGCTTAGCGCCAGGTGTAAGATAGCAAAGACACTTGCGTTTGGGTTAGCGCCGCATAGCGCCGGGTGTAAGATAGCAAAGACACTTGCATTTGGGTTAGCGCCGCTTAGCGCCAGGTGTAAGATAGGGCCCCATGTGTCACCTAATAAGTCTACATTAACATGGCACTCAGTTGTTCAGTCTATCACAGAATTCAATATGAACAGCACTGACTTTCCATTTCCTGATAGTGCAATATGCTTTAACAAAAAGAGCATCCATCCCTGGTTTTGTTCATACATGTCATACAATATTAAACGCGCTACTGTGTTCAAATGAGTGAATTTATAAAGAGAAATCGTTTTATGAGCAGAATATAAACAAAGCAAACAAAGACATGCTTGTTTTGAATTAATTACAGCGGTTATAGCACGACACACTGAAACAATTACAGCGGTTATAGCACGACACACTGAAACAATTACAGCGGTTATAGCACGACACACTGAAACAATTACAGCGGTTATAGCACGACACACTGAATTAATTACAGCGGTTATAGCACGACACACTGAAACAATTACAGCGGTTATAGCACGACACACTGAAACAATTACAGCGGTTATAGCACGACACACTGAAACAATTACAGCGGTTATAGCACGACACACTGAAACAATTACAGCGGTTATAGCACGACACACTGAAACAATTACAGCGGTTATAGCACGACACACTGAAACAATTACAGCGGTTATAGCACGACACACTGAATTAATTACAGCGGTTATAGCACGACACACTGAAACAATTACAGCGGTTATAGCACGACACACTGAAACAATTACAGCGGTTATAGCACGACACACTGAATTAATTACAGCGGTTATAGCACGACACACTGAAACAATTACAGCGGTTATAGCACGACACACTGAATTAATTACAGCGGTTATAGCACGACACACTGAAACAATTACAGCGGTTATAGCACGACACACTGAAACAATTACAGCGGTTATAGCACGACACACTGAATTAATTACAGCGGTTATAGCACGACACACTGAATTAATTACAGCGGTTATAGCACGACACACTGAATTAATTACAGCGGTTATAGCACGACACACTGAAACAATTACAGCGGTTATAGCACGACACACTGAAACAATTACAGCGGTTATAGCACGACACACTGAAACAATTACAGCGGTTATAGCACGACACACTGAAACAATTACAGCGGTTATAGCACGACACACTGAAACAATTACAGCGGTTATAGCACGACACACTGAAACAATTACAGCGGTTATAGCACGACACACTGAATTAATTACAGCGGTTATAGCACGACACACTGAAACAATTACAGCGGTTATAGCACGACACACTGAAACAATTACAGCGGTTATAGCACGACACACTGAATTAATTACAGCGGTTATAGCACGACACACTGAATTAATTACAGCGGTTATAGCACGACACACTGAATTAATTACAGCGGTTATAGCACGACACACTGAATTAATTACAGCGGTTATAGCACGACACACTGAAACAATCTTAAGTATTTTCAGCAATGAGAATTAGGGCCGAGTCACAAGGATCTAAGTTGCGGTCTAAAATGGTCTAAAATTTAATTAATACAACTTATTTAGACCTCAGTTGCTCTTAAGAAATAAATGTATTCTGCTAAGATATAACTAGCTGCTGCTATCAACTGAACTTCAAGTGTTTGGTTCATGTCATTCTTGGCAGTAATCACATCACAAAGCTCCTCAGATTTCAAAGTAAAATGTCTATTCCTAACTCACTTATAATGTGGCAATAATAGATGAATATTAATATTTCACATTCTGACTGAGCCAAACATTCATAGGGAGTGCTTCATAATTACATGCAGAATACTTAAACAGCATTTGAAAGGGAACAGTCCTGTCCTACCCTATAGATTTTCATCACTACATGTGGGTTATTCTTACATTCAATATGCTTACAAGTGGGCTGTAATGTACTAACAAGCAGTACATAAAAGATGCCCACTGAAATCTGGAATGTCAAATGAGCACATGCTTCGCACATGTTTTGAGTCTCCTTGGTACCACATTCAATTAACTCTCCCAGGGGTTTTTTGATTTGTATACGAGATAAAGCGATCGTCAAAAATACGCAATTAAATAACGTTTTAGTCTCTGCAGCCTGTAGCTGAATTAAGCTAAGAACATTGGGACACACAGGTGTATGTCATATTTCATGGTGATGTGTTGTCCAGCAGCAAAGAGTATTTAAGGACATCCCATTAAAATTATTAAAACTGAGAGAATTAAAAAGAAACACACACACGCACGCACCCACAAAATGATCAGTATTCATGTGGATAGTACCCGTAAAGATCTACTCCACTGAAGTCTAAACTCAGAAGACTGCTGAATTTGTTGCAACAAAAGAAAATTATATTTCAGACCCCATGACTCATCCGATGTACATGTCAGAGTATGGCGCTTTTATTTTTTATGAGCCCAACACTTAGCAAGAGCGCTCACCTCTGGTAGGAGTTGACATCATCACTCAACCAGTCTTCAAAGACCCTGTCTGAAGAGGGTCCTGAACCTTGCCCAGCACCAGCAGAGCTGCTACAACAGAAAAGATTTATATGTTAAATCACTGAAGGTTCACTAAAAGTGCCCAAGTCAGTACCATAGAAACATCAAACAGTCAGTAGCATAGAAACATCAAACAGTCAGTACCATAGAAACATCAAACAGTCAGTACCATAGAAACATCAAACAGTAAGTACCATAGAAACATCAAACAGTCAGTACCATAGAAACATCAAACAGTAAGTACCATAGAAACATCAAACAGTCAGTACCATAGAAACATCAAACAGTAAGTACCATAGAAACATCAAACAGTCAGTACCATAGAAACATCAGTCAGTAGCATAGAAACATCAGTCAGTACCATAGAAACATCAGTCAGTAGCATAGAAACATCAAACAGTCAGTACCATAGAAACATCAGTCAGTACCATAGAAACACCAAACAGTCAGTACCATAGAAACATCAGTCAGTACCATAGAAACACCAAACAGTCAGTACCATAGAAACACCAAACAGTCAGTACCATAGAAACACCAGTCAGTACCATAGAAACACCAGTCAGTACCATAGAAACATCAAACAGTCAGTACCATAGAAACATCAAACAGTCAGTACCATAGAAACATCAAACAGTCAGTACCATAGAAACATCAAACAGTCAGTACCATAGAAACATCAGTCAGTACCATAGAAACATCAGTCAGTACCATAGAAACATCAGTCAATACCATAGAAACATCAGTCAGTAGCATAGAAACATCAGTCAGTACCATAGAAACATCAGTCAGTACCATAGAAACACCAGTCAGTACCATAGAAACACCAGTCAGTACCATAGAAACATCAAACAGTCAGTACCATAGAAACATCAAACAGTCAGTACCATAGAAACACCAGTCAGTACCATAGAAACACCAAACAGTCAGTACCATAGAAAACATCAAAGTACAACAAAAAAAACAATCACATCAAACAAAAAGTCAAAAAATCATCATGGCAATAATTGTTTTCAATTTTCTATGCTTTTTTGTAGTAACAGTAGTGCACTAAATTGCCACACCTCTGATTGGTTAAACCGTACAATCCCATGTTAATTACAGTGCAGTAAACAGAGGCTCCAAATGACGAGTACCAAATCCTACTGTAGTGGGTAGTATAAGAACTTTGATGCTTTCAGGATAATAAAATCTATTTAAAATAGACTTGATGTCATATCGTTTGTTCCCTTTGGTTCTATAACAAGACCGATTTTATTTATTCATTTTAAATGAAGATTTTGATCGCACAGGTTTGTGAATGGATTTTAAGAAAACTGTTGTAAAAACATACCGGTGAGCAGTCGAGAGCCCCATCCTGGGCTGAAGGGGTGTCCAGTCTTTGGCGGGAGAGGACTCGATTGACCATTCCTTCCCCTCAGCTACGGTCACGATCTACAGCATTAGCATTGTAGAGCATTATTAGAAAAGTATTTCAGCAGAAGGGAGTGTGCTAGAATAACGCACACGTACTACTGCGTACTATTAATATTAATACTACGTACACACCAGCACAGCACGTGCAGGAATAGGAGGTACGCCCACCTTGTCTCTGAACAGGGCCGCGGCTTTGCTGTTGTACTTCTCCTGCATGGTCCAGTTGGCGTCGTAGTCATCTTGCAGCTCGAGGAACAGCCGAAATTTGCCATTCCCCCCCGCCTTCATCTTCTCCAGCTCTATATCCTTCCATTTGTCCATGGTGACGGAGCGCACAAAGCTGCCCAACCGACATCACTGCGTCAGTCACACACTTTCACTAGGGCATTGTAAAGACTGAAAAATCATTAATGGTTATAGCACTGGGCTTGTAACCGAAAGGGTGCAGGTTCCATTCCCAGGTAAAAACCCCAGTAAAAATAGCCAGCTGTATAAACTGACACTATGTATAAAAATATAAAATGTTGAGTCAGTCACCCTGGATAAGGAGTCTGCTAAATGCCTGTAATGTAATGAAATGTACGGACTGAAACATACCATTTAGGCGGTACGTTTTTTGAATGGCAAATCAGGTGCCTCCTAAGTTACAATATCTGTTCTTATTCTATGGCGGAAGAGGGCCAGAGGCTGAGATACCCACCTAAGGTGCACCCCCAAACCTCTGTGCTTCCCCGAGCATTCCAGACAAATCCAGATTCCATACGTAACGCTCACCCACTGGGGGTTGAATCCTCCGCATTCAAAGCAAGTCTGTGAAAGACAAGAGGACTTCAATACTTGGGCGAACAAACAACCTTATATAAGAAAATATAGTGTAAAAAAAATTACAGCAGGTAAACTGCTTAAATTGGTACTGCAATATTAACTGTGGAGTGAACACTGCATACACGTTCAGTTAACTGGTGTTCCTCATTGACAGTAAGCAAAACTTTAAAATGGTTTAATGACATTACAAAAATTCAGAAGTAAGCCAGGTTAGTGAAATGCTGCAGACAAGGTGAAGGCTTCAATAATTCACAATAAAATAGCATTTAATGTGGGGAAGAAACTCACATTGTTTGCGTCCTGCGTTCTGACTTCCTTCAAAACTCTTCTGGTGCGTGGACTTGCCATTTTACCTGGAATGAGTTTATTAATGAATAAATTGTCTATATACAATGTAAGGGCTTTATAACAGCAGGGGAAAGCTGATAGCTAGACTACCTAGTTAGATACCCTGTGCTAATGATATTATGTTAACGATCAAGGCAGCTAGCAGGCTTGAAAGTCCATCCATTCAATCAAGATGTGTGCTGCTAGCAATGGCCAGTTCATAAAGGCGAGCGAACTTGTAACTGCATGCTAACGTTAGCAAGGCTACACAAAATCAGCTCGACTAAAGCCAACCAAACGGTTAATACTAACTACATATAATGAATGAATCGTAGCATGGATAGGCAGTTAACTCATGAATGAGCTGCCGAGCTCCCGATCCCCTTGATGGGTTGAGAGACAGTGGTAGCCAGCTGGCTGTGTGGTTGAGAGACAGTGGTAGCCTAGCTGGCTGTGTGGCACAGACTCCATGCCATGGCTCAGACGAAGGGATAACTGGGCTGACACGTCGATCACAAACGAAAAGTAGACAGCTAGCGAGCGGGTAAGCTAGCTTGTCGGCGTTGACATAGGTAACGACAATTAGAGATTTAGTTAACATTAAATATTTGCCATGTGAAGCGGAACTATCCAGGTAACCATTAACTAAACGTTAACTAGTTAACTGAAGCTGAATCTCTAGGAAATGATATTGCTAACGTTAGATGGCATAGCTAACTCTTAGCCAGCAGGTTATATCATAACAAATGCTCGCCTTTATCTCTTACCTACCTTGTTATTTATGAATGCGAGGCGCTTTAAAAGTGCTGAAGGAAAAACAGTATTTACAAATATCAGGATACCGAGGTAAAGTTTATTCAACACTATATTTAAAAAGCTTCCATAGACATACAATCCTAATGGTGTCTCCTATCAAACCGGAGCCATGTTGATGCTGTGCAGATTGGAGACTGCCTACGTTGCACAGCGGTAGCGCAATGCATCCTGGGTCAGCGCAATGCATCCTGGGTCAACGCAACCAAACCCCATCGTCATATTACCACGTGACCGTACACGATTGTCTCTCTCATTCTTCTTCTTCTTCTTCTGTTGTTTTATGGCGGTTTGTAAACAGCTTATAGGTGCATTACCGCCACCTTCTGAAATGGAGTGTGGATCAGAATGGTCTTCTAACTATATTCTTATATTAAGTCCGGTCTCCTCCAAAAATGCAAATAAAGCCCTGTACCCCACATGTCCTGAATTCATTTGTCTCTCTCATTGAAATCACCCTTCCTCTTGCAGGTTTTTGCGACACAATTTCCCTGTATGGGCATTGGAATAGTTTAATATTGATGCGACCAAAACGCATTTTAATAACACAGATACACGATGTACATCTTCAAATACAAACACAATAAGACAAAGGGCTAAAGTAGCAATAGTTTACTTTTTCAAGAAAAATCTGGACTAAATATAAAATAAATTGAACATCACACTCTTCTTTTCAAAACAGTTTTTAAAAAAAGTTAAATATTCATAATCATATTAATTAACAACATGAAACCAATCAGATACATTTATATTTTAATGAAACATGTGAAACATGTTAAAACAAAATGAGAGTGCATAACCATCCAAGCATTCAGCATACTCTCAAACAATAAATAAATGAATGAAAAAATAAAGATTCCCAAACATTTGGACCAAATTAGTCTCATATATGATGGCAAATGTTGCCTCAATCACAACAAAAAAATCAGGGCCCGTATTCACAAAACATTTTATCTAACCACTAAGAGGTATCCCAAATAGTAGTAAAAGTTTCTAGCTAAGAGTTTCCTCTTAAAACCTTTTCACAAAGCTGCTGAGACCAACTTTTACGAAGGAATGGGGAGAAATCTTAAGCTCAGAGAAAGGGCAAGGTTGACCTTGTTGCTATGGATGATGTCATGTTTAATGAACAAGTTTACTTGCTATTCCCACAGTGATTGGCTGATAGGGGATGGGTCTCTGTCAGTTATTTCATCATAGAAATACTGTAGAAAGAGGTATCATGTTGCCATATTCAAATAAAGATTGTTTTATCCTACGTGGTTATTCACAATTAACGTGTATGTGTGACCAATATAATTTAAAAAAGAAAGCAAACATTTTGTGAGCTGAGGTCCCGGTTGTGGGTGGATGTAAGGCGGTTGTGGGTGGATGTAAGGCATGAGGAGCCACGTCCTGCAGGGATAGCCACTGTCCCCCACCAAGTAACATCCAGCTGGGACATGATGCCTCTCAAAATCCAGCTCCTAAATCTGCCTGAAACCAGCTCCTAAATCTGCCTAAAACCAGCTCCTAAAACCAGCTCCTAAAACCAGCTCCTAAATCTGCCTAAAACCAGCTCCTAAAACCAGCTCCTAAATCTGCCTAAAACCAGCTCCTAAAACCAGCTCCTAAATCTGCCTAAAACCAGCTCCTAAAACCAGCTCCTAAATCTGCCTGAAACCAGCTCCTAAAACCAGCTCCTAAATCTGCCTAAAACCAGCTCCTAAATCCAGCTCCTAAATCTGCCTAAATCCAGCTCCTAAATCTGCCTAAAACCAGCTCCTAAATCTGCCTAAAACCAGCTCCTAAATCCAGCTTCTAAATCTGCCTAAAACCAGCTCCTAAATCTGTCTAAAACCAGCTCCTAAATCCAGCTCCTAAATCTGCCTAAAACCAGCTCCTAAATCCAGCTCCTAAATCTGCCTAAAACCACCAGCTCCTAAATCTGCCTAAAACCAGCTCCTAAATCTGTCTAAAACCAGCTCCTAAATCTGCCTAAAACCAGCTCCTAAAACCAGCTCCTAAATCTGCCTAAAACCAGCTCCTAAATCCAGCTCCTAAATCTGCCTAAAACCAGCTCCTAAATCTGTCTAAAACCAGCTCCTAAATCCAGCTCCTAAATCTGCCTAAAACCAGCTCCTAAATCCAGCTCCTAAATCTGCCTAAAACCACCAGCTCCTAAATCTGCCTAAAACCAGCTCCTAAATCTGTCTAAAACCAGCTCCTAAATCTGCCTAAAACCAGCTCCTAAATCCAGCTCCTAAATCTGCCTAAAACCAGCTCCTAAATCCAGCTCCTAAATCTGCCTAAAACCAGCTCCTAAATCATGTTTGGAGGGAAATTGTACCTGTTAAACAAAGATAACATAGGAGTCATTCCAAAGTATATATAGCCAAAACCTTATAACTAATATAAAAATCCATAAAACCAAGTAGTTGAGGCCTAACAAATTTGCCTATTTACATTATATGTAGGTTTTTTCACCCGTTTACACCTGGTGAGACTGGCAAATAACTCCACCATAACCCCACTGTAGTCTTGTTGAAGGCTGTTTCCCTTCCTAAGCAAATCAGAAACATGTATGATATGTATTTTCAGGCCTTGCTAAATTTTCATAGACAATAAATCTATAGTTTATGCATTATATGTAAAATATTTACTTCCAACTACAAAACAAAATTATTTTTCGTGTGGTTCCCTCCATCACAGCCAGAGAAAATCAATGGTACTCGATTGTATGGTATACAATCCTAAATCTGTATGGATTATATATGGATTGTATTGTATACCTCAATGTATGGTAACATGACCAACATTCTGTACAGTTGCCTAGATACAGGTTGTGGATTATCTCTTGCCTACTAGTAGGCTTGGTGGTAGAAATTAATTTATTATTATATTTAATAAATGAATAAGGCTTGAACTGAAGAAAAATAGCAACACATAAATGAACACATATACTGTTTGTGGGTCACACAGTATAAAGGAATTTTAAAAACGGAAACATACAATTTATAGTCTAACATCTGAAATAAGCAAGAGGGTTAACATGGCTGTAAACACGAACTGGGTCTTTGCGTCTATTTCTGCAGAAAATTGTTTTTAAAGGAGCACTGCTTGGCTACACTGCAAAGATCAACGGCTAATGATAGAAGGTGTTCTCTGGTATTGGGTAATAATTCAAAGATAATAAAAATCAAGGCATTCTTCTATAAAACACACTTAATTCTGCCTTCATACCACAGCACGTTCTAATGAACGATTATAGAAAAGTCCAAAACATTTTGGCAAATGTGAGTGAGTGAGTGAGTGTGTGTGTGTAAATGAAAGAAAACACTCCCATTATACAACACCTCCACCACAAATAGAAAGCAAATAACTGATCTCTGCCACGGCAATCTCAAAGATGCTTATATAAATAATCCAAGAAGGCACTGTTAATCACAATGCATCACAATATCATACATCTCATCCCATCCTACCAAACAAAATGAAATCAAGGATGCAAAATGGGTTTACAAGTAAAAGGTTGAGGGACTTGTTTCCAAATTAAGGGTGAATGGAAGGGTCTGAAAGCCCTCGCAGGACTCTCCACCAATCACAGGAACTCCTGTTGAAACCCTCACAGGGCTCTGCACCAATCACAGAGACTCCTGTTGAAACCCTCACAGGGCTCTGCACCAATCACAGAGACTCCTGTTGAAACCCTCACAGGGCTCTCCACCAATCACAGGGACTCCTGTTGAAAACCCTCACAGGGCTCTCCACCAATCAAACAGAATCCTGTCCTCAACCTAAGGAACAATGCGTCCTGTTTGCTGATAGTTTAAATCGCTTTTATTGCATATTTGTTGGACTTGATTTAAACACAAAGAGAAATGAACTGATGTGTGAACTGAGGTCCTTGGCCCATGGGAATGTTGGTGTTGTGCTTTAGGGTGTTTTGTGAGCTCCTCAGTTGCTCATTAAACACGCATTAAGCACCCGCAATATGGAAATCATCTATCATATGCCCAGTATTCCCAATGATTTCCATCCCACAGCACTAACAGCTGTTACTGGGAAGTGTTTTGAATGACCAGTACTTTCAGATATAAAGTTCAGGGTCTACAGTAATTAACCCCTTACAGTTTGCTTGTAGGGAACATCAGGGTGTTGATCATGCTGTCATGTAGGCTACCTGTCAAGTGTCATCTCGAGATGCAACAGTCCTATGCAGGGTGCGATTTGCCGGTGGGGATGGTGGGGATTTCCCCCCCCCCTCTGGTTTACACGTCCTACCCTCTGCTGAATTATTTTTATCCTCGGTCTGGACGAAATTTATCCCCCCCACCCAAAGTATTTTCACCATTACATCGTAATTATTAACAGCCAAAATACAAAGGGTCCGTGTGCATTCTGGTTGTGCTGTGATTTTGATCATGGAAATGCGCATTTAACTCAATATTTTCTCAAAAATAATAAAAGTAAAACATAAGGTGCCCCCCTACTCCCATTCTCCAATAGACCTATCGCTAAGCCCCTCCCAAACTGCTATGGTCCAATCACAGCTAGCATAACAGAGGAGTAGACACAATGCTCCACTCTACCATAGACCTCCACGTTATGTAGCGTTATTTCAGATGACAAAAAGTGTATTTTAGACGTGAGGTGGGGGGCTCAGAGGTTTCCCACCGCGGAGAGTAGGCTTTCAACTCCACAAAACCGTCTTTGTTTTGGTGAGTAGCGAAAGTGTATTTTCTACAGCCTCGGGTTCACAGAGGCTGTGCAGCCTGCGCTGCGAAGCACAGACTGGAAAGTTACATAGCGTTAAGGAGACGCTCCTTCTAACGCTATGGACCAGAGCTAAGTTGTAATCATAAAACTCCGTTTTTTTTAAAATAGTCATGCACACATTTTTACAGTGCATACGGCAGGCCTTGTTGACGGATTTGGAAGAGATTTCGTAGCTCTGGTTCCAAAAATGAACGAGTATTTAATGTGTTAAATCCGTGAAAATTACATTACAGTGGGTGAGCTGGGTCTCAAACTGTCTCCCCCTGCGAAGAGGGGCGGGGCTTAGCGATAGGTCCATTGTATTTTCATATGCTGTAACAACTGTCAAATGAAGAGCGAATGTACGCATCTCCCCTTTAAACCGCAAACAAAGTTTAAACGAAGTTACTCTTTTTATCACCCAGCACTAACAGGAACGCTAATACGGACTTATTTAATTAAATTCACCAAAGCGCGAACAGACGCAAACCGAAGTAATTACCTTACCATCCCCAGCGAACACAAACGCCAGCATGAATATGACCTAGATATATTGTTGTGACTTTGTGACTATTACTAATAAAGGTTGTTAAGTTAAATGGCATTTTGTTATGTTGTTATGCACAAAATTCCGCTTAGGGCACCAATTGGGCCAGAGGCGCCCCTGATTTTGATCCAGCCTCTGACTGGATCTGACGAACAAATTATCCCCCCCTCTGGTTTTTTCACAAATCGCACCCTGGTCCTATGCCAGAATGGTGCACTCGTCTAGTGCTTTTAATACCATACATCTACATGCAATGCGCAGGAAACGGTTGCATGTGAATTTACATCCCAAATTCAATTTTATAGATTTATTTTTTTTAACTGATAGAAAATTGGTCAGATACAAAGGTCAGTGTAGCACCATGGCAACTGTTTTAATGGGGCACCTCACGGACCACCTTACTTTCTAAACAGACAAAACAGTTTTTGTCCTGAAATGTTTTTCATCAAATACTCAGATGACACTGTATACATGTGTATATTCTGGACACATCAAACTAATGAATCCAGTCCACATTTGACAGATTTGACTGGTGGTGCAAGGCAAACTGTCTGGATGTTTGCCAAATGAATGCCAATAAGACAAAGCAACATGTAGAATTTAGAAGAGGAAGAACCTCCCTACAGGACCTGATTGGAAAAGAGTGGAGAGGAACAGTATAGATACTTGGGCGCTGTAATTGACTGGAAATGTAACTTTAGGGCTAACTGTGAAGGTGTTCTCTCCAAATCGCACTTATTCTTTCCACACAAATTAAAATGGTTTCATGCCAGTGAATCTTCCCTGCAGGCATTCTCCAGAGCTTTTATTGAATCTGTCCAAACTTTCAGCATGGTTGCCTGGTTTGCATCACTCACCAATGTAAACAAACAATAATAGTAAAGAGTGGTTCTGGTCATTAGCGAAATAATAAGGGGGAAACAGAAGACCGTGGGGGGCGTATAAGAAACAGGACACGCAAGAAAATAAACGCAATCATGCCCAACCCCTCCCAGCCTATCAATAAACAGTATATTTTTCTGCCATCATTGACTACAGCGCCCATTGTTCAAAACCAAGAGAGCTCTGAACTGTTTTTTTTTCTGCCAGCATAAATATGTTTTTGTTTATTATGAATACACCCGACAGCTTTTTAATTATTACTATAATTTATCTATTTAGGATTGGTTAAGGACTGTAGAAATTCACTGTGCTGTTTTTGTTTTTTATAAATCGTATCGCATAGCATATGCTACGTCAGTGAAATCATGTGTTGTGTCGGCTACTTAAAAGAAGGCTGATGCCACAATTGGTAAAACAGCTGTTGTATTATTTTCTATTGCTACCCTTTTTATGTCCACGAGGTGACACCACATGATAATAAGTCCGATTCTGTACAGCGGTCGCTCCATATAATATACTTGTAGACAGAAGTTGCGCGCAGTCATTTGCGGTCAAACCTGTGTGTTTCTTCGTTCACTTACATAGCCTATTAGCGAACAAACTGAATTATTCTGACTGTTTAAATGGACCTTCCTTTGTCATTTCGGCTGGGTATTCTTCCTATTTGGTTATAAGCGAAATAATAAGCGGCAGGTCATATTTGGCTCTATATTGAAAATGGATAATTAAATATTTATATGATGTGTACGGAGTTGTTAAACTAATTACCGCAGAAATAAGCCTACAGACAAGCTTTTCAGTTTCACCACTTACTGGCCTTTAACGAGGGCCTTCTATGAAATAATTTATTCTGTTGGTGTTATAGGCCTAGCCTACTCTTAACGATGTTGAAATGGATGTTCTATTATAATCTCATGTAGGATACATTCGCCCTATGGATAACATATGACACAAAGCACATTTGTTTTCACACTATACAGCTCAACCTTCTTTGTAAACAGCTACACACCTGTTTTTTTCTTGTCAGTGGGCCTGGCTATACAAGTATACTGCGATGTACGGTTTGGTTTATTACGTCGTCACACAATAAACAATGAATTCACCACATTTAAAAAATGCATAGAAACTTATAAACGGCCTGATTTCATGTTTATATTTGACTTATTTGACCAAGGTTACTTATGATTAATGCTCCAACAACACCATAATACAGTGTATTCAGGCAGTGTTATCAAACACAATTCCTTACTGAGTATACCATAGTTGAGGAATTCAAGTGATTATGGCTCTAAAGCGTAGTTTGTACTTTCCTGCTGTGTGCTTGCTACAAGGGTATTATTATCCCTCTCTCTATGGAAACCAGCTGCAGGGGGCTTAATAATAACCACAACAAAATTTCCTTTGTAAAAAGAAAAAAAAGAAAGAAACTGAAAATATTTTTGCATTCAGCGTTCAGGTGATGTTATAGAGAAATGCTTCCCGTTGGCAGAGATTGAGATTTCCGTAAGGTGATACCTGACGCTATTATTTCACCTGGGGCTTGGCTGCGCTGAGAAGCTGGAAAATATGCTGGCTCGTCAAAACGGTACAGCGGCCAAACAGAAAAGGCCAAAGTACAGACTTTCTCGGCAAAGGGAACAGGTCACGGTTTGTGTGTCTGTGTGTGCGTGTGGCTTCTGCGCCGGTGCCCAGGGGCTTATCTGAGTGGGGAGAATATAAAGGGAGAGAGGAGCCCGTTTCAGCACTATTAGCTAGCGGTCATTGAAAGTTTAAGCATGCTGAAGCAATCTACCAGCTTGAAGGTTCGGCTGCCCGCACTGGTAGTGGCGCTGGAGGTGGTTATGCTATTGCTGTACGCCGGCTTTGTCACCTACGACGACGACGCCGATGCTAAAATGCAGAACAACGAGACCAGGCCCATGGACAACACGCTCTACCGCGACTACCACTTCTTCGCCGATGTGCAGGTGATGATTTTCGTGGGCTTCGGCTGCCTCTTGGCTTTCCTTCGGCTGTACGGTTTCAGCGGGATGGTTTTCAACTTCCTGACGGCCACCTTCTCCATCCAGTGGGCCATCCTGGTGCAGGGCTACTTCCAGTTCTTCTCGGACGGCAAGATCCGCCTTGGGGTTATCAACCTGCTGAACGCCGAGTTCGCTTGCGCGGTGGTGCTCATCTCGTTCGGCGCCGTGCTGGGCAAGGTCAGCCCCGTTCAGCTGCTGGTCATGGCGTTGCTGGAGGTGCCCGTCTTCTCCGTCACGGAGTGGGCGGTGCTCAAGCACATCAAGATCAACGACGCCGGAGGCTCCATCCTCATCCACCTGTTCGCCTGCTACTTTGGGCTGGCCGTCACCTTCGTCTTGTTCCGGCCCGGCCTCAATGACGGCCACGCCAAGGACGTCACCTGCTACCAGTCGGACATCCTCTCGCTGATGGGCACCCTGTTCCTCTGGGTCTTCTGGCCGTCCTTCAACTCGGCGCTCACCCTGAAGGGGGACGACCAGCACCGGGCGGTCCTGCACACCTTCATCGCTCTGAGCTCGTCCACCCTCACCGCCTTCGCCTTCTCCGCTATGCTCAACAAGAGGGGCAAGCTCACCCTGGCCGACATCCAGAACGTCACGCTGGCCGGCGGGGTGACCGTGGGCGCCACGGTGGACATGATGATCACGCCGGCAGCGGCGTTCGCACTGGGGGTGATGGGCTGCACCGCCTGCATGTTGGGGTACAGGTACCTCACCCCGTTCCTCGCCCGACGCCTTCGCATCCAGGATCAGTGTGGCATCCACAACCTGCACGGCCTCACAGCGCTCATCTCCACACTGGCAGGAATATGCGCCATCCTCCTGGCCACTGAAGAAACCTACGGTCCCAGCCTGTACCAGACCTTTGCCTACCGCGCCCCGCCCGAGGGGGACCCCAGGCTGCTGGAGCTGCAGCAGCTGATCCCCGGGCTCAAGCCGGGCCTGGGCCGGAGCGGCAAGGAGCAGGCCGTCTACCAGGTGGCGGCTCTTTTCTGCACCGTGTCGTTGGCGGTGCTGGGTGGCATCGTGACGGGGTTCGTGCTGAAGCTGCCCTTCCTAGCCTCTCCATCAGACGAATGGTGCTATGACGACGAGGTCTTCTTTGAAGTGCCTTCTGACTTTGACAGTCCGGGGATGTTCAAAGTTCCCATCAACTCTCAGGAGACTAAGGTTTGAGGTGCCGTACGCCCATCACAGTGTCACCTGTGTCAAGGACAATCACTATGAGAATGCCTTGTATACCGACACTGCCACCCTGTCCTCTGTTCAAGAGCTTCTGAGTCTATATAAGAGCAGTCAGCCATCTTGGGTCCAACATACCTGTACATAATAATTATAATGGTGATAATATTAACCCATACTTTCATCTAAGTACTTTAATTTGGTGATTATTTATTTATTTATTGAGCTTATCATATTCTGTGTTGTATAACTAATTAAATAGTTTTCATAAAGTACAGGGACTGTACTGGGGAGAGAGCATCATCTAACTGACCTACATTGGGGATCTGTGATGCTCTTTACCATTCAGTTGCGTGAAGGGTGAGCACACGGTACGTCCTTTTTCTAAACAAAAACATAGTCAAGCTCGGAATCCTTATTACTTCAATAATAACCAAACACTCTGGTGCTGCATTATAGAGAGGGAGAGAGGGAAAGAGAGAGGGGGAGAGAGAGAGAGGGAGAAAGGGAGAGGGAGAGAGAGGGAGAAAGAGAGAAAGAGGTTACCACTTACCTGTTTTGACAATATTGTTTTGATATGATATTGCCAATAAAGCATTTTGATTTGAATTGAGAAAGAGAGAGTGTGCAGGAATAGGATTGTGTGGTATTGTGTATTACAGTATCAAGAGGAAAGCTTCAGTTTTGTTTTGTATAGTTGCAAGAATTTGAAGACCAAACACAATGGCCAATATGACTGATTGAGTCCCTATAACCCATTTCTCCTGCTAGAGTATATGCTGTCTTAAGTTTTCCTTTTCTATTTAAATCATTTTAGTTTTTTGTTCTTTGCCGGACCAAAAAACTGCCAAACACTCTGGTGCCCTGCATTACATAAATGTTAGTTGTATGTTTCTACTTGTGTATGTAATTTTTTTTATTCTAAAATCAGTGTTGTAATAAAAAAAATCTATAATATTGTATATTTTAAAAAACATGTAAAAGAGCTGTACTGTGAAAATACAAAGATGCTTTCCCTGGTACTACATTATGAAGGTCTTGCTCAACGTACAAAATAAAGTTCCTAAAATATTAATGAATGTGTCGCCTTGATATAGTCTTCGTTATACTTTAAGTTAAATGCCTCAACTTTCCCATGCAGGGCGAATCTTGTTGATATGCTTATCAGACGTTTTTTCTCACCAAAAGGCAAATCGCTATTTGTACAGTGAAGAAACAAATGAAAGGGAGCAGTGCTTGGCTACACTGCAAAGATATCAACGGATAATGATAGAAGGTGTTCTCTGATATTGGGGTAATAATGAAAAGATAAGAAACCCAAGGCACTCTTCTACAGAATACGCTTGCCTTTATTCCACAGCACATTCCAAAAAAACATTATTAAAAAGTCCAAGACATTTCAGAAATGCCTTCGTCAACAAATAAAAAGCTGAGTACCCCATTCAGGGGGGTCTTGTGCTTCAGTGTGTGTGTGTGTGTGTGTGTGTGTGTGTGTGAGTGTGAGTGTGTGTGTGTGAGTGTGTGTGTGTGTGTGAGTGTGAGTGTGTGTGTGTGTGTGAGTGTGTGTGTGTGAGTGTGAGTGTGTGTGAGTGTGAGTGTGTGTGAGTGTGTGTGTGTGAGTGTGTGTGAGTGTGTGTGTGAGTGTGAGTGTGAGTGTGTGAGTGTGAGTGTGTGTGTGTGAGTGTGAGTGTGTGTGTGTGTGAGTGTGAGTGTGTGTGTGTGTGTGCTTCAGTGTGTGTGCGTGTGCTTCAGTGTGTGTGTCTGTGTGTGCTTCAGTGTGTGTGTGTGTGTGTGTGTGCACAAGGCCTTGCGAATGTGGGAGGCACAAGCCCGAGTAACTGCATGTGAGATTGTGTGGGCGTCTACACAAAATCAAGTACAGGTATACACATACAGATATGCATTGTAAGGAATGCAGCCATACAGACATGTGTTGTCATTATCAACCTATTCATTCTAAGACACAAGAGTATTTACAAATTCCCCAACTGCAACCTTGCTCCGTTTGCCTGCTCCTGAGTTATGCGTGGCTCATCTGAACCAAAGGTCTACATTATACTTGGCTCACCATCTAATGAGCCGCCCGTATGCACAGGTCAGCAACATCTTGAATTGTGAAAATCAAACAGGGTGAGCAGACAGAGAAGCTTTTCCCCTGAGGGTCAATGACAATACACCGAGAGGCCGGAGTGCTGCAGTGATTTCATCCATGAGTCTCATGTGGTCTTGGGTACACAACCCCATGAACCCAAGAGATATGATCACTTTTTTTGCAAAACCCATAATTACCTGCTGTCAGGTAGATCTACTTTGTCACATTTTCAATAATAAATGTCCACTGGGGACACCGTGACGTTTCTGCTTTCTGTTCCATCTGCCCTTGAGTTTGATGGATTATTGAGAGTCAGAGCCTGAATATTCGGAATGTTTAAACGCTCAGTGCCTCCAGCACATGGTCACCTGCATTCATTACACCTGATTCATTAAAATTAATGCAGTTATGTAGTTATAGGCTTTGATGGAACAAAAACCAGGACCATCTCAGGCACTCCAAGACCAGGGTTGCCTAACCCTAGCTGCTTTATGATAACCCACACCACACGGTCAGTCATTACTCCGGCCCCTAGCTGCTTTATGATAACACACACCACACGGTCAGTCATTACTCCGGCCCCTAGCTGCTTTATGATAACCCACACCACACGGTCAGTCATTACTCCAGCCCCTAGCTGCTTTATGATAACACACACCACACGGTCAGTCATTACTCCGGCCCCTAGCTGCTTTATGATAACCCACACCACACGATCAGTCATTACTCCGGCCCCTAGCTGCTTTATGATAACCCACACCACACGGTCAGTCATTACTCCAGCCCCTAGCTGCTTTATGATAACACACACCACACGGTCAGTCATTACTCCGGCCCCTAGCTGCTTTATGATAACACACACCACACGGTCAGTCATTACTCCGGCCCCTAGCTTCTTTATGATAACACACACCACACGGTCAGTCATTACTCCGGCCCCTAGCTGCTTTATGATAACCCACACCACACGGTCAGTCATTACTCCGGCCCCTAGCTGCTTTATGATAACACACCACACGGTCAGTCATTACTCCGGCCCCTAGCTGCTTTATGATAACACACACCACACGGTCAGTCATTACTCCGGCCCCTAGCTGCTTTATGATAACACACACCACACGGTCAGTCATTACTCCGGCCCCTAGCTGCTTTATGATAACACACACCACACGGTCAGTCATTACTCCGGCCCCTAGCTGCTTTATGATAACACACACCACACGGTCAGTCATTACTCCGGCCCCTAGCTGCTTTATGATAACACACACCACACGGTCAGTCATTACTCCGGCCCCTAGCTGCTTTATGATAACACACACCACACGGTCAGTCATTACTCCGGCCCCTAGCTGCTTTATGATAACACACACCACACGGTCAGTCATTACTCCGGCCCCTAGCTGCTTTATGATAACACACACCACACGGTCAGTCATTACTCCAGCCCCTAGCTGCTTTATGATAACACACACCACACGGTCAGTCATTACTCAGGCCCCTAGCTGCTTTATGATAACACACACCACACGGTCAGTCATTACTCCGGCCCCTAGCTGCTTTACGATAACCCACACCACACGGTCAGTCATTACTCCGGCCCCTAGCTGCTTTATGATAACACACACCACACGGTCAGGCATTACTCCGGCCCCTAGCTGCTTTATGATAACACACACCACACGGTCAGTCATTACTCCGGCCCCTAGCTGCTTTATGATAACACACACCACACGGTCAGTCATTACTCCGGCCCATAGCTGCTTTATGATAACACACACCACACGGTCAGTCATTACTCCGGCCCATAGCTGCTTTATGATAACACACACCACACGGTCAGTCATTACTCCGGCCCCTAGCTTCTTTATGATAACACATACCACACGGTCAGTCACTACTCCGGCCCCTAGCTGCTTTATGATAACACACACCACACGGTCAGTCATTGCCTAACCCTAGCTGCTTTATGATAACACACACCACACGGTCAGTCATTACTCCGGCCCCTAGCTGCTTTATGATAACACACACCACACGGTCAGTCATTGCCTAACCCTAGCTGCTTTATGATAACACACACCACATGGTCATTACTCAGGCCCCTAGCTGCTTTATGATAACACACACCACATGGTCATTACTCAGGCCCCTAGCTGCTTTATGATAACACACACCACACGGTCAGTCATTGCCTAACCCTAGCTGCTTTATGATAACACACACCACACGGTCAGTCATTACTCCGGCCCCTAGCTTCTTTATGATAACACATACCACACGGTCAGTCACTACTCCGGCCCCTAGCTGCTTTATGATAACACACACCACATGGTCATTACTCAGGCCCCTAGCTGCTTTATGATAACACACACCACATTGTCAGTCATTGCCTAACCCTAGCTGCTTTATGATAACACACACCACATGGTCATTACTCAGGCCCCTAGCTGCTTTATGACAACACACACCACATGGTCATTACTCAGGCCCCTAGCTGCTTTATGATAACACACACCACACGGTCAGTCATTGCTCTGGCACAAGAATGTGTGGCTGATAGCCAAACACTACACGCTCAGTCCAGTAATGCATTGTGCTGATTTAACACATTACTTCTCATATCTAAGGGTATTATCATATCGGCTACTTTTCACTTTATTATCTTAACAGCATCTCAATAATCTGCAGCTAATGCCTTTACAAGGATTGGTGGCTCGACTGGAAAGGACTGGTCTCTTTGGTTCTGTATCTCAAACTGACGCCTGACCGTGCACAGTCAGCATCGGCGGCTTTCTGTTCTTTTGTGACTTTCTTCAGGGACTGATGTTGGGTAAATGTGTTACTAGGCAGAGAACACACACACCTTCACAGAAACAAAGGGTGTAAACAACTGCGAATGTTCAACTAGGTTTCATCGTCAAATCTGTGCTGTGATATGTGTGCTGATAATAGAGGCTGGATGTGCATCTTCCTCAATTGAACGGCTTGTTCTGTCTGCTATGGAGAAACGGGGAAGAGGTTTGTCCTTATGCTGTAATAGTGTTGCCTTGTTTTTGGTGCCCTGGCCTACAAAATTATTCATACCTTTGAAAAATATGAGGAAAGACGGCTGTATAAAATAAACAACACTGGTAATGAGATCAATTGTATGTGCAAAAAAAACAAAAGGAAAATATGTTTCATACGAGTACAATTACCCAGAGAAAAAAATGTAACAAATAATTTCCCCCAATTACTCAGTTCAGCCTGGTATCTCTGCTAATAAACTTAAGTTGCGAGTGAATGGCTTTTTCAGCGAGATAATTATCGGAAGCATGCCTACAAATGAACCAAATCAAAATCAAAATGGCGATGGCCATCATCCCAGAGTGCAGACCTGAACCTGATAGAATAATTGTGCTTTGAATCGAAGAGGACAAAATACATCAACAGGCCAAAGGATCTGAAGGATCTTAGAATATTCTGTACAAAAGAATGGTCAAAGATCCCCCCCAATATGTTCACTGAACTCATAAAACATGAGAGAAAACAATTCAGTAGCGTTATTCTTGCGAAGGGAGGGATAACATACAGCTTATTACTTGTTAATCAAATTTTCTTTCTCTGAGTGATTGTATTAGTATAACAGAATATCATTTTCCATTTTTAGGGCATGCAATATAGCTCCTTATCTGTATTTTTTATACAGCCTCCTTTGCCATCTTTATCCATGTGAATCATTTTGGGAGTCCCCGTATAAAGTTGCAGGCAGCAATGTTCAGATAATGCAATGTGCAGAGCTACATTTGGATGGTGGTTTAGGGCAGTGGTTCTGTCCTGGGGGGCTACATTTGGATGGTGGTTTAGGGCAGTGGTTCTGTCCTGGGGGGGCTACATTTGGATGGTGGTTTAGGGCAGTGGTTCTGTCCTGGGGGGGCTACATTTGGATGGTGGTTTAGGGCAGTGGTTCTGTCCTGGGGGGGCTACATTTGGATGGTGGTTTAGGGCAGTGGTTCTGTCCTGGGGGGCTACATTTGGATGGTGGTTTAGGGCAGTGGTTCTGTCCTGGGGGGGCTACATTTGGATGGTGGTTTAGGGCAGTGGTTCTGTCCTGGGGGGGCTACATTTGGATGGTGGTTTAGGGCAGTGGTTCTGTCCTGGGCGCTACATTTGGATGGTGGTTTAGGGCAGTGGTTCTGTCCTGGGGGGGCTACATTTGGATGGTGGTTTAGGGCAGTGGTTCTGTCCTGGGGGGCTACATTTGGATGGTGGTTTAGGGCAGTGGTTCTGTCCTGGGGGGCTACATTTGGATGGTGGTTTAGGGCAGTGGTTCTGTCCTGGGGGGCTACATTTGGATGGTGGTTTAGGGCAGTGGTTCTGTCCTGGGGGGCTACATTTGGATGGTGGTTTAGGGCAGTGGTTCTGTCCTGGGGGGGCTACATTTGGATGGTGGTTTAGGGCAGTGGTTCTGTCCTGGGGGGGCTACATTTGGATGGTGGTTTAGGGCAGTGGTTCTGTCCTGGGGGGCTACATTTGGATGGTGGTTTAGGGCAGTGGTTCTGTCCTGGGGGGGCTACATTTGGATGGTGGTTTAGGGCAGTGGTTCTGTCCTGGGGGGGCTACATTTGGATGGTGGTTTAGGGCAGTGGTTCTGTCCTGGGGGGCTACATTTGGATGGTGGTTTAGGGCAGTGGTTCTGTCCTGGGGGGGCTACATTTGGATGGTGGTTTAGGGCAGTGGTTCTGTCCTGGGGGGGCTACATTTGGATGGTGGTTTAGGGCAGTGGTTCTGTCCTGGGGGGGCTACATTTGGATGGTGGTTTAGGGCAGTGGTTCTGTCCTGGGGGGGCTACATTTGGATGGTGGTTTAGGGCAGTGGTTCTGTCCTGGGGGGCTACATTTGGATGGTGGTTTAGGGCAGTGGTTCTGTCCTGGGGGGGCTACATTTGGATGGTGGTTTAGGGCAGTGGTTCTGTCCTGGGGGGGCTACATTTGGATGGTGGTTTAGGGCAGTGGTTCTGTCCTGGGGGGCTACATTTTGGTGGTTTAGGGCAGTGGTTCTGTCCTGGGGGGGCTACATTTGGATGGTGGTTTAGGGCAGTGGTTCTGTCCTGGGGGGGCTACATTTGGATGGTGGTTTAGGGCAGTGGTTCTGTCCTGGGGGGCTACATTTGGATGGTGGTTTAGGGCAGTGGTTCTGTCCTGGGGGGGCTACATTTGGATGGTGGTTTAGGGCAGTGGTTCTGTCCTGGGGGGGCTACATTTGGATGGTGGTTTAGGGCATTCTGTCCTGGGGGGCTACATTTGGATGGTGGTTTAGGGCAGTGGTTCTGTCCTGGGGGGCTACATTTGGATGGTGGTTTAGGGCAGTGGTTCTGTCCTGGGGGGGCTACATTTGGATGGTGGTTTAGGGCAGTGGTTCTGTCCTGGGGGGCTACATTTGGATGGTGGTTTAGGGCAGTGGTTCTGTCCTGGGGGGCTACATTTGGATGGTGGTTTAGGGCAGTGGTTCTGTCCTGGGGGGGGCTACATTTGGATGGTGGTTTAGGGCAGTGGTTCTGTCCTGGGGGGCTACATTTGGATGGTGGTTTAGGGCAGTGGTTCTGTCCTGGGGGGGCTACATTTGGATGGTGGTTTAGGGCAGTGGTTCTGTCCTGGGGGGGCTACATTTGGATGGTGGTTTAGGGCAGTGGTTCTGTCCTGGGGGGGCTACATTTGGATGGTGGTTTAGGGCAGTGGTTCTGTCCTGGGGGGGCTACATTTGGATGGTGGTTTAGGGCAGTGGTTCTGTCCTGGGGGGCTACATTTGGATGGTGGTTTAGGGCAGTGGTTCTGTCCTGGGGGGGCTACATTTGGATGGTGGTTTAGGGCAGTGGTTCTGTCCTGGGGGGCTACATTTGGATGGTGGTTTAGGGCAGTGGTTCTGTCCTGGGGGGGCTACATTTGGATGGTGGTTTAGGGCAGTGGTTCTGTCCTGGGGGGGCTACATTTGGATGGTGGTTTAGGGCAGTGGTTCTGTCCTGGGGGGCTACATTTGGATGGTGGTTTAGGGCAGTGGTTCTGTCCTGGGGGGCTACATTTGGATGGTGGTTTAGGGCAGTGGTTCTGTCCTGGGGGGCTACATTTGGATGGTGGTTTAGGGCAGTGGTTCTGTCCTGGGGGGCTACATTTGGATGGTGGTTTAGGGCAGTGGTTCTGTCCTGGGGGGCTACATTTGGATGGTGGTTTAGGGCAGTGGTTCTGTCCTGGGGGGCTACATTTGGATGGTGGTTTAGGGCAGTGGTTCTGTCCTGGGGGGGCTACATTTGGATGGTGGTTTAGGGCAGTGGTTCTGTCCTGGGGGGCTACATTTGGATGGTGGTTTAGGGCAGTGGTTCTGTCCTGGGGGGCTACATTTGGATGGTGGTTTAGGGCAGTGGTTCTGTCCTGGGGGGCTACATTTGGATGGTGGTTTAGGGCAGTGGTTCTGTCCTGGGGGGGCTACATTTGGATGGTGGTTTAGGGCAGTGGTTCTGTCCTGGGGGGCTACATTTGGATGGTGGTTTAGGGCAGTGGTTCTGTCCTGGGGGGGCTACATTTGGATGGTGGTTTAGGGCAGTGGTTCTGTCCTGGGGGGCTACATTTGGATGGTGGTTTAGGGCAGTGGTTCTGTCCTGGGGGGGCTACATTTGGATGGTGGTTTAGGGCAGTGGTTCTGTCCTGGGGGGGCTACATTTGGATGGTGGTTTAGGGCAGTGGTTCTGTCCTGGGGGGCTACATTTGGATGGTGGTTTAGGGCAGTGGTTCTGTCCTGGGGGGGCTACATTTGGATGGTGGTTTAGGGCAGTGGTTCTGTCCTGGGGGGCTACATTTGGATGGTGGTTTAGGGCAGTGGTTCTGTCCTGGGGGGGCTACATTTGGATGGTGGTTTAGGGCAGTGGTTCTGTCCTGGGGGGCTACATTTGGATGGTGGTTTAGGGCAGTGGTTCTGTCCTGGGGGGGCTACATTTGGATGGTGGTTTAGGGCAGTGGTTCTGTCCTGGGGGGGCTACATTTGGATGGTGGTTTAGGGCAGTGGTTCTGTCCTGGGGGGACTACATTTGGATGGTGGTTTAGGGCAGTGGTTCTGTCCTGCGGGGGCTACATTTGGATGGTGGTTTAGGGCAGTGGTTCTGTCCTGGGGGGACTACATTTGGATGGTGGTTTAGGGCAGTGGTTCTGTCCTGCGGGGGCTACATTTGGATGGTGGTTTAGGGCAGTGGTTCTGTCCTGGGGGGACTACATTTGGATGGTGGTTTAGGGCAGTGGTTCTGTCCTGCGGGGGCTACATTTGGATGGTGGTTTAGGGCAGTGGTTCTGTCCTGGGGGGACTACATTTGGATGGTGGTTTAGGGCAGTGGTTCTGTCCTGCGGGGGCTACATTTGGATGGTGGTTTAGGGCAGTGGTTCTGTCCTGGGGGGGCTACATTTGGATGGTGGTTTCGGGCAGTGGTTCTGTCCTGGGGGGGCTACATTTGGATGGTGGTTTAGGGCAGTGGTTCTGTCCTGGGGGGGCTACATTTGGATGGTGGTTTAGGGCAGTGGTTCTGTCCTGGGGGGCTACATTTGGATGGTGGTTTAGGGCAGTGGTTCTGTCCTGGGGGGGCTACATTTGGATGGTGGTTTAGGGCAGTGGTTCTGTCCTGGGGGGGCTACATTTGGATGGTGGTTTAGGGCAGTGGTTCTGTCCTGGGGGGGCTACATTTGGATGGTGGTTTAGGGCAGTGGTTCTGTCCTGGGGGGGCTACATTTGGATGGTGGTTTAGGGCAGTGGTTCTGTCCTGGGGGGGCTACATTTGGATGGTGGTTTAGGGCAGTGGTTCTGTCCTGGGGGGGCTACATTTGGATGGTGGTTTAGGGCAGTGGTTCTGTTCTGGGGGACCCCTGTTTATGCTGGTTTTGTTACAGCCAATCTCTTGCTCAATTCAGGTTGTTGAACATGTGGTTAAGGCCTTTCATAATTTTTGTTTTCCTTAAACTTGTTAACATGCAAGTCTGGCTTGTTATCATTTGCTTTGTCTTTGAATTCTTCATTATCTACCAAATGGTTAGTTTTAGTGGCCATGTGGTATTGATTCACATCAGTCTTTACTTTGATCAGTTAATTTTTTTTACCTGTCTTTATATACTTTGCAATTTACCACAAGGTGAATATGGGAATTGTACACTGCTCAAAGAAATTAAGGGAACACTTAAATCACACATCGCGGATCTCGATGAACTAAATATTCAAGTTGAAAATCATTATTGATTACATTGTGTAATTCGTCGAGAACAAAATGACATAAGAACGGTCAATGGAAACCAAAACCATTAAACCATTGAGGGCTGGATTCAAAATCACACCCAAAATTGATATCACAGGCTGATTCAACTTGTGTGAATTTCATCACGACAACTCATAATGTGGCTCAGTAGTGTGTATGGCCCCCACATGCCTGTATGCTCATAATGTGGCTCAGTAGTATGTATGGCCCCCACGTGCCTGTATGCTCATAATGTGGCTCAGTAGTGTGTATGGCCCCCACGTGCCTGTATGCTCATAATGTGGCTCAGTAGTGTGTATGGCCCCCACGTGCCTGTATGCTCATAATGTGGCTCAGTAGTGTGTATGGCCCCCACGTGCCTGTATGCTCATAATGTGGCTCAGTAGTGTGTATGGCCCCCACGTGCCTGTATGCTCATAATGTGGCTCAGTAGTGTGTATGGCCCCATGTGCCTGTATGCTCATAATGTGGCTCAGTAGTGTGTATGGCCCCCACGTGCCTGTACGCTCATAATGTGGCTCAGTAGTGTGTATGGCCCCCACGTGCCTGTACGCTCATAATGTGGCTCAGTAGTGTGTATGGCCCCCATGTGCCTGTATGCTCATAATGTGGCTCAGTAGTGTGTATGGCCCCCACGTGCCTGTACGCTCATAATGTGGCTCAGTAGTGTGTATGGCCCCCACGTGCCTGTACGCACTCCCGACAACGTCTGGGCATGCTCCTGATGAGATGGCGGATGGTGTCCTGGGGGATCTCCTCCCAGACCCGGATCAGGGCATCAGTGAGCTCCTGGACAGTCTGTGGCGCTACTTGGCGGCGGCGGATGCACCGATACATAACGTCCCAGACGTGCTCAATTGGATTCAGGTCTGGGGAACATGAGGGCCAGTCAATGGCATCAATGCCTTTGTCATCCAGGAACTGCCTACACACTCTGGCCACATGAGGCTGGGCATTGTCCTGCACCAGGAGGAACCCAGGGCCCACTGCACCAGCGTAAGGTCTGACAATGGGTCTGAGGATTTAATCCCGGTACCTAACCGCAGTCATTTCTGACATAATGTGGCTTAAGAGGGCTAATAATCCCTCGAAACATGAAAACCACCAAAATTTAAAAAATGAACAGCTTGTTAAAATTCCGGGATTGGAATTGTCATTGGAATGAAAGCCAGCATCACAATGGTCTCCCAGGACCGAACTTGAGAACCGCTGATGTAACAGGTCCTCATCTGCCCAAATGCTGTTTCCCTCTCCTGCTCTGGGGTACTCCACAAAGCAGGATAACTGCACTGAGTTAGCTGGATAACTGCACTGAGTAAAACCTGAAAAAAACCGAGACCAGAGGGGTGTACTACGAAGCGAGATTAAGGGCATAGCAAGCTAAATTAAGCTTCAACCCTGGTTTTTCTGTATCACAAAGCCGACTCACTTTTAATCAGGGAATATTGCCACGGCAACTTACTGCACGGCTAACCTGCTCTGATTCGGACACAGTACACAGGAGACAGGAGGCAGTAAACAGGGCTCTGATTCGGAAGCAGTAAACAGGGCTCTGATTTGGACACAGTACACAGGAAACAGGGTGCAGTAGATCGGGCGGGCTCTGATACGGGCAAAGTACACATGAGATAGGACGCAGTAAACAGGGCTCTGATTCTGACACAGTACATAGGAGACAAGATGCAGTAAACAAGGTTCTGATTAAGACACAGTACACAGTACACAGGAGACAGGCTGCAGTAAACAGGGCTCTGATTCGGACACAGTACACAGGAGACAAGATGCAGTAAACAGGGTTCTGATTTGGACACAGCCCATGTCCTGCTTTGTGAAATACCCCCTGATCTAACCACAGGTCAGACCTGTTCTTGACATATTTCATCTCGTGCCATGAAACCGGCTCACAGGCAGGTTCTCTTATTCATCCACAGGAAGAGTTTAGAACAAAGCAATGACCTTCTGATGGCCTACGGATGACCTCATCACAGGGTTCTCAAACTCATGTCCCACGGGCAAATGTGTCACGTGGGTTTCTTGTTGTTTCCTTTCAATTAGCTGCCAAAAGAGACATTGAGACGGAGGGATGTGGATTCTTTAGCCAATCGTAGATGGAAAGCAATGACCACTGCGGGCCCCCAGGACTGGAGTGTGACACATGTCAGACGTGTCTTATTTTACACTGGGTCAGAATTCTTCAGTTACATTAACAAATGGTACTACATACAGTGACCTCCACTATTATTGCCACCCCTGGTAAAGATGAGTAAAAATGGTTAGAAATTCACTGTTTGGTGAATTAGCTTAATCTCACACTGAAAAAAAGAGAAAATCCAACCTTTAAATTAAGTAAATTTATTATGAGAAAAATCCTTCATCAAGAAATAATTATTTTTAACAAAACCACATGTGCCACAATTATTGGCACCCCTGCATTTATACTTCAATTAAAGGTTGATTTTTCTCATTTTTTCAGTGTGAGATAAAGCTAATGGACCAAACGGTGAATTTTTTATAACCCTTTTTTCTCATTTTTACCAGGGGTGCCAATAATAGTGGAGGGCACTGCATGTCAAATATGAAGCCCAACAATCCGGCCAATTCATAGGTTGGACTATCTTCATTCAGACTGGTAAAACAATTCTTACAGTATTTTTTGCAACATTCATATAACATGCATCTTCAAAAATAGAATGTACATTGACTTTTCACACAATTTGGCCCAGTGTGATTTCAATGAGACACTGGAATGGTCAAAGGGTCAAAACAACTCAAACCTTCAGAATAGTTTCAAATGAATAAATTTGTCTACTGAAACAAGGTTTTTTTAAAAATTAAACCTTTATTTAACCAGTCAGGTCACCTAAGAACAAATTTGGCCTGACAAGAGGCAAGCCTCTTGCAGGGGTAGGGAGATAGTCAAGGATAGGAACCTGATGATTGAATAAAGATAAAATGGGACACACACTAAATAATGATGTTCTCCTGGTCATTTCACACCACTTCAACTGTAACCTCACTTACATTCACTCTGAAACTACAGCGCTTCAACCGTAACCTCACTAACATTCATTCTGAAACTACAGCGCTTCCACTGTAACCTCACTTACATTCATTCTGAAACTACAGCGCTTCCACTGTAACCTCACTTACATTCATTCTGAAACTACAGCGCTTCCACTGTAACCTCACTTACATTCATTCTGAAACTACAGCGCTTTAACTGTAACCTCACTAACATTCATTCTGAAACTACAGCGCTTCAACTGTAACCTCACTTACATTCATTCTGAAACTACAGCGCTTCCACTGTAACCTCACTAACATTCATTCTGAAACTACAGCGCTTTAACTGTAACCTCACTTACATTCACTCTGAAACTACAGCGCTTCAACTGTAACCTCACTAACATTCATTCTGAAACTACAGCGCTTCCACTGTAACCTCACTTACATTCATTCTGAAACTACAGCGCTTCAACTGTAACCTCACTAACATTCATTCTGAAACTACAGCACTTCCACTGTAAGCTCACTTACATTCATTCTGAAACTACAGCGCTTCAACTGTAACCTCACTTACATTCATTCTGAAACTACAGCGCTTCAACTGTAACCTCACTTACATTCATTCTGAAACTACAGCGCTTCAACTGTAACCTCACTAACATTCATTCTGAAACTACAGCGCTTCCACTGTAACCTCACTAACATTCATTCTGAAACTACAGCGCTTCCACTGTAACCTCACTTACATTCATTCTGAAACTACAGCGCTTCCACTGTAACCTCACTTACATTCATTCTGAAACTACAGCGCTTCAACTGTAACCTCACTAACATTCATTCTGAAACTACAGCGCTTCAACTGTAACCTCACTTACATTCATTCTGAAACTACAGCGCTTTAACCGTAACCTCACTAACATTCATTCTGAAACTACAGCGCTTCAACTGTAACCTCACTAACATTCATTCTGAAACTACAGCGCTTCCACTGTAACCTCACTTACATTCATTCTGAAACTACAGCGCTTCCACTGTAACCTCACTTACATTCATTCTGAAACTACAGCGCTTCAACTGTAACCTCACTAACATTCATTCTGAAACTACAGCGCTTCAACTGTAACCTCACTAACATTCATTCTGAAACTACAGCGCTTCAACTGTAACCTCACTAACATTCATTCTGAAACTACAGCGCTTCAACTGTAACCTCACTTACATTCATTCTGAAACTACAGCGCTTTAACCGTAACCTCACTAACATTCATTCTGAAACTACAGCGCTTCAACTGTAACCTCACTAACATTCATTCTGAAACTACAGCACTTCAACTGTAAGCTCACTTACATTCATTCTGAAACTACAGCGCTTCCACTGTAACCTCACTAACATTAATTCTGAAACTACAGCGCTTTAACTGTAACCTCACTAACATTCATTCTGAAACTACAGCGCTTTAACTGTAACCTCACTTACATTCATTCTGAAACAATCAGTGAATGAGTGCTACCTCATTGGTTTTAGTTTATTAAAATCATAATTCATAACTTTTGATTCCAAGTTGAAGGAAAATATATAAATCCTGCAGTTCTTATTGCAGTTTTGTTTAAACCTGTTGTCAAAAAGTCTAGTGAGGTTTAGTCTAATTTATTTTTTTAAACAAACTGATTCACATAATTGTGATTCGAGCGGTCAGTAGAGCCAAACTTCCTGAAGTAACCAGACCTAAAAGGCCTTGAATATGATAATAAACTATTTATTGAATGCAAATATGGAAAAATTCTTGATGAAAACATTGATTTGGCTAAAATCACGATGGGGTAAATGATAGAAACAAAAATAATTGATTATTTGGAGAAATACAAAAGAATAACACCAGAATGGTAATTGGGTGAGGGGGGAATAACAACAATAACAATAATAATAATATTATTATTATTAACAATGTTGTAAAGACAATAAAATAATCACTAATTAATGACATGATTTGGTGTCATTAATTGGGATTAACTGCACTTTCCTACTTTGTAAGAATATTTATTTTAAAAGGATATTCAAATATGGAACCAAATCAACCACCACATGAATGAAGAATCAACACAAAAAAAGTTTATCAAATCAAACACTATTGTTTAATAGCATCCTTAAAATTATGAACAGAAAAATAACACTCCTGTGAATTACAAGACGTGCAATCATATTTCAAAATCATCAAGACATTCAAAATTGTACAGAAAATCATCAAAAAGGTTGATCCCGATAAGCAATTCTGCATTCGCTATATGGCCCGACAGAAATGATAACATAAATATGTGCAGGTTAAAGGTGCTGGATGCACATTCAAGTACATTATGATGTTTCTAATAAGTCTGAGAATAATAAATGCAAATTAGGCAATTGGAAAGCAAACAAAAAAGTCCAAAGAGAAAATTTGAATTATGAATCAAATGCCATCACAGAGACTATTGTTGGGTAAATTCTGAGTTCAAGTCACTGTTGGTAAGAAATAACACTGTGCAGAATGAGATACAAATTGAGACAGCTGCAAAGATATAAAGTACAATTACTTTATTATCAAAGAACCAAATGCATCTGGGGTTCAGTGTCTCCCTGTCAGACAATGAACAAAGTTGGCTCAGTTTTGCATAGTTTTTATTCATTTCATATCACTGGGCAGATTCTAGGAGTGGTCTTTGCGCCACTGCTCAATCACCAGTTCAGCATTCCGCCCACATTCCCCTTTCAGTATCATGTTGTTTTGCACAGTTCGCATAAGAAACTTGTATCAAATGCACAATAGTATCAGCTCATAGCACATTCTGTAGTTAGGGTGGTTCTTCTTATTTTCTAAGCAAAGCACATCAGTATTCATCATAACATTTTGCAATACAATGTTCTAAAAAACTAATTTAAACAAATGTATCTATCACTATCCATCCTTCTGATGGAGGCAGTCGCTGAGACAGACCAGTCCGTTGACATTTCTAGATGACAAAGTGACCCTCATTTCTTTCGCCAACATGGCCTGACAGTGAAGAGCATCTCTCAAAGTGAGTGACAGCTAGTTTTGAGCAATGTGTCTCTCTGCAGAGGTCCGCCTCTCTTCAGAAACAGGTCTCTTGAAGTCCACACCTCTTACCTTTCTTCTCTGGGAATATGCTCTGGGCCCTTAACCCCAGGGTCTTAGGGCAGTAGAGATCTTCAGTCATCTCCGGTGACAGTTGTCCTCCAGTCTCAACATCGAGGGAATTATCATCCGAGTGCTCCATAACTCCGTCGGCAACACCATTGAACCATAGACTGTATCAAAACTAAATATATATTTTACCGAAACCAATGTATTTGAAATAGAAATAATCATATTTTTCCTTTTTAAAATGTGCGTGCTTTGCGACTTTTCATTTTTACCCGTGACTGCACTTTGAAAGTATCCCAATTTAGCTGTAAAACCGCGGACATGGCAACACTGGTGGGACGTCTTATGACCTGCTTACGACACTTCCACAGTGCGGTTGGAAAATAGTATGGCGGATATTTTTCGTGGACTGCTAAACAGTGCACATTAAACAGCACACTTCTGCCAGTGCACTGTATGCAGGAGACAGGGCGCAGTAGATAGGGCTCTGATTCGGACACAGTGCACTGTACACAGGAGACAGGGCGCAGTAGATAGGGCTCCGATTCGGACACAGTGCACTGTAAGCAGGAGACAGGGCGCAGTAGATAGGGCTCTGATTCGGACACAGTGCACTGTAAGCAGGAGACAGGGCACAGTAGATAGGGCTCTGATTCGGACACAGTGCACTGTATGCAGGAGACAGGGCGCAGTAGATAGGGCTCTAATTCGGACACAGTGCACTGTACACAGGAGACAGGGCGCAGGAGATAGGGCTCTGATTCGGACACAGTGCACTGTACGCAGGAAACAGGGCGCAGTAGATGGGGTTCTGATTCGGACACAGTGCACTGTACGCAGGAGACAGGGCGCAGTAGATAGGGCTCCGATTCGGACACAGCCAATAATAGAGGGATCATAATCTGGGATAATTAGATATTTAGTCTCACTGAATAGATAGAGTAACCTTAGTTAGGGCTCACTGGGATAGCTGTTAGCATCGGTACCCAGATCTACATATTTTACAGGTTAAAGTCGCTTCTTCCTGGTGCA
This sequence comes from Ilyophis sp. 1 JC-2022, assembly GCA_022702515.1. Lineage (NCBI taxonomy): Eukaryota > Metazoa > Chordata > Actinopteri > Anguilliformes > Synaphobranchidae > Ilyophis > Ilyophis sp. 1 JC-2022. The sequence continues at coordinate 2,774,136 of CM040396.1, read as the reverse complement.
GAAACACAAATTGCAAGATTCCTGGATGAGCAGTATGTTTGCCTCCCAGGATGGAAGGCCTTTGTGCCAGAGCACACTGAGATGAAAGCCTGGCAGCAGGAGATCGTCGCGCTCTCCGGGGTACGGAGCCGCTCGTTATTTCATATAAGCACACCCCAGTCAATGTGCGTACGTGCAAACCTATATTCACACATAAACATTGACAAATATTACAGTTCTCACATAAGCCTCTAGTGGGAGATGGAGGGAGGCTTTGGAGAACTGGGAGAAGGGCTAAAAAGGAGGGATGGAGGGAGGGGGAAATATAAAAAAGGAGGAAGAGAGAGAGGGGAGTAGGGAGAAAAACAAAAACGATCAAAGATGACAGGTTCTGAAAATGAACGGAGCCCGATAAACTTGTTTTCCTTCCTGTGACAAAATCCAAATCGTAACAAAGGGTGCAAGACTGCCCCAGGTTTCTGCTGTTTGTGGCTCCAACAGTGTATACAATTTCACCTTACACAACTTATTTGGTTTTTACTAATATACAGTAGCATAATATTTACCTTGTCCTTATCCTTAGATAAGCTAGCTCAGTGATATCATAATATCTCCAAAGGCCGCCCACCTTCTCAGTAGTGACGACGCCCTTTTAATTTGTGCTTGTGGAAAGTGAAATGGCCTTTTGCGTATATGCGCTCTCTGTGAAAAAGCGGTTAGGTACTCACAATGTCAGAATTCTAATGCTGATAAGAGCTCTGAAGCTCCCACAAGCCTTGCTATACCGAGATTAACACGACCGACTGTTATGTAAATCACCGGCAGCTATTCGAATCAAAACTTTGTCTTCTCATGACACTCTCTCCTGTGATTGGCTCAGAACTAGCGGTGGTGTTTGGTGACCTTGTGCCCGGAGTACTTTGGTCATCCCTGGCATCCTCATGGCCCAGTTTTCGCTTTTAAATGTCTGCACCAGATGGTCTTTATTTGCGTTACGCTCATTGCTATATTGGGAGCACAGACCTTATCTTGTATCTTGAGACCTGCCACCCAAACAGTACCCTTAAGCTTCCTGCATTGGTTTTCTGCGATTCAGGGAGGGAACTGGCAGAGGCAGTAATGTTGCATTCTCAGAATACACACTAAAAGTGGGGAGACTTACACAATCTGCTTTTATCCATATTTATGACAAATACTGAGATTCCTGCTGAGGTTTAATGATTAATATCATTGCCACAAGTGAACCCTACATCAGAGACTAAAAACAAACAAATCAACCAGAACAATAATTAATATATTCACATCTGTTCCAAACTGCTCGCATCTTTTGTGATTAACTTCCTTGGTGTGAATATGTGCTCACTTTTGAGAAATTGTGGAATTCATGCACTAAATGCTAAAGGTTTGTTGTACAAGTGAGTACGATGGATAACCTTTTTTAGTTTTTTTTTGGTTATGCCATAAGTAAAGGGCCATAGTTATTTGACAGTGACACATTGTGGTCATCCGGTGGTACTGCAATTTCCCCCACCATAGATGTCTGGAACAGGGAGAGTAGCTCACCCAATATACACATAACTACAAGTACATAACTGCCCATTTACATAAGCTAAGTCACTCCACGAGCTCACGTGACGCACAATTCTGGATACAACACTTTCGAATACACTGCTTGGTCTCCACTGCTAAACCTGCTACTTACCCGTCAGCGCCTGGTTATCCCTGCTGAAAAGTGCATCTTAAACCCACATAGTCCATTTCTTCTGGCATGGCTCTAGCCCACACAACCCAGATTCCCTCTGCCCACATACAGCAAAGAATGAGGCCACACTTGGGCCATTACAGGGCCAAATGTATTGAGCCACGATTAAGACTGAACCAGAACGTCATCAGCGACATGGAGCCAAACAATAATAGTTCCTTTTTGGGAATTATACTTCTAACATTCTTATGCAAGAGACCAACGGCATATTTCTTATCCTAAAATTAGCAGGTGAGGATAGACCGTTTAAATCAGCACCAGGCCCAGGATTTGGTTAATATTCCCAGAAATGGAAAAACAAGAGAATCATAAGAAATCTAGATTTAGTAGAACTAGCACTCACACGGAGACCGTGGAACCAGCAAGAGCAGCAGTTGTGAATGAACGAACATCCCAGCTCAAAATTCCAGTGAGGATTCTAAGCTGGTTAAAGCTGTGTTTTTGACAATTCTAGCTGGTCTGTGTCCGGCAAAGCTAGTCTGTGGCTGGTCAAAGCTGGTTAAACTGGGAGTGTAAATTGGTGGCCAAAGCCTACATCAGATAGGTTAAGAAAAAGGGTGATTGCTATATATGACAACGCAAGTTTAATTATTTGCCGGTTAAATCATTGACATACAGGAACAGCTTGAGTTCCTTGCTATTAAAATCAATTAAGCGAACAACCCCCATCTTAGCAGTTATAATGGTCCATCTGCTTCGAATGACGTGAGCGCTCCTTTATCTGGTTTATTGGTTGAGTTTATTGACACCAAATTTCTTAACGGGTCATTTGAACTGCCATTGGGTAACCCTGGTCTGCAAATGTGTTTATGACCGTCTCATCCTGAACTCTCTCAAATTCGTCCATTGCGGTCCTGACCAACTACTGAATTCCCAAATAAATATACTCTTATTGATCTGATTGTTTACTAACACATAACATAAATACCCTGTGGACTCTGTGACCACTGACTAGTTTGCGTCAGGGATACAATAATCATCGCGTTTTTAAAACTAGCGGTCACATTATTAATCCCACTCAATTATGTTTGACTTGCAATACCTCACAGATGACGCTAGAGGGCAGACTGATGAACGCACAATGGGACACAAAAATTAATGAGACCAAATGATTTAAAATCACCATAAAGCCAATGTCCAGTTAATAGTTTGCAATGAATCGAATTTGTATTGTTCATCGATGTAGAAAAATTATATTATAATACTGACACTGTTTTGGTTTCCTCATTTTTGGCAGACACACTTATCCAGCGTGAGTTACAATGAGAAGACAAGTGCGTAAATTTGGCTGTCATGAGAGAGGTGTGCTCCTGTTTTTAATGCCTGTTGACACAATTATCTCATCCCTGTATGTTAATGTCATTTTCATTGTTGACTCCATTTGCAACTGAGTGTTTCATGCCAGATCTCCCTTGTAAAAGGTATTTTGGTCTCAGTGGGATATTTCCTGTTAAAATAAAGAACAAATTAAAATAAAATAAATAGATAATATTTAACACACAAGCACATGGAAGCATGACTAAAAGTGACTTTGTATAGATCCATACAAGACATGCTGTTTAGTACAGTACAAATATTTAATCATTACAGTGATAACAATATCATAAAACATGTGAAAACTAGACCAGTGTCCTGGGGACCCACTGTGTATGCTGGTTTTTTGTCAAAGCCAACTTATTGATCAATTGAGGCTGTTGAAAATGTGTTTAACTTCTACCATAATTGTATGGTTAAGCTTATTTTAACACAATGCAGGTGTGGCTTGGGATCAAACTGATTTCACCTGTCAGTTTGTAATTGAAACAATTAAAAATAGAACCCGTTTCAATTGAAACTATTTGCCACAAAAAGTACATCCAGCAAATTCAATTAAAGCACAAGTTGGTCTGACTGAAATTCCTGGGATGTGCATATGGGACATGTATTTTTTATTAGGGCATACATAGACATTTCTGGCATAGTGTGGCTTTAAGAGGATAAATAGTCCTTCAATAGATGTAAAAACGTTAATTAAGAACAATTGGTGTCTAATTAAGAACAAAATCATTACAATATAGAGCTTGTTACTATTGTTGGTACAAAAGCCAGCATTACACAGCGGGTCCCCAGGACCAGAGAGCCACTGAACTGGACTACGTTTATCTGAAAGTATAACACATGTATGAAAAAAATGTCAACACAACCAAAAATATTTATTAAAGGAAATTATGGAAATTAATTTTCCATTTTGGTGAAGGTCCAGTAGTAATTCACAGACCTTCATTTGGAAACTACAGGGTGGATTCCAATCGCTTATTGTATCCGCCCTCTTCTCCTCGGACCTTGCCTGACCCAGAAATCGATGGAGGTTCGCCATCTTTAAGGACTTTCCAAACCGCTAAATGCTCCTCGGAGGAGGGAGGAGTGGGGAACGAGGAGGCTCCCGGAGGATGCTTCAGTGAGGAAATACAAGTGTAGCCTTTGCAGAAGCCTTTTCTCAGAACGCGTGACGTGTATAAATTATCCACCACTCCACAGCTGCCACGTCGCAGCGACACCTCTCCACAAATTACATTTTACTGTTCCTTTCCATTTAATATAAAAGCACGAATCCATAATGACACTCATTCTTTATAGCTGACAAAAGCACCGTTTATTTATGAAAAAAGAATCTAAAAGCATTATAGTTAAGCACGTGAGCATAATATGACGCTGACGCTTGATTGAGCAAGGACATTCCATTTGCCTAATGCATGTTGCCTCGTTTCCTCCATCCTCGTTTCTGATCCTTGCATCCTTTCCTCATGTCCTCTGTTGGGCGGAGCTAAGGAGCGAGGAAAGGACGTGAGGAAAGGATGCAAGGAGTAAAAATAAGCGATTGGAATGAACCCTCTGGGTGTGTCCCAATGCTCAAAAAATGCACCCTCCTTTCCTCCACTACCACCTCCTCTCCTCCTTTCCTCCACTACCACCTCTCCTCCATGCTCCGGAAATGGATCTTTGTGTTTTAATCTAATGTTGCTGATTACATCTTAATTACATATTAATGGTTACATATTAATTAATATCTCAACTCAAACCGCAATGTCAGGTACATTGTATACTGTACATGCAAACACTTGTACTTGAAACGTACAGGCTCTTTTGCATACTTCCTTGTATTGTCATTCTCTAATGCCCTCTCTCCTATATCGGTGCCTCTCTAATTTTCACAATCACGCAACACATGCCCGCGCACAACTGCACGCAGCCATATCCTACTAGATTAGAATTTACAAGCGTTTTGTCACTCGATATTTTATTCAAAGTGATTTACAGAGTCAATACAATGCACTTTTATCCAAAGTGACTACAGCGCGAGTACAATAACACTAACAGTCAGCCAGCTATTTATACTAACGACAACAACAACACGTGAACACCGAACACGCTATGCGACTGCCACCACACGCTCAAAAAATAATACAATTGTCCAACCTAACGTTAGAACTAACATAAAACATGAAAATAGCCTATTGTCATCATCACATATTGCCAACATGACAAAAGATCTCTCACTCAAACTCCAACATTTGACGCGATCAATAGGCTACTACTATCAACAGGTAGCTAGGTTATCGACAGCCAAGGGCTATTGTCATTGCCAACACATATAACGTTAGCCTACTGTGTTAAACTAAATAATCTAATTTAACGTTAGCCTACTCACCAATGGACGTCTCTCTTACTATAGCAGGACAAAGCGCCTGTTGTTGTGGTTCATGGCAAAATCATCAATGATGTCCTGCTCACAGGGCCCTTGCTCCAATCGGGTACATAAAACTTAAACCGGGGGGCAGAAAATTCAATTGTAGCCCCCTCGCGGCGCCGGGCCTGATTGGGATGCAGCCCCCGTCATCAGACACTCTGCCTGTTTGAATCTCTGCAGAGGCACTGTAGCGACCTCTAGTGGCAGTTTAAGTAACGTGTCCTAATCAGCCGGTTGGTAAATTCTACGGGTTGATTTCTTATTAACGCTTGTCAGGAAAAATAATAAAAGCTTGTTTTCCGTGCATGACATTTTTCACACATGTAGAACAGAATAACAGAGGTGTACTGGGTGGCTCATTCTGTTAAGACGGTGTTCTTCTGCACGGATGGTCCCCACAGTCTCATATCAAACCCAGGAGTGCGTCCCAACACTCAAAAAACGCATCCTCCTTTCACTACCACCTCCTCTCCTCCGTGCCCCGGAAACAGATCGTTGTGTCCCATTCTAATGTTGCTGATTACATATTATTTACATATGAATTGTTACTTATTAATTAATGTCTCGACACAAACCGCAACGTCAGGTAAATTGTATACTGTACATTCAACTACTTGTATTTTAAACGTACAGGCAGTTTTACATACTTCCGGGTAGGGGACGAGTGGTAGTGGGGGAGTGGAGGAAAGGAGGAGAGGAGTGAAGAATATTGGGATGCAACCCAGGACAACACACACTTACATCCATTGTTACTGAGGGATGGGAGGGCGCGAATCAAGACGTCTCATCAGTGACCCCTGCTGGTCGATTGGGCAACTGCAAGCTCGTCAGCTGAGCTGATCGTAAAGCGTATCAATCCGACTCACATGAGCAGGACCTACGAACCCTGGTGTGATAAGGGGTGGCAGAGAGCGCATGCTCGTCTGCGCTCTCCTGAACCGACAGCAGCAACTGCAATGACCGCAGCAGCCTGAGGATTATTACGATTTCAAAATTAGGCAGAAAAAGAGTTTTTAAAAAAGCTTAAAAGAAAGAAAGAAAAGGTGACGGTGATGTGAAATTTGTCCATGAGGCTGTGAGAATTTCACCTTCAAAATAAGGCCATGGCAGTGGTCAGTATAATAAGGCCAGGACAGTGGTCAGTATATTTACGTCCAACATAAATGTCCACCGACAACCACATGTGTAATAACACCTTTTTGGTAAATCCATGGATTTAAGCTCAATATCTTTCATAGCTTTGAACCTAATGGACAGGTTATGATTATGATTATCCAAACATTTACATTAAAATACCAGGAACAGTTTTTCCTGTTAGGAACCATCTTGGAGCAGGACTAGATTAGCCCTACCTTAAATGGGAAACTAGACTGAGCTGCTGTTCTCAACGGGAATGCAACCGCCTGCAGATGCTCTGATAACGTCATTATATGAAAGAAAGGCTGAAATCACGGCGCGTCTGCCTCTAGCTAAACCTGGTTGGCATAGTTTGGCTAAATGTGGTTGCCTTAGTTGGTCTAAACATGGTTGCCACAGTTTGGTTAAATATGGTTGGCGTGGTTTGTTTAACGTGGTTGGCGCAGTTTTACTCAATATGGTTGGCGTAGTTTGTCAAAACATGGTTGACGCAGTTCGGCTAAATATACTTGGCTTAGTCTTTGTTGTTGGAGTAGTTTGGCTAAATATGGTTGGTGTAGTCCTTGTTGTTGGTGCAGTTTGGTTAAATATGGTTGGCGTGGTTTGTTTAACGTGGTTGGCGCAGTTTTACTCAATATGGTTGGCGTAGTTTGTCAAAACATGGTTGACGCAGTTCGGCTAAATATGGTTGGCGTAGTCCTTGTTGTTGGTGCAGTTTGGCTAAATATGGTTGGTGTAGTCCTTGTTGTTGACGCAGTTCGGCTAAATATGGTTGGCGTAGTCCTTGTTGTTGGTGCAGTTTGGCTAAATATGGTTGGTGTAGTCCTTGTTGTTGGAGTAGTTTGGCTAAATATGGTTGGCGTAGTCCTCATTGTTGGCCAGGGCCTTATTGCGCTGGGACTCCACTGAGGCGTAGAGGTCAGAGTGCAGGGAGGCGGAGTCTGCCTCAGCGATTGGCTCCTCCCCCAGCTCTGGGCCCGGCTGGGCCCGTGGTAGGGTGACCACGTCAGAGTACTGGATCTGCGGGGAGCTGCGTCCTGACGCTGGCTTGGGGACCTTCAGCTGTAGGTTAGCGTAGCAGTCCTGCCGCTTATAAGACACCTGGAAAATGACATTGGAACACAAAAGTGCAAACAACTCAAAACACTCAAAATTATTCAACTTGCATCAGCATGAACACACGTTGGTACTGTCTCTGGAAGCAGGCAGTGTTCCCCTTTCAGATCCCTTTTCCCTGTCCCCTGTCCCCCGTCCACTTAGACCCCTGTATACTATGTGCCCTGTCCACTTAGACCCCTGTATACTATGTGCCCTGTCCACTTAGACCCCTGGATACTATGTGCCCTGTCCACTTAGACCCCTGTATACATTACATTACAGTCATTTAGCAGACGCTTTTATCCAAAGCGACGTACAGTAAGTGCATATAGAAAGGTCATCGAAGTAACTACAGAACAGATAAGAAAGCACATTCTTCCCATACAGTATCAGCTATCCCTAGTAACGAACACAGTGCAGTTCACAGTGAACTGGGTAAATCATCTCTACTACAATTATTTTCTAAATAGTATAAACTTGAGTACACAGTTCAACAAGAAGACATACCATGAGGTCCTAGATAAGTATTAGTCCAGGTGGAGCCTGAAAAGGTGTGTTTTCAGGCCACGACGGAAAGCAGGCAGGGTTGGTATTGAGCGTAGGGGAATGGGAAGTTCGTTCCACCACTGGGGAGCTAGGGTGGAAAAGCTAGCTCCCCAGGACTACGCCAACCATATACTATGTGCCCTGTCCACTTAGACCCCTGTATACTATGTGCCCTGTCCACTTAGACCCCTGTATACTATGTGCCCTGTCCCCTCACTTTGCAAATAAAAAGAGAGTAGTTCATAATATGTCCCGCTCTTGTACTACAAGTTTTTACTTCCGGTTTACTTTAATTGTCGGATGAGTGTGCTACTGAATCCCCTCAACAAAACCCCGGAAATAAGGGTTTCATCCGGAGATTTTAAGTGCCCCCATTTAAAAGAAAAATTCACCCACTCAAAAGATTTTTGACAAAGTTGACTCAAATATGCACCCTCAAAGGGGTGAAGGGGTCACGGCCCAAGTGGAACATTTTGCTTTTACCAGCTGGGCCTAGTTTGATAAGCTGCCAATCATGCTGTGAACTGGCTGCAATTGTACTCTTGTCCTGTGGGGGGCACTGTTCCCAACAGTCAACTCATAACACCCAGAATAATTCACAACACAACCCTTCACAACAATACCCTTGTCCAGAGAAACTTGCATAGCTTAGATTTATATGCTTAGTAAATTTTCTTACATTTTTACATGGACCTTATTATCCACTAATACAGCAACTACATTCACTGAAGCAATTCTGGTTATGTTCCTTATTCAGTGGCAATGCATCACCCAAGAATCTACTGATAGCCCACAGTCAAAGAAAACAAACGAAAAAAGGCGTTGTGGTGTCCAGAGACAATCCATATACAGAACAGTTTTTTTAAATTTTTATTATATGTCTGCGTATACAAAGCAGGCAAGGGTATTTTACATCGAGCAACACAAACAGAGTGCGCCGAGCTGTGGTCGCATCTGGCTGACGGAAAAAATGCTCACTCCAACGAATGAGGGCAGAGACAGGAAACCATAGAAAGCACTGTACAAAAAAAACTATGAAGCAGGGAGAACGGTCTAACTTATTTAGTAAATAAAAACAACCGATGCCATTATTAACGTTGTAGTGCTGATATCCACATGCAATAGCGCTCAATTGTAGGCTAACCGCGGAAAGGAGGAACAATTTAAAACCCTGAAAACCATCAACGCGAACAGAAATAAATAAAAATCACAGACGAGCGAGACAACGCTCTGCTTTTTTCCGCAGATGGGAGCTGGGGAGGAACTGGGGAAGCTGGGACATGCAGAACTCCTCACAAGATGAGAAGCAACAGGAAACAGACGGAATAATAGATCAGGGGAGGATTCTGGAGCTCCGAAATTAATCGAAAATGGCCAATCACATGCCGGGGGGACTCCAGGGTCAGAGCATAGAGACACGGTTGTGAAGCGTGGTCTCCTTAGACTTCTTCACCGTGCTTAATAAAGTATTATAAAGCGTAATAACATGAACTAATCTAGTGATCTAGAACGTGGTGCTGTAATAGCAAAAGGTAGTCCAGCTGTCTCTCGTTTTTGTGTTTGTTAATTTGAATGTTTTGTTGTATCAAGTTTTTATCTTTTGTTTTTAAATGTGCTGGTATGTCTGTTATAGGCAGTGTTCGAATTGTAGTTGAACGCGGGGGAGTCCCGTTCCTCTTATTAAGGGAAATTGGGAAAATCGCCCCCCTTGTTAAGATATACAATTCTGTAAAACTAAACACATTGGGTTCAGTCCAATCACTTATTTTCACTCCTTGCATAATTTCCTCGTATCCTTTCCTCTGCCCTTAGCTCCACCCAGGCCCGGACTGGCCATCTAGCAGGCCAGTCTGATTTTCTACTGTTTTGGGCTGGTGTAGTGTAGGCAGCGTAAAATTTTTCCCGGATACTTCTGGGTCCTTCACTCGAACAGGACAAATAATCAATCACTGCTCGACTACGAGTGGGAAGTTGAGCAATGTCCAATCAAATAACACTTTCGTTGTGCACGTTTATGAAAAAACAAGCTTAGCTATCCTTTTGAACCCATCTGTGGTCAGTAGCTGGCGTTCGTGCTACGTAATGCGAGTGTAGAATTTACTAATAATGTTTATTTACAGGCCAGTTGAACAAATACATAGAAATGTATCAGTTCAGTGCTAGGTGCTAGTAGCCTAGCAACGAGACGTACAGTCAAGCAATGGACCTGGAAGTGGGAAAAAGTTATAGCTGGGAAGAATTGTACACTGGTCCGACTGCCTTTTTGCGAGAGAGACATGGAGAGATGAGAGGTAGGACAGTTATTATTTTTATATTCTATTCTATTAATTTGTGGCTTGGTCATTGATTGGTCATGCCAAGGCATGTAAAGTTGGCCGTGTGCGTGTGTGTGAATGTGTTTGTATGACATTAATTGCATCATATTAATAAGCATTGAAGGTTGCGTTTCCTAGTAAAAAAACACACGGAATGATATGGGAAACGTCAGTATGCTTACGCGCATAACTGTAATGTGTTTTAGTCTCTTTTTTTCATGAATAAACATGACTTTTGCTCACAATTCGAACCCTGGTTATAGCAGCGTGTTCGGCCTAAGAGAGGCCAGGTGCGCAGTAACCAGCCAAAACCGGCGGTTTAGATGAGAGGACACGGTTTCTAACCTGCGAGGATCCTTTCATCTTCTGATGATCACCAGTGGCGGAGGCGACTGGAAGATCCACTCCTGTCACCAAGAACAGAAAACAGTCGCAGTCAGGACCGTGAGTAGGAGGGAGGGGTAGATTTCTTAATGAACACTACTCACAAAGAGAAGTTAATTTCCCTCTGCAGAGCGCTACAGCTTGAGAGGAAAACTATAACTATCCCAATGACAGTTTTGCAGAAGGACTCCACCGGATGTGTCTAAATGAAAGTATCTGGTGCTAAGATCGGCCTATCAGGCTTGTGACTTTCACTCTTATGATCATGTAACTGTGGAGTAGACCAGCGCCCACATTCATTCATTCATTCATTCATTCAAGTGTCTCAGAGTAAGATGGCTGATCTAGGATCAGTTCTGCCTATCAGCTTGTAATGGATAAGGTTAGGATATGGGCCAGGTAAACCTGATCCTGGATCAGTGTGCTGGCTTTGAGACGCTTTATGAATGCGAGCCCAGGGGAGGTTCGGCCGTCCACTCTGTGCCTCCTGAGATACACTCAGAAAAAGGTGTGAGTTCTGATGAACTGTTCTTCATCTTGCTTTCTTGTTTTTGAATTTTAACCCCTTTTTTCTCCACATTTTGGAACTTTTGAGCCACGCCCCCTGTGTAAAGAGCACCACAGCTGAATCACAAACTTCTACTACTCATACTGAGCCATTTCAAACAGGTCAGAAGTTGGCAGCGTGCTAGACAAAGATGCATTTCAGTCACTGTGTTCTCTCCTTCCCACACACACACACACACACACACACACACACATAAGCACGCACACACAATCACACGCACACACACACACACACACACTCACGAGTCTGGGTGTAGCTGATATTTCCATAGATTGGGTTGTCTTCCATGTCCTTCAGTCGAAGACTTAGACTGAAGCACGTGCCACCATTTCAAAAGAGAGAGAGAAGGAATCATCAGCTCATTGGATCAAAAACAAAATGGCTTCCAATAAATCATTAATACATACACATACACAAAATAACGGAAACACCTAACAGTATATAAATTTCAAGTAAGTAATAACGAGTAGGACCACCCTTCGCCTTCACAACAGCTTCAATCCTTCTTGTAATGCTGTCAGACATGTTATGAACTGGGTGTAGTGGGATATTGGATCATGGTTGAATGATGTTTAGATCTGGTGATTGTGGCCTTGGTCTTATAAAATGGCTTCTTAGTCCTTGGCCATTATACAACCAGGCAGATACATCATTGGACCCAATGACTCCGATAAGATGGCTGCCCATACCATTACAGATCCACCACCATGATTGGGTGAAGGCTTTGGCTTTCTCTAAACGTAAAACCTAGCTGTCCAGATCATATTTATTCAACAGCCACGGTGAAATAAATTAATGAAAAAGTGTTTGAAAACATTTATGAAAAAATATGTTCTTCATTCTTCATTCAGATGCATGGGAAATCATGTTAATTCATCAGAATTATGACCATATTACTTTTCCCATTTCTCAGTGGTCCTGGTTTTACACCAGCTTATGCGTCTTTGTGCATTAGCCTTGGATACAAGCGTTTTCCAAATAGCAGCCCGACCAGATATACCAGTTTTGTGAAGGTCACAATACAGTTTTTGTTGAGACAGGCTCACAGAGGTGCTGATTTGTTGATTCAATTTTGTAGTTTTTGTAATTTTTGAAGCCATAAGTTTGGGGTGATAAGTGCCCATATGTCCCTGTCAGTGAGCTTCCTCTTACAACGACTGCTTCTCTTTTCCGGTGCAGTTTGTTTGTGTTTGACCTGCGTTGTCATAATAGTCAATGCTGTTCTCCTTGCCACATTAAATAATATTGCAGTTTTTGTGACTGATGCAGCAACAAGCTCTCTCTGGAGCTCATGCATCAATGTGTTGATTGTCAGAGCTCTTTTATTGGCTTTCAACTTAATATAACTCACCCATGTAGCAGGACTTACTTACTTCAAAGCCAAAATGCTGTTCATGTGGTGTTTCCGTTATTTTGTCCACCCCATGTATATGTAAATATATAAGACTGGCAGATATTCACCTTCTCCTGAAGCGGGGCAAAAACTTCTTCCCTCTGTCTGCCAAGACAAGAGCAGTTTCAAAGAATAAAGGTCAACAATTTCAATGATGTTGGTAAGAAGTTCTTCCATAACAAAATGTGGTGGGATTATACACTTACTTTAAAGCATTTAGCCGATGCTCTTATCTAGAACAATTTACTCATACATTTTTGTATCTATATATCCTGTACATACACTGTGTGTAGAAAGCTGAATAGCTGCTGAAGCCATTCAGTTTTAACTCTGCAAAACCCAAAAAAATAAGTCAAACTTAACTAGCATTGTAGTCTTATATTTAGACTTAAAATCTTATGTCTATTCCTTTTTTTTTGCTAAAAAAGACAAAAAGGTTGCCAATGAGGTGAGATAGTTTAACTAATTTCAAGATTTGCCAGTGGGTAAGATAATTTCACTTGACAAGCAAAAACTAACTTAAAACAAGTTAATATTTTCTACTTGAGAGAAATTACATTACAAGAATAAAACACTGGTTAAGACATTTTTTGCAGAGAAGTAGCTTGAACAAAAACACAGTGGCAGTACGCCCACCAGGGAATTGAACCTGCACACTCTGAGTGACAAGCCCAGTTCCCTAACAAAAATACTCCACTGCCACCATACCTGCAAGCTCTCTTACCTGTGCAGAAATACTCCACTACCCCCATACCTACGAGCTCTCTTACCTGTGCAGAAATACTCCACTACCACCATACCTGCAAGCTCTCTTACCTGTGCAGAAATACTCCACTACCCCCATACCTGCAAGCTCTCTTACCTGTGCAGAAATACTCCACTATCCCCATACCTGTGAGCTCTCTTACCTGTGCAGAAATACTCCACTACCCTCATACCTGCGAGCTCTCTTACCTGTGCAGAAATACTCCACTACCCCCATACCTGCGAGCTCTCTTACCTGTGCAGAAATACTCCACTACCCCCATACCTGCAAGCTCTCTTACCTGTGCAGAAATACTCCACTACCCCCATACCTGCAAGCTCTCTTACCTGTGCAGAAATACTCCACTATCCCCATACCTGCAAGCTCTCTTACCTGTGCAGAAATACTCCACTACCCCCATACCTGCGAGCTCTCTTACCTGTGCAGAAATACTCCACTACCCCCATACCTGCAAGCTCTCTTACCTGTGCAGAAATACACCACTACCCCCATACCTGCGAGCTCTCTTACCTGTGCAGAAATACTCCACTACCCCCATACCTGCAAGCTCTCTTACCTGTGCAGAAATACTCCACTATCCCCATACCTGTGAGCTCTCTTACCTGTGCAGAAATACTCCACTATCCCCATACCTGTGAGCTCTCTTACCTGTGCAGAAATACTCCACTACCCTCATACCTGCGAGCTCTCTTACCTGTGCAGAAATACTCCACTACCCCCATACCTGCGAGCTCTCTTACCTGTGCAGAAATACTCCACTACCCCCATACCTGCAAGCTCTCTTACCTGTGCAGAAATACTCCACTACCCCCATACCTGCAAGCTCTCTTACCTGTGCAGAAATACTCCACTATCCCCATACCTGCAAGCTCTCTTACCTGTGCAGAAATACTCCACTACCCTCATACCTGCGAGCTCTTACCTGTGCAGAAAAACTCCACTATCCCCATACCTGCGAGCTCTCTTACCTGTGCAGAAATACTCCACTATCCCCATACCTGCGAGCTCTCTTACCTGTGCAGAAATACTCCACTACCCCCATACCTGCGAGCTCTCTTACCTGTGCAGAAATACTCCACTACCCCCATACCTGCGAGCTCTTACCTGTGCAGAAAAACTCCACTATCCCCATACCTGCGAGCTCTCTTACCTGTGCAGAAATACTCCACTACCCCCATACCTGCGAGCTCTCTTACCTGTGCAGAAATACTCCACTACCCCCATACCTGCGAGCTCTTACCTGTGCAGAAATACACCACTACCCCCATACCTGTGAGCTCTCTTACCTGTGCAGAAATACACCACTATCCCCATACCTGCGAGCTCTCTTACCTGTGCAGAAATACTCCACTACCCCATACCTGCAAGCTCTCTTACCTGTGCAGAAATACTCCACTATCCCCATACCTGTGAGCTCTCTTACCTGTGCAGAAATACACCACTATCCCCATACCTGCGAGCTCTCTTACCTGTGCAGAAATACTCCACTACCCTCATACCTGCGAGCTCTCTTACCTGTGCAGAAATACTCCACTATCCCCATACCTGTGAGCTCTCTTACCTGTGCAGAAATACTCCACTACCCCCATACCTGCGAGCTCTCTTACCTGTGCAGAAATACTCCACTATCCCCATACCTGCGAGCTCTCTTACCTGTGCAGTACTTGCTGATACAGCAGAGAATATTCCAGCACACTGACAGGAGCAGCGCAGCGCCGACGATCGCCAGCAGAACCCACAGCTCAAAGGAACCTTGGAAAGGGCCCAGACCTGCAGGACCAGAGGCAGTCAGGTGAGGCAGAACAGGGCTTCCCAAACTCTGGGTCAGTACCAGCTGCGGGGTTTTAAGAGCCGTTGTTTGGGCAAGAGATGCATGTAAAAACACGTTACACCCCTTCCATATACATTAATCATACTAAACACATGTTACACCCCTTCCACAGACATTAATCATACTAAACACACGTTACACCCCTTCCATAGACATTAATCATACTAAACACATGCTACACCCCTTCCACAGACATTAATCATACTAAACACATGTTACACCCCTTCCATAAACATTAATCATACTAAACACACGTTACACCCCTTCCATATACATTAATCATACTAAACACATGTTACACCCCTTCCACAGACATTAATCATACTAAACACATGTTACACCCCTTCCACAGACATTAATCATACTAAACACACGTTACACCCCTTCCATAGACATTAATCATACTAAACCCATGCTACACCCCTTCCACAGACATTAATCATACTAAACACATGTTACACCCCTTCCATAAACATTAATCATACTAAACACACGTTACACCCCTTCCATATACATTAATCATACTAAACACATGTTACACCCCTTCCACAGACATTAATCATACTAAACACATGTTACACCCCTTCCATAAACATTAATCATACTAAACACACGTTACACCCCTTCCATAAACATTAATCATACTAAACACACGTTACACCCCTTCCATAGACATTAATCATACTAAACACATGTTACACCCCTTCCACAGACATTAATCATACTAAACACACGTTACACCCCTTCCATAAACATTAATCATACTAAACACATGTTACACCCCTTCCATAAACATTAATCATACTAAACACATGTTACACCCCTTCCATAAACATTAATCATACTAAACACACGTTACACCCCTTCCATAGACATTAATCATACTAAACACACGTTACACCCCTTCCACAGACATTAATCATACTAAACACACGTTACACCCCTTCCACAGACATTAATCATACTAAACACATGTTACACCCCTTCCATATACATTAATCATACTAAACACATGTTACACCCCTTCCACAGACATTAATCATACTAAACACATGTTACACCCCTTCCACAGACATTAATCATACTAAACACATGTTACACCCCTTCCACAGACATTAATCATACTAAGCACATGTTACACCCCTTCCACATACATTAATCATACTAAACACACGTTACACCACTTCCATAGACATTAATCATACTAAACACACGTTACACCCCTTCCACAGACATTAATCATACTAAACACATGTTACACCCCTTCCACAGACATTAATCATACTAAACACATGTTACACCCCTTCCATAAACATTAATCATATTAAACACATGTTACACCCCTTCCATAAACATTAATCATACTAAACACACGTTACACCCCTTCCATAAACATTAATCATACTAAACACATGTTACACCCCTTCCACAGACATTAATCATACTAAACACATGTTACACCCCTTCCACAGACATTAATCATACTAAACACATGTTACACCCCTTCCACAGACATTAATCATACTAAGCACATGTTACACCCCTTCCACATACATTAATCCTACTAAACACGTTACACCCCTTCCACAGACATTAATCATACTAAACACATGTTACACCCCTTCCACAGACATTAATCATACTAAACACATGTTACACCCCTTCCACAGACATTAATCATACTAAGCACATGTTACACCCCTTCCACATACATTAATCATACTAAACACATGTTACACCCCTTCCATATACATTAATCATACTAAACACATGTTACACCCCTTCCACAGACATTAATCATACTAAACACATGTTACACCCCTTCCACAGACATTAATCATACTAAACACATGTTACACCCCTTCCACAGACATTAATCATACTAAGCACATGTTACACCCCTTCCACATACATTAATCATACTAAACACACGTTACACCACTTCCATAGACATTAATCATACTAAACACACGTTACACCCCTTCCACAGACATTAATCATACTAAACACATGTTACACCCCTTCCACAGACATTAATCATACTAAACACATGTTACACCCCTTCCATAAACATTAATCATATTAAACACATGTTACACCCCTTCCATAAACATTAATCATACTAAACACACGTTACACCCCTTCCATAAACATTAATCATACTAAACACATGTTACACCCCTTCCACAGACATTAATCATACTAAACACATGTTACACCCCTTCCACAGACATTAATCATACTAAACACATGTTACACCCCTTCCACAGACATTAATCATACTAAGCACATGTTACACCCCTTCCACATACATTAATCCTACTAAACACGTTACACCCCTTCCACAGACATTAATCATACTAAACACATGTTACACCCCTTCCACAGACATTAATCATACTAAACACATGTTACACCCCTTCCACAGACATTAATCATACTAAGCACATGTTACACCCCTTCCACATACATTAATCATACTAAACACGTTACACCCCTTCCACAGACATTAATCCTACTAAACACGTTACACCCCTTCCACATACATTAATCATACTAAACACGTTACACCCCTTCCACAGACATTAATCCTACTAAACACATGTTACACCCCTTCCACAGACATTAATCATACTAAACACATGTTACACCCCTTCCACATACATTAATCATACTAAACACGTTACACCCCTTCCACAGACATTAATCCTACTAAACACATGTTACACGCCTTCCACAGACATTAATCATACTAAACACATGTTACACCCCTTCCATAGACATAAATCATACTAAGCACATGTTACACCCCTTCCATAGACATTAATCATACTAAGCACATGTTACACCCCTTCCACAGACATTAATCATACTAAACACATGTTACACCCCTTCCATATACATTAATCATACTAAACACGTTACACCCCTTCCATAGACATTAATCATACTAAACACGTTACACCCCTTCCATAGACATTAATCATACTAAACACATGTTACACCCCTTCCATATACATTAATCATACTAAACACATGTTACACCCCTTCCACAGACATTAATCATACTAAACACATGTTACACCCCTTCCATAGACATTAATCATACTAAACACATGTTACACCCCTTCCATATACATTAATCATACTAAACACATGTTACACCCCTTCCACAGACATTAATCATACTAAACACATGTTACACCCCTTCCACAGACATTAATCATACTAAGCACATGTTACACCCCTTCCACATACATTAATCATACTAAACACGTTACACCCCTTCCACAGACATTAATCCTACTAAACACATGTTACACCCCTTCCACAGACATTAATCATACTAAACACTGGACTGGCTAGAGAACAGGGGCCTGTTTCACAAAACAGGATTACTGAGTTAGCTGGATAACCCTCCCAATTCTGGAACATGGACTGAAGTAAAAAGAGCCGTTATGGATTTTACTCAGTGCAGTTATCCAGCTAACTCAGTAATCCTGCTTTGTGAAACAAGGCCCAGTAGACATTTTGAGAAATATTTAATATACAAATACAAAATGAACACATCAGGTTACATTTTAGCAAGCTGTGTGTCACAGAAAATGCAATCATTTGAAAAGGTCTAAAATTACAGTAAAAATAGAATGCTGTATGTATTTTCATAACTGTTTTATTTGTGAGTAGTCATGTCCCCTGAATACGAGAATTAAATATTTAAATCTTAGTTCAATCTTTTTTTGTATAGTATATATGTAAGTATATCAACAATATCAAACCTCAAAATAAAACAACCTGGAGTGTTTGAAGTTCTGCATTTTCAAGATGAATAATAGGCTGCATGTGTCTCTCCTGTTTGCAAGCACAATGTTTGTATGTAGCTGTGTGTTTGTGTGATACTATATGGCTGTATGTAGCTGTGTGTTTGTGTGATATATGTTTGTATGTACCTGTAGGTAAAAAAAAAACACAGACAAATTCACCTTGCAAAAAAACACTTTCCAAAAACAATCATCTGGATAATTTAGCAACTCATTTTTTTTTAAATTTTGCAGAAACTTCCGGAAGCATGCTTAACCAGCTGAGTTCACTTGTATAAGTGAATCCTGGTTATGGTATCAAAATTCTATTTTATTTGCTGTTTTTTAGTACTTTCATCACAAATGTATTAATAAAGAATTTCTCCATATAACATATAATAACCGATATGACTTGACAATAACTTAATTTATGCATTGTTGATCTATCTGTTTGACTTTAATATTATTGAATCTGAAATCAGAACAGTGCAATACTTAAGAGCCTGATCATTCCTCTGGGCATTCATCGCCTGGTGAAACTGACCACAAAACTGCAAAAGAAGTTAGATTTATCACCTGAACACACTTTTAATAGTCAATACAAGACGTATTCAATTGTTAATTTTTCTCGGCAGGCAACAAAAAAAATATGTTTGAAAAATGCGTGTTTGTGTATGAGCCTGCAACACAAGTGGCTCTCAGTTGTTCTCTGCTGCACGTTGTTGAATTGTATCTCAGTATACCACAACCCGTTAAGGATAAAGCCTTTGTATGGTCAAAGTGAATATGTACCTGGTGAAGATGAACTCACCGATTAAACTCTGTCGTGTTGATGGGTGATCATGATGGTGATCATCCAATATTTGGATATACAGAGTATAGCTAGCTTATTTGCACTTTTTTGAGATAAAAAAAAATTATAATTGGCCAACATACCTTGTTTAGTACAGTTATGCTTGTCCTCCATGTTGGACTGTCATTCGAACCCTCCACAAATCAGCCGGAGAGATAAAGATTATCTGCTGGGTTCAGCCACACATTTTCTCTCTTTAAAAGTAGGATAAGAACCGATAGCAGGTCCTTTTAAACTTTGTAAAAGGCACTCAGCACCAGGAGTCGGACTCCTACTTCACTGTGAGGCTCAGGCTCTGAAACAGTGGGTGGCTTTGCACACTGCTGTGAGGTTCTTCTTGGAGTTTTTTTTTTTTGTGTGTTTTCTGCAGGATGTGAATTCTGCACCTTTTCATGTGCAAGAACGCACGAGGCGCTTTGCAGCAAACCACAGCTCTTCCTATGAAAAAAAACAGAATTAAGAGACAAAGAGAGAATGGGCGGGGAAGGATAAAGACTGAGCTTCAAAACAAGGGGTGTGACAAAACGCAACATGAAAAATCTTTAACCTGAATCCATAATCTAAACTGGTGTCATTTATCGACGCAGAATAAGCCCTGGATGAGTAATATTAGCATCAATATTACCTTTCATATTACTGAGAAACACACAAGAAATCTGTAGTATTTCATCATTCAACTAACTATATGTACTTGAATAAATAAATCATTAATTTCAATAATGACGTGTAAAGCATCCATACCTGCACCTCTGAACCGACACTTTCAGAGTCAACTAGAATTTTATTTTATTCATTTTAGTAGTATGAAGCCACCTTAAAGATAAATAATTCTACACAGTTACCTTTAGACAATGTGCAAATGTTATTTAGTTTACAATACAGGCCAAAAGCAACATATTGGGATTGCTAAACAATATATAAGACCAAACAAAAAGTAGACTTCTTTAGAAAATATGTTATCACTTATATACGTACATCTATCTAATGTTTCTGTATCTTGGGTACTTTTTAACACCAATATTGACAAATTAGGGCCATCTCACCATTGGTCCAGTATCGGTATAAAAAACGGACTGCCCATAGCCACATACCAGTATTGGTCCCCACAGACAGGCAGTTGAAAGGTAAACCAATCACAGGCTTGCCAGGGCCATCTAACTGCCAACATCTGGACAACAACAAGTTCACTGATTTATCTTATATGCTGGCTTACACAGTGCACTGTGCGCAGTATTCTGATTTATCTTATATACTGGCTTAGACAGTGCACTGTGTGCAGTATTCTGATTTATCTTATATACTGGCTTAGACAGTGCACTGTGTGCAGTATTCTGATTTATCTTATATACTGGCTTAGACAGTGCACTGTGTGCAGTATTCTGATTTATCTTATATACTGGCTTAGACAGTGCACTGTGTGCAGTATTCTGATTTATCTTATATACTGGCTTAGACAGTGCACTGCGTGCAGTATTCTGATTTATCTTATATACTGGCTTAGACAGTGCACTGTGTGCAGTATTCTGATTTATCTTATATACTGGCTTAGACAGTGCACTGTGTGCAGTATTATGATTTATCTTATATACTGGCTTAGACAGTGCACTGTGTGCAGTATTCTGATTTATCTTATATACTGGCTTAGACAGTGCACTGTGTGCAGTATTATGATTTATCTTATATACTGGCTTAGACAGTGCACTGTGTGCAGTATTCTGATTTATCTTATATACTGGCTTAGACAGTGCACTGTGTGCAGTATTCTGATTTATCTTATATACTGGCTTAGACAGTGCACTGTGTGCAGTATTCTGATTTATCTTATATACTGGCTTAGACAGTGCACTGTGTGCAGTATTCTGATTTATCTTATATACTGGCTTAGACAGTGCACTGTGTGCAGTATTCTGATTTATCTTATATACTGGCTTAGACAGTGCACTGTGTGCAGTATTCTGATTTATCTTATATACTGGCTTAGACAGTGCACTGTGTGCAGTATTCTGATTTATCTTATATACTGGCTTAGACAGTGCACTGCGTGCAGTATTCTGATTTATCTTATATACTGGCTTAGACAGTGCACTGTGTGCAGTATTCTGATTTATCTTATATACTGGCTTAGACAGTGCACTGTGTGCAGTATTCTGATTTATCTTATATACTGGCTTAGACAGTGCACTGTGTGCAGTATTATGATTTATCTTATATACTGGCTTAGACAGTGCACTGTGTGCAGTATTCTGATTTATCTTATATACTGGCTTAGACAGTGCACTGCGTGCAGTATTCTGATTTATCTTATATACTGGCTTAGACAGTGCACTGTGTGCAGTATTCTGATTTATCTTATATACTGGCTTAGACAGTGCACTGTGTGCAGTATTCTGATTTATCTTATATACTGGCTTAGACAGTGCACTGTGTGCAGTATTATGATTTATCTTATATACTGGCTTAGACAGTGCACTGTGTGCAGTATTCTGATTTATCTTATATACTGGCTTAGACAGTGCACTGTGTGCAGTATTATGATTTATCTTATATACTGGCTTAGACAGTGCACTGTGTGCAGTATTCTGATTTATCTTATATACTGGCTTAGACAGTGCACTGTGTGCAGTATTCTGATTTATCTTATATACTGGCTTAGACAGTGCACTGTGTGCAGTATTCTGATTTATCTTATATACTGGCTTAGACAGTGCACTGTGTGCAGTATTCTGATTTATCTTATATACTGGCTTAGACAGTGCACTGCGTGCAGTATTCTGATTTATCTTATATACTGGCTTAGACAGTGCACTGTGTGCAGTATTCTGATTTATCTTATATACTGGCTTAGACAGTGCACTGTGTGCAGTATTCTGATTTATCTTATATACTGGCTTAGACAGTGCACTGTGTGCAGTATTCTGATTTATCTTATATACTGGCTTAGACAGTGCACTGCGTGCAGTATTCTGATTTATCTTATATACTGGCTTAGACAGTGCACTGTGTGCAGTATTCTGATTTATCTTATATACTGGCTTAGACAGTGCACTGTGTGCAGTATTCTGATTTATCTTATATACTGGCTTAGACAGTGCACTGTGTGCAGTATTCTGATTTATCTTATATACTGGCTTAGACAGTGCACTGTGTGCAGTATTCTGATTTATCTTATATACTTATATACTGGCTTAGACAGTGCACTGTGTGCAGTATTCTGATTTATCTTATATACCGGCTTAGACAGTGCACTGTGTGCAGTATTCTGATTTATCTTATATACTGGCTTAGACAGTGCACATCCATATCGGGTGATCAGAATTACAGTCCTTTTTATCCATAGTCCCCCCATTTTAGGGGAGCAAAATTAATGGGACAATTGGCTGCTCAGACATTTCTTGGCCAACTGTGTGTCTTTGCATCAGTGTTGTATGTACAGAAAAGCTATGAAAACATCTATTGATCTAGGAATTTTCTTCTGCAGTATGTAGCTGTGGCTGTTAGTAAAGCAAGCCATCGTGAGGCTGAAAATCAGAATAATTTGATCAGTGACAAATTCTTTGGTGTGTCAAAATAAAGAAATACATTTGAAACATTGTTAGGAAGCAAGAACACACTGGGGAGCTCACTAGCAAAGTCTCCTTTTAAACCACGGAAGACCACTGTAGTGGATGACTGAAGAATACTTTCAATTGTGAAGAAAAAAACGCTTCAACCGTCGCACAGATCAAGAACACTCTCCAGGATGTAGGCGTAGAGTGTCAAAGACTAAAATCAAGAGAAGAGTACACCAGCATAACCTCAGAGCATTCAACACAAAATGAAAGT
Organism: Ilyophis sp. 1 JC-2022; assembly: GCA_022702515.1. Taxonomy (NCBI): domain Eukaryota; kingdom Metazoa; phylum Chordata; class Actinopteri; order Anguilliformes; family Synaphobranchidae; genus Ilyophis; species Ilyophis sp. 1 JC-2022. The sequence goes on along the minus strand of CM040396.1, from coordinate 2,750,155 downwards.
CACTGTTAAGCATCAATAACAATGGCCAGGACCCCCCATATCTGCCAGGACCCCCCATATCTGTGAATGAAACATGGTGGTGGGGGTGTTATGGCTTGGGTGTGTATGGGTGCCACTGGAACTGGCTCACCCGTCTTCATTGATGATATGACTGCTGACGCAGCAACTGGATGAATTCTGAAGTGTACACAAACATTGTATCTGCTGAGATCCAACCAAATGCCTCAAAACCCATTGGACGGTGCGTCTCCTTGCAAACGTACTACTAAAGCCAACGTTTTTCAGGAAACATGCGTTTCACTTGCTGAAGACAAGACTGAAAGCAAAACTCCCCAGAAACAAACAGGAAGTGAAGATAGCTGCAGTACAGGCCTGGCAGACCATTATAAGGGAAGATCCCCAGCGTCTGGTGATGTCTATTGGTCGCAAAAAATATGCAGCCAACTACTGGAAGACTTTATTTCAGATTATGCTAATTTGTCAAAAAATGGGGGATATGCATAAAAAAGGCTATAATTCCTACACAGATCACGTGATATGGATGTAAATACTCTCAGTAAATTAAAACTGACAGTCTGCACTTTGACCTCTTATTTCCCCCCAAATCCAATAGGCTGGAGTACAGAGGCAACACTGTCCCATTACTTTTTGGAACTGGTTCAACGCTTCCTACAATATGCACATCGTCCCTGAATATTTTTTTCCAGTTTGTATTAGCATTTTTTTTGTTTGTTTTCCATATTTGCCGATGGTTATTCAAAGCATTTAAAACAAGTACTCGGCCTATATATTTCTTATTGAATGTGCCATTACGTTTTTCAATGTAACCCTTGGCATGACATGTCGGTGTACGTTCTTCCCAGACATGGCTGGCCTGATATTGCCCTTACACTTCATCGAGCTGTTAAATACGATATGGAATATTTAATTTAACATCAAAACGATACGAAAGTGCATCAGTAGGCTACTACTTCGAGCATTTCGGTCCACCAAAGGCTGACTGTGACGACAGGGGCGGGTTTTAAAAGTTTCGTTGCTCCCGCCCCTCGATTTTTAGGTCTTTTTTCGGCTGGCTGTTGACTTGGAACGAGACGTGTACACAACGGCTTCAAAATGTTTAATACTGTACCAAAGATATTTTTGCTTTTTCTGCTCGCTTTTCCGATTACCATTGTATCCATAGGTAAGGCATGTTACTTTTCTGTGGTCTGCTTCCGATTGCGCCAGATATTGCAACTTCTCCGCTGGCGACAGCGTTCAGTTTTAACACCGACGTGGCACGTTTATTTCATTTTCTGTAAGAATGTAGCCGATTCTTCCTGCTTTAGTCCAAAACTGCCTACTTTATGGATTTCTCTACTGTTAAACGTGTGGGTTGCAGAAATGAGAGTAAATCCTGGTTACGCAACATAGGCTATGCTGTTCTTTAGATGTTTTAGTTCTAATGCTTAGTATAAAACAAGTGTTTATAAAGGTTTGACTTTGCTAATGTAACTCAATTTTGATATTGCGAATTTTGCTCACCTAGTTGCGCACAGTTTTCGTTTTACCCTTGTCTCGAGTTTCCTTCATAAGGTTTACTTCCCGACAGATGTTCAGTGGTAAGCACCACTGGACCACCTCTGTTGTAAAATAACATTCATTTATTCAATAGAAATGGATGCTAATATCTAGCCATAATTTCACTTTTTTGGGGAGAAATGTTTGTGAATATTTTTTGTAGAAAAAGCTAAGGCGTTGCCTGTGCATTTATGTAATAACCTACATTAGTTTTGCCCCGTTTGCGCGTTCTCTTCCATGCTGCTAAGCTAGCTTTGGTGACGTGTCCTAAGAAAGTCTGACTGCGCTCTCCGTTATGCTGAGACGTGTACATTGCTACGGATAACGCTACTGTGGACCCATGTCCTGATATGTGATGATATCATTCTGAAATACGCTCCAATGTATCTGTGCGGGCGAAGCGGCGCAATAAGGAATCTTAACGTGAATCTGAGCTTAACGTCATGTCGTTAATGGATATGCAATGTATTTATCATGCTTTCAGTACAGTATGTATTAGCGATAAATCATTTTTACAACATTGAGCTCTGCTGAGTTTAATGCAAAAATTCAAATTAACAGTACTGATTTTAGTAGAAAAAACATGTGCTTTTTTTGCATTAACCAATGATGAGTGTGTTTTGGTTTGTGACACGTGTGGTTCTGTACACCGGTGTTGGTGGCTGTGTCTTGATGTTTTATGGCTGGTTTGGAATTCAGTTTTTTTTTTGGTTAGGCATAAGTAAAGGTGTAATTGTAACTCAAGAAGTTTGAAGATTTTTCTAATAAAATAAAATAATAAATTTAAAAAACCATATCCGAAAGGTACATATTTCTGAAATCCAAAGGGAGTAACTAGCTTGAAGTGTACGTAGTCGATAATGTTAGGTGTTATTTCAGAAACAAGGTAAGTCCACCTGAAATGTGATCACCCTCTGACCCTTGGTCCTTCTTCAGGTGGGGTAACGGCTGAGAGTGACCCTTCAGAAGAGGACCTCGGTCCAGATTCCGTAGTAGAGGAGGAAGAGGAGGATGATGAAGAGGTCCTGGTCGAGGAGGCCCAAGTTTCTGAATCGGTAGGTGATGCCAGTGAACAGCACAGTGGTTGTGCATGATATTGAAGCTGCAGTTCCGCCCAGTTTAATTGAACAAGTACTGTAGGCAGTCGGGACACAATGCGTTATTAACCCGATGGTTTTGTGCTTCTCTCGATGTTGTGAGACTGTGTGTGACCTCACGTTCAGTCGGGACACAATGCGTTATTAACCCGATGGTTTTGTGCTTCTCTTGATGTTGTGAGACTGTGTCTGACCTCACGTTCAGTCGGGACACAATGCGTTATTAACCCGACGGTTTTGTGCTTCTCTCGATGTTGTGAGACTGTGTGTGACCTCACGTTCAGTCGGGACACAATGTGTTGTTAACCCGACGGTTTTGTGCTTCTCTCGATGTTGTGAGACTGTGTGTGACCTCACGTTCAGTCGGGACACAATGTGTTATTAACCCGACGGTTTTGTGCTTCTCTCGATGTTGTGAGACTGTGTGTGACCTCACGTTCAGTCGGGACACAATGTGTTGTTAACCCGACGGTTTTGTGCTTCTCTCGATGTTGTGAGACTGTGTGTGACCTCACGTTCAGTCGGGACACAATGCGTTATTAACCCGACGGTTTTGTGCTTCTCTCGATGTTGTGAGACTGTGTGTGACCTCACGTTCAGTCGGGACACAATGCGTTATTAACCCGACGGTTTTGTGTGTTATTAACCCGATGGTTTTGTGCTTCTCTCGATGTTGTGAGACTGTGTCTGACCTCACGTTCAGTCGGGACACAATGCGTTATTAACCCGATGGTTTTGTGCTTCTCTCGATGTTGTGAGACTGTGTCTGACCTCACGTTCAGTCTGGACACAATGTGTTATTAACCCGACGGTTTTGTGCTTCTCTCGATGTTGTGAGACTGTGTGAACTCACGTTCAGTCGGGACACAATGCGTTATTAACCCGACGGTTTTGTGCTTCTCTCGATGTTGTGAGACTGTGTGTGACCTCATGTTCCTCTGTGCAGGACACAGAAGATGATGAAGACCCGACAGGAACAGATGTGACTTCTCACCCTGATGCAGACACCACCATCGTATTCGTTACTGGAGAAGGTGTGTTTACAATTCTCTTTTCCTGGGGGGTAACTCACAAAGCAGGATTATTGAGTTAGCAGGATAACTGCACTGAGTAAAACCCGGAACCCTGCCTATTCTGGAGCACGGACTGAAGTAAATAGAGCCGCTTCCGGATTTTACTCAGTTATCCAGCTAACTCTCTCATCCTGCTTAGTGAAATACCCCCCCTGGAATTTGTATAGTTGAACATACAGAATCCTTTTGTAGCCTGTCCACACAATTTGCTCAGGAGTTAGTCAGTCTGACATTTCAATAATAGTTATTTAAACTGACTATATTCTTATTTTTTTCTGCCAGAGTTTCCAGCCGATGAAATAGTGAAGTTCCTGGTGGGTTTCACCAATAAGGGGAGTCAAGACTTCACCGTCCAATCACTGGAGGCCTCGTTTCGTTACCCGCAGGACTTCCAGTTTTACATTCAGAACGTGAGTCACAGTGTGTGGGACACCATACTGGTATTTACCCAAGATGTTGAGTGTACAGGTGTTGGGGTGACTTGTTAAGTGTAATTGTATAGGAGTTATGTTGGGTATAAATATGATGGTGTTGAGTGAAAATGCATGGTGGTGTTCAGTGTAAATGTGTTGGGATGTTGTTACAATGAGTGTAAGCTCATTGTTGAGTGTAATTTTACTGGGGTGTTAATACGTTGAGTATAATCTTACTGGGGTTTCTGTAGTTCACAGCCTTGCCCCTCAGTACTATAGTCCAGCCCCAGAGACAGGCGTCGTTTGAGTACTCCTTCATCCCAGCACAGCCAATGGCTGGCCGACCCTTTGGACTCGTCATCCTGCTCAACTATCAGGACAGTGAGGTGAGTTGTGATATGAGGCGTGTTGTGAGATGGAATGGAACGTGTGGTGTTGTGTGATGTGACATATGATATGTGAGGTAAAGCTGGCTTGTTGGACAAAAATCTTTCTGGCATCACTTGAGCTCAAAAAAACGTTCGATATACAGTATTTGTGCAGCCCAAATTCAAAGCACATTCTTTGTGCGTCCAGTCAATACTGTATGGTTGTGCTCTATTACACAGGGTAATCTAGTCACTGAAACTATATGTGTGTGCTGTTGCAGTGGGTAATGATTTCATCATGTCACTGATACCATATGTGTGTGTTACGGAAGGTAGTGATTTAGTTAATGATATTGTAAGTGTGTGTACTTTTAGGATGGGTAATTATTTAGTCACTGATACTGTTACAGAGGGTACTGATTTAGTCACCGATACTGTTACAGAGGATAATGATTTAGTCACCGATACTGTTACAGAGGGTACTGATTTAGTCACCGATACTGTTACAAAGGGTACTGATTTAGTCAGTGATACTGTTACAGAGGGTACTGATTTAGTCACCAATACTGTTACAGAGGGTACTGATTTAGTCACCGATACTGTTACAGAGGGTACTGATTTAGTCAGCGATACTGTTACAGAGGGTACTGATTTAGTCACCGATACTGTTACAGAGGGTACTGATTTAGTCACCGATACTGTTACAGAGGGTACTGATTTAGTCACCGATACTGTTACAGAGGGTACTGATTTAGTCACCGATACTGTTACAGAGGGTACTGATTTAGTCACCGATACTGTTACAGAGGGTACTGATTTAGTCACCGATACTGTTACAGAGGGTACTGATTTAGTCACCGATACTGTTACAGAGGGTACTGATTTAGTCACCGATACTGTTACAGAGGGTACTGATTTAGTCACCGATACTGTTACAGAGGGTACTGATTTAGTCACCGTTTGTGCTCTTGCAGGGTAACAGTTTCCAGAGCGCCATATACAACCAGACGGTCACCATAACAGAACTGGACGAAGGGCTGGATGGTGAAACGTAAGGACATTTCTCCTCCTGTAATCCCAATTTCACACCCTTACAGCTCCAGTTGATCCTGGCCTCAATTTAACTTTTTGTGCCTTGTAATTAATTTTTTGGATTTTTGCTTTCATGATTCTGTAGAGTCCATTAAGACTCATCCCCCCATTATTTCTATATTCCAGTATTTGGCATTTATGCGGTGAGGGAATATGAATAAAACCTGTGTGTTATGAGTTAATATTTCCGTGTGATGTCCTGCAGGATGTTCTTGTACGTGTTCCTCTCCGGACTGGTGGCTCTGGTGCTCTTTGGAATCTACCAGGTGTTGGAATCTCGAACGGTATGGATCTGAACAAGTATTTCATTATAGCATAATGATATTAATAATTTTCATAATAGTTTGTAGACAACTGAAAATTCTGCCCGTCTCGATTCATCAAAAACTAATAACAAATACAAACTCTAGTATTTTTAGTTAATGTCATAAGGAATGTTGCCTGTGTGTTGATTAGATACTGAACTGAAAGCTATTAACCAATAAAGGTTCTTGAAGATTCCCAGATGTTTTGTGCCAAGCCAGAGGCCTTGGTTGGTAATGGCAAATTGTAGCGATTTGCATCTGAACTCAAAGGGTAATAGGCTCAAATCTCTTTAGAAAGGTAGCCTTAATTGTGACATTTTGTTTCAGCTGGATAATATGCAGTCTGGATAAACATATAAATAATGGCCTGTGTTCTTGTGTGATGCAGAGGAAGAGATTACCCGTGAAGATAGAGACGGGCACAGCTGGTTATAATGACGTGGACATCAGCTGGATCCCACAGGAGACCCTCAATGTCATGAGTGAGTGCAGTTCCTCTTTGTGCCACCAGGGGGCACACTAACCCTTATGCAGCGTGTGTGCATATCACTGACTCCATTCTGTTGCTGAATCTGTTTTTTAAAATAGTCTGTGTTGTAATACTGCTAATCGACCTTGCTTAGCCTGTCAGGTTGACAAAGTCCAAACTCACACTTAAAAAAATTTAAATTAATAATAATAATAACTAAATATGACCACCTCTTTGATTTTGTGACAGATTTTCACCATTAAATGTATTAGTTTCGAAATGATAAATGTCACCGTTTTACTTTTTAAACACTTTCAGCAAATGGTCCCATTAAATGCTTTAATAAGCAGTCATAAGCAGTACATAGGCATTCATAAATGTTTGTCAGTAACTAACCACACATGGGCATCTCATGGTATGGCAGGTTTATGTCACTTTCTGCATCACCAGAGACTTACACACCATATGCTTATTAGCGGTTATTTATATAAGCATTTTTGAATGTTTATGAAGATACTATGTGGTATGATGCTTAAGATGAAACTATATAGCTTGTATGAAGGAGAATGTGTACAAAGTGTCATCAAGTGCACGCACAGACAAACCCATAAACACAAAGTACAACCAAAATAGACAATTGTGTACAGTGCACACTATCTCCCAACATCTTATCTGTGCAACTGCACATTGTTTACTTCTTCAAGCAACTCTGCCGTGTGCGTCTCTCCTCCTCCATCTTTATTTCTCTCCCTCTCTCTTTCTTTCTCTCTCCCTCTCTCTCTCCCTCCCTCCCTCCCCCTCTCTCTCCCTCCCTCCCCCTCTCTCTCCCTCCCTCCCCCTCTCTCTCCCTCCCTCCCCATCTCTCTCTCTCTCTCTCTATCTTAGACAAAGCCTCTCCGAAAGCTTCTCCCAGGAAGCGCACCAAGAGAGCCGTGGGCACAGACCTGTAACCCCGCCCAGCTGCAAGGCCCACCCCGCCCCTCTCCGGCCCCTCCACCAAATTCTGCCCAATGGGGTACGTCGACTCGCCCTAGAACTCCTGAGACACACCCTTTCCCTGAACACTGAAGGCTCCTGAACAAGCGCGGCCGAGGCGTCCGCTAATCCGCCCGTTCTGCCCGTGCCTCGACGGAGTCAATCGCCACTACCTGCTGGACCCGACCTGCTGGACCCTACCTGTAATGAGATGGTTTTTAGACTGACATTGGACCTTATCTTTGTTTATTTGGGACAGATTAAAGAAACAGTGGCTTGATAAAAGCCTGGGTTGAATTGCTTAATTGCTACAATGTGGTGTGTCCAATTCAAAGAAAGACATGATTTTTTTAACGTATGTATTGTATTGCCCATCCAAAGGCTGTTGTCCAGCTGTTTCATTTGAGATGTGATTGAGTTTATTTTAGCAGGTTTTTGTAATGCAGAATTATAACAAACTGGGGCATGGGGTCTGTTTTTATTTTTCTTATTTTGTATTAATCTGATTATGGCATCTGTAAATTATAATGGTACTGCCCATGACAAGGACGAGAGGGATCAATTGAATCTGAACCCAAACCCATTACCGGTTCTGACTGTCGGCCTTTCAAAGCTCAGTCAGGAACACAATTGGTAAGATATGAGACAATCTCCAAAAAAGGTTTCATCTTGCTCTCTCACACACACACACACACACACACACACACACACACACACACACACACACTGGGGTGCCACACGCAGTGAGGCTCAGTCACGCTGGCAGAGGGCGCGTGGGCCCAGGTGTACCTAGGAGGTTTGTGGTTATTATGGAAGTGTTAAATGCCATTTTATTTAGAGCCATTCTGGTGCAGGGAAACCTATCCGTGTGCAATTTGAATGAATGTGTGTCGTGTGGATTCGCATCAAGCTGAACTGCGTCATGATCTTTGCGCCAGTTATCACAAAGTTTTAAGCAGCACTACAATGATGTCGTCGCACATTCAAAGAGGATCTGAGGGAAACTATGCTGATGGGGTTTTCTGTGTATTTGTATTTGGCTGATTGCATTTGACTCTTTGATTGGAGACTGGTGATTTTACAATGTCCAGTGAGTCGATGCACGCTGTTAATAAAGACTACCAAGTGCCAAGCTTGGTAGAACTCGGAGACCAACAGTGTGCTGTGTTGTTATGATGCCGTTACCTAGGGAATGCTGTAGATGCATACGGTAGAATAATGAGCTCTCTCGCTCTCTTTGGCTCGACAAACCAGGTTAACGCAAAGCAACGGAGCTGTCAATGTCCACCATCATAAAAGTATAAATTCACTGAAAATGAAATGTATTTATTCCACAAATCAATTATTCACAGACGCATATGTACAATGCCATATTTGCTTTGTTAATTTATGCTATATTTCAGTGCCAGGTCGTATACACGCCATCCTTTTGTCGGAGCTTCTAGCTGTCGTGTCACAGTATTTCCACTAGGTGGAGCAGCAATGCTTCTAGCTGTTGTGTCACAGTATTTCCACTAGGTGGAGCAGCAATGCGGATTCCGTTCATCTGTGGTACGCTCGCTGTTAAATACAGAAGAGCGTCGATCAGCTGTTTCCAGTGCCGTAACTCGATACATCACCTGGCACATTTGTTCAGGTAATCCAGTTGTTTAATGTCAAATACCCAGTGAGTTTTCAAATTTTCGTTGAGTGCCAAGGCTTTTAATTTACAGTAATTAGACTACCTGGTAATTGCAATAAAATATTAATTGTATGTGTCAATTGACTAAACTTGAATTTAAGTAGGCACGTCTAAGGGAAATATATTTATTTCAAACATGTATACATATATGAATATGTACACGCATATATACACACACAAAATCAAATAAATATTGTTTTTGTTTTATGAAAACGAACTTCATGCATTGTTAATTTAGCAGTCCGTTTGAAATATAAAAAATCCCTTCGAGATGCCCAATTAAATTCCAGTTTAGTCAGTTGACACAGGCAATTCATTAATACATTAATATTAATTAACAGGTAGTTTAATTAATGTAAATAATTTACAAGTCTTCTGCATTCAAAATGAAACAGACTTTGAAATCTCACTAGGTTTTAATTACCGGGTAGGCTATTAATCCGTTATTTGATATTAAATAACTGGATTACCGGAACAAATGGGCCTGATATTCCTCTGTTGGAATATGATTTGCTCTGGTTGAAAGTACAAACATAAAAACCGGAAGATTACGTGACAAAATGCGATGATTGCACATTTAAAATCATTATTTTAAGCGATACAATGAGACGTCTGTTCCTTCACAGAAACATATGTTTCTTTTTTACTTTAAACATAACCGTGGAGGAGGCCTATACTTTGTAAAGCTGACGGGACAGAGGTTGTAGACGGTAATTCGTGGGATGTGAAAACTGGACCACCTTGATTTGTTCTATCATGAAATGGTGTTTTTGTGCCGCGCTTCTGAACCAAAATGGTGGGATTCTGAGAAGGAAGCAATCCCATCTCTGCAGTGTTTGTTCTGGCGTGGTGATGCAATGAATTATTAAAATCTCCAAGGGATCAATTTCAGGCTGCAACCGGGAAGCTCAGGAGCGAAAATCACGAGTCGCTCCATCGCCATGGGGGGTGGGGAGGGGGGGAGGGTCTGGATGCAGGCGCGCCATCGCTATGGGGGGGGGTCTGGAGGCAGGCTCTCAATCGAAAAAAAAATAATTCAAATAACAAATAATCATCAACATAATTTAAAAACGAGGTATTACAAACCCCATACATTACATTCTTTATCCTTCGTTTAATGAATTAATGTATACCTTCACTGCTACAAATGCTTTCTGCATAGTCCTGCAACATTTTTAAAATTCTGAATGACGCGCATGCAGTCATTGACTCCAACTTGGTAAGCTTTGACAATGTACACACAGATGATGTAATTCTTGCCAAAAAAGGAGAGAGAGAAAGAAAAAGAGAGAGAGAGAGAGAGCGAGAGAGCGAGAGAGCGCGCGAGCCTATGGCATTGCAACAAATCACAGCACAGGGACAATCACGAGACTATGAGATGCATGCAGATAAGCTTGGCATCGCAGCTTGGTCTTGAGGTTGAAAAGCAAGGGAAAGGGAAAATGCATGCGTTATAGCGGTATTAATATATAATATAACCAGGTACACTTATTCAGTCGCCACGTATTTTTATTGCATTGCGTCAGATGTGGCAATTTAGTCTGCACGCCAAACAAAATCAAACATTTGCGACCTGCTTGATATCAAATCGGTAAATCTGCATTTCTGTCAACAAATGAAGGACGACACAAACGTGTTGCTGAGGTAACGCTGGAAGGTGTGGAAAGTGAGCGAATGCGCACAGAAAGAAAAGTGCGCCAAAAATAAGGATCACATGGGCTGGGAGATGTAGAAAATGGAGCTGGTAATTGTGTTCAGAATTTCTTTTAGCCGCGTTGTAATGAACTGGGAGTTTGTTTTATTTGCCGACTCGTAGGCTCAGTGTATTCGGATAACGTTGATGCGAAAATAGGAACGGTTCATCTGAATTCCTTGAGATGGAGCCCGGCACCTCGCGCTGGGTTTAAGTTGAAAGGATATGGGACACACGACGACAGGGACCCCAAAATTAAAGACAATTGCTGCACTAGGTAAGAGATACATCTTTTGTGTATTTTGCTGTCAAAGTAGCTACTTTAATTTCAGTGATTTTGGGGTTCTGAATATGGGTGAACAAATAAAAAAAATAGGTGTCTGCAGTGTAAATGATAGTTTACACAGAGAAAATAGTAGGCTGCACATAAACATCTTAATTAGTGGAAGGGTATTCATTATTTATGCTGTTAAAGTGGCTTCAATAAGAGGGCCTTCGTGATTGAATGGCATGCGATCCTTACTACCACTCGTAGCCTAATGCACACAGATGATCAAATTCTACATTGATTGCATATCCGACATTTTTAAGGTCCTTTCAGGACTCTCCCATTGGACACTGTGTTGACAACGGGGAGCTTGACAGCGTGCACAGGACGGCGCCATCTGAATGATTGAAATGCAGAACCAGTTTCCACTCATCTATAGTTGGCTCAAGAACCACGCTTACCTCCATCTATTTAAATTGTGCATATTTTATTTGCATGTCTGAAGATTAAATAAGTCGAAAATTAATATTTCGTATTTTAATAAAAATCATTCGTATAATGTTATTAATGCATGCGAATCTGTGAACGAAATGATAAATGTAATTTATATTTTGTTAAAAGAAAATCTGAAAAGAATAAATCGCATGTGGCACATTCAATAATGAGAGGCGAGCAGACGACAAGTTCTGAAACAAAGAGTAGGCCTACAGATTGAACTGAATTTACTGTTTAAAAAATAAATAAATAAAAACGCTTCTCCGGATAAAATCGCTGAAAAGCGATTGAATCCTAATTCTATCGTTTAAAGATGACGTAATTACAAACTGTGTGAATGACTTACGAGCCCAGAGGGCCCTTTCAGGCTCGTGTCATTTAAGGGAACCTTTGGTGCGCCGCGCGTGCCACTTGCAACAGTTGTGCAGCCTCTATTTTTATATTCAATAAAACATGCATTCAAGTATATTTTTTACATTACGCGACATTGGGCCATTGGGAAACTACAGAATGTAGACTATTGGTGGATACGATCTTACACGAGGCCGAACGTATGTGTTCATCAAGTGACACAGATTCAAAGCAAAGCTAAAAAAAAAAAATGTTTCCAATTGTTTCCCTAACAACTAAAGACTTACTTTATTTTAATATTAACTGATAAATATTTCTTACTCGCCCACAGCTACTATTACTACCACTACTAATAGCACAAGAAGAACACGTCTATAATTCTAGCCTACTACTATATACTACATCTAATAATGATAATAATAATAATAATATTATTATTATTTTATTTTTTTCTTCACAGTAGAGTAGGCTACATTAATGGGGTTGAATAACTTAAATGATACATCTAATGAGTATTTTTTTAATACTGATTTTACAAGTACTGGTTTGTATATTAAATCAATTAAATAGGTCATTTGAAGACAGCGCTCGGGTCTTGGCGTTTACATTTAAATACACCACACCATTTCCAGCAATTCTTAAAATGCAGAGATAGACCGTCTCAGACAGGACCGTGCTTCAGGCAAAGCTAAAATATAATACACACGAGAAGAAAAAAAAACCGTAAACAGCTCTATACGAGGATGTCGTCTTCTACAAAGCAACAAAGTTCTTTGGCCTTTTAATATCTTAATATACACGCTACATCTAATTCTTTTTACGGTATATTTACAACGCAATTCGGTTGAAATGTTAACATTTATTCTTATTTGTAAGCATAATTCGTTCCTTTTCATACATGGTGGATTCGTCTGTCGAGCCATAATTGTGGTGTATGCAATTCTCAGATATTATTTAATAATTTATAATCAATTTGCAGCGTTTCTACAGACTACTACAAAAATGGCCTTAATTGTACTATTTTCTAGTGATTTTCCACACCTCTCGTGAATTCGGAGCATATGGGTCTTAAAAAACGCGTCTTGCTTTTATGAAACGTCGAAATAATCCGGTGTTCCAAGTTCCCTGTAAAAGAGATGTGCATTTTAGGATATGATTGAGTTGAGTTGCCGTTGCGGAGGTCGGTATACTCATGCTGTGACTCGTCTTGCTCAGAGCACTCCCCGGCAGCCGGACGAGATCTCAATTAAGGCGGCCCAGATGTGAGTCCTCTTTCCAAGAAAATGGAGGCGGGAGTCTTATCGCACGTTCCAAAATTATGTTGATATTGCGCACAGGCTTCCTTACGTCACCACATGACTGTTCTCTGTCAAAATTGCAGACAACATCGTCTTGTCGACAGCACCCTCCACGTGTTTTTATCTCGGTATGATCCAGTGCAATTGCACTCTTGTCTTGTTAGCACTTACAGATATACTGTGTATATGACATGCATCGCCTCTGTCTGTAATAATAGTTGATATTTACAAAATATATGTCGTATTCTTATCAATAAAATGTATTGACATGTTATCATAAATGAGTGAACTGACAACTGATAAATAACTTTTTTTTTGGATCCAGCAATCCTGTTTAATTTAACAAACATATCTCAAAATTCCCTTTGAACATTTATAATCGGACATTTCTCCACTCTGCAACGGTCCAACCCAAGACAGAGGCATCGTATTGTATAGAGAGCAGAATAAATTAAAATGTCGTAATTATACAGCATGACAGATTACTTTATTCATTTAGTCAACTGAATGCAACTAAGGGAACAGTTAAATCCAGACTGCTGGTCCGTTTCGTGCTTTGAGTGAAGTCAGTGAACCTAACCCTTTAAATCGCCACAATTCACTATTTTATGAGGGATGGGTGGAGATACTTGTAAAATAAATTGTCAGGACATTTGAAAAAGACTCGTAGTAAATTGGCCTGTGACAGTTGATTAAGTTGCAAATTGGCTGGGATTGGACCAGGAGAAGCAGGTACACGCAGCGTGCTCCTGCTCTCTCCCCTGGGAGGGCTGAGGTCACACGGTGCTGGTACCAGCTGGTGTAGAACAGGCTTCATTATACCCCAGAGAGCTGAAGGCCGGCAGCTGAGCCCGCCATTAATTCACACCCAGGAACGAGGCTCCTTCATCCTCCGTATAATAACGCGAGTCAGGAATCACCCTCTTCTCCATCACGGGAAACACCGAAATTAATATAGCAAAACAAATAATATCCGACATCCAGGAAAGAGTTACTCTTTAATCATAAACAGAACATAACAAGCATGGAGTAAAAAAAACCGACCCCGCCACGCAGAAAAATGAAGAGTGACGATAAGAGCGGTACGATGCGAACACGCGCATCTGTATTTGCGATCAGTCCTCTAACCGAGGCCGCATATGATCATAAGTCTTTGATCTGAATGTTGTTACCATATTGAATGCTTCTTCCCATAATATTTCTTCTCATTGCTGAAACTGTTTAAGACCTAAAGCGGAAGGAGTGGGAAATTATTTTTTTATCCAAAGTCTTGAAATCTTTTGGTAGATTATTCTTACTTCGCCAGGTTTTATTGTGAAGGGATGGCGCCACAATTTGAGAGCGTGAGTCATACTTGCATAAAGCCGCATTAAATAAGTGTAATGATTACGATAAGGGTTATGACACCCATGTTGGAATGAGTCATTTGATTGTTCTTTCTTTGTACTAAATATGCGGCACATTATCCTCTCTGATTTCTAACTACATATATATATTTATTTGATAACTATAGCAAAATTGTACGAGCTTGAAAGGTCAAAAAGCTGTTGTGGCACTAAATTAAATAAATAAATAAAATAAATTCTAAATGAACATCACCTCGCAAGCAAAGCTTGAGTGAAAAATGTAGCTCTCACTTGCCTTAATCCAAAAAAGGGCACAAATGTCCACTGTGTACCGAATAATGACTTTTTTTGTGCGGCTATATCAACAATATGGTGGCTAATGAGACATTAGTGTTGAGTGGGTTGCAGGACAAATAAAAATATATATCATATGGATACTGTTTTCTGGTGTATGTATAAAACTGGTGTATGTAGCCCAATGCATGATGGGAAATGACATATACGACACACTAGGAGAATGGCCAAGCCCTGGAGATCTATGCAGAAACAGACATCTTTATTCTGTGTAAATGACCATACACAAGACATCTTTATTCTGTGTAAATGACCATACACAAGACATCTTTATTCTGTGTAAATGACCATACACAAGACATCTTTATTCTGTGTAAATGACCATACACAAGACATCTTTATTCTGTGTAAATGACCATACACAAGACATCTTTATTCTGTGTAAATGACCATACACAAGACATCTTTATTCTGTGTAAATGACCATACACAAGACATCTTTATTCTGTGTAAATGACCATACACAAGACATCTTTATTCTGTGTAAATGACCATACACAAGACATCTTTATTCTGTGTAAATGACCATACACAAGACATCTTTATTCTGTGTAAATGACCATACACAAACACTGTTCTAGCTAGCTCGCCGGCATGGTCTTGTTCACTCATCATCAGAGGTATACACAATAAACAGACCTTCTACCTTCTGGTTTAACCACTGGATCGGCAAGTAATCGGCACCAGCCCCGCCCGCCAAACTGTTTCCCCCGTGAAGGAAAGGAAAGACAAAATCACACCGGAATTATTCGGAACATGACAATCTTTCCAAACAGAAGATCACTAAAATCACTCTCACGGAATTATTAATCACAGTGCGATCCTTTCCGCACAGGAACAACAAAAGCACACACACGCACAGATTTCTCCCGCCGTCAAAAACCCAGCGAGAAATCTCACCCATTTTCACAGCTATTTTTTCCTCCCTTGTTTAGAAACGAACGTGATGCGCGTGGGAGGAGGCTTTAGCTCCACATATGCCCATGATTCAGTGGAACTGAAAAACTCTGCAAATACGCTTTAATTGCATTTAAAATGCTCATTAAGCCACAAGATTAAGATGTCTACTTTTTCAAAATTCATAAACAGGAAAATAACAAAATGTCCCTTCAATGTAGAGTGTTATTTCTAAAGACAAGCACTGGTGGTGTGACACTGCATGTTCGGTCTGTATGACTGCTCATCTCAAGTTTATTTCTGACTGACAGCCCGATTACGATTGTGAACACTGCAGAAGCACCTCTGATTGGTTAAAATGTGAACACCATGTTAATTATGCAATAACCAGGGTCTCCAAATGACCAATACCAAATCCTCCTGTAGTGGGCAATATGAGAACAAAACATAATCTTTATATTATATGAACCTAATTTCATATAATAATTTTTGTTTTCTTTGGTTGTTCATGCCTGACTATTAAAATTATTATTTTGATCACACCGAGTGTAAGCAGTAAAAATCATTCTTATCACCTTGGGGTGTAATAGAATGGCACAAAAACTGCCAAAGATAATCGCTAGGGTGGATCGCGGGAAATAAAAAACATTTTTGAGCTCTCTCTCTAATCTATGCCTGTATCGTCATACTGGCCCTCTGAGTAGCTTTAACTCAAGACCATCGATACAGATACAGGTCTTGATGGAGATAAAAGAGATGGTTTTAAAAATAAAATGAAGCAGTCAGTATAACCTGGGTATTGTACTGTAGAATTATTGTGAATGAATGTTAGTCAGATTTTTGTATGGAATATCACTGCATTGCCTGCAGCTTCATAACTGGTGTGCCCATAAGGTTTGCAGCTGGTTCATTATAAAAACATAAATCTGTTTGCTGTAACGAGCATTTTGGTTGACAGTAAGCAATGTGGTTGATAGGGAGCTACGTGATTGGCACAACAGACGTGTCATGTTTGTGGGTGTAAGTGGACTTCCTGCATGGTTCAGGGCGTGTCTGAGAGTCCGACTGTTTGACAGTGCAGCCGAATCAAAGATTTTGCATGGGACTGTGGCACTGCACTGCAAGACTAAATTAAGTAAGAAAAAAGGGGTTTTTCTCCTTTAAAATGAGAAGAGCCCTTTGTCCCCCCCCCCTTTTGCTGTGGGGGAAGAGCTGACCTACATTTTTACTGAGGGAAAGTTAGTATGAGTGTGTGAGCATTTACTGGCAAACAGGGACACTCACACGGGTGCCATTCCTACCGCTTGTACGTTTTAACTGGAGAAGCTGAAAGCTCACCCAAACTGAAAGGATTCTGGGAAGGTCAGAGACACTTCCTGCTTCCTGTTTCATTCTTTACCAATTCACTACAAGCACTAGTATACAGAGTGCAGTCCATAAATAATGGGGGGGATTATGTATAAAAAGGGCTGTAATTTCTACATGGATCACCTAATATGGACCTAAATACCCTCAAATGAAAGCTGACAGTCTGCACTTTAACTTTATTGTTTAATTTCAAGTCAAATGTGCTGGAGTTCAGAGCCAAATGTGCTGGAGTTCAGAGCCAAAACAATAATGCAATGTGTCACTGTCCAAATACTTAGACTTCACCGTACACCCATGTCATTGTGATATTATAGCAATCCCTAAAATAACTACAGATATGGGATATGGAAACTTGACGGATGACACATCCATAATAACACAATGATTATCATGTTCGGCCCTCTCAATGAGCACAATCCATTGTGGCAACGTTACATTAACTCTCCTATAACGTTTGGGCTCAATTTGACCCCATTCAGTGCTTGACGTCACTTAAAAACCAGTTAACCTTTTTTTTTCCATTTTGCATTCCTTTTGTTGTTGTTGTTGATTGATAATTATATATATATATATATATAATAATGCTGATAGAAGTCACTAACCATTTTATACAATTTTGTTTTTTTTTTTTTTTTTTTTTTTTTTTTTTTTTTGTTTTGTATTGGTTTAAACTGTTGGGGTCAATGTGACGCCGAATATAAAAGGAATCATAAATGTAAAAATAGCAGGAAGGTTGAGAAGGAAATCGGTCATTGTAATCACATTATAAGGTCACGTAATTTCTAACAACAAAATACACGCGTGGGTTTAAACGAATAAATAACCCATGATCAAACATTACAAACTGCAGGTCCCTTCACTTAAAGCATGAATCTCACACATTATACACATTATTAACATGTTATAACATAGTAGTTACTTTGCTGAAATACCTGCTTGCACAGCCTGTTCATTCCTACACATTACAGATGCTTCTCTGTGCTCACAGTGCAGTGTTTTCCTGTGCCCTGTGTTCCTGTTCTTTGTGCTGACTATGTTTCACAGTGTTCCTGGTGGTCGCTGGAGACTCAGCAGAGGTGAAATGTGGGAGCATTTATAAGGGCTTCTCTGTGCTGACTGTGTTTCCCTGTGTTCCACAGTGTTCCTGGTGGTTGCTGGAGTCTCAGCAGAGGTGAAATGTGGGAGCATTTATAAGGGCTTCTCTGTGCTGACTGTGTTTCCCTGTGTTCCACAGTGTTCCTGGTGGTTGCTGGAGTCTCAGCAGAGGAGCATTTATAAGGGCTTCTCTGTGCTGACTGTGTTTCCCTGTGTTCCACAGTGTTCCTGGTGGTTGCTGGGGTCTCAGCAGAGTTGAAATGTGGGAGCATTTATAAGGGCTTCTCTGACTGTGTGCTGGAGCTGGGAGAGGGCATGGCTAGCTACCAGGAGGAGGAGGACAACAGTGAAAGCGGTATACGGGTCGTCTGCGGGTGAGAGGAGCAGCTCAGTGTGTGTGTGTGTGTGTGTGCGTGTGTGTGTGCGTGCACGTGTGCTGCCTAAACGTGTGGCTTTATGTAAATATATCCAAATACATTTATGAAACAAATGAAAAACAATAAATATTTCTCAGTGGATGGGTTATTCCCACAGGAAATACACACACACAAACACACACACACACACACACAAATGTCATTCCACTCACCCAAGGCGATGAATTGAGTGATGGCGTGGGTACTTTTAAATGTAATTAAATTGCATGGAGGAGAATACTAAGCAGGGGGCGAGTCTGAAGGCTAGGAAGAGAGAGAGAGAGAGAGAGAGAGAGACAGAAACAAAGAGAGAGAAGGAGAGAGAGAGAGCGAGAGACAGAGAGCGAGAGAGAGAGAGAGAGGCTGCAGCTGTAATCTTAGAGGGGACCAGAGACAGGACCGTGCAGAACCTGAATAATTGATGAATTTACTGTGGCACTGAATGAAATTCAGAGGGCGACTTGAGCGCTTGTATTTTTTCCTCCATTATTGTATATTTCCCCAGAGTGCTTCTTTCACCCTGAATGAAATATGAAACACGCGGACGGGGCCCTAAGCAGGCTGGTAGTTTCAGGACTGGGGGATAGGCTTATCACCAGATGAGCAACACACAGTAATGCTGTTGACTTGCAGCATCACTAATACAATAACTATATTCTGAGACAGTGGGACTGCATGAAGGTGGATTAACTTGATGTAGAAAAGGAAACTATTTCCTTTGAGGGCAAAAAATTATGAGAACACTTGTTTTTGATGTCTATGTCTATATTGGGTACTCTTACAAGCGATACTATAACTTTGAATGGATCTCTATGGGAATTTGGGGGTGGGACTAGATTTAGCTGTACATTATGCTGGAACAGTATGGAACACATGGTTGGTAAAATAGCTGTAAGTCATCAAGGGTCTTAGGTATCAAACAAGCCTCAAATCATCACTCTGCTGCCAGATATGCAATAAATATGGATGGGTCACTTGAGGGGTCGTTTCTCCTGACAAATTTTCCTATTGAAACATAAGTCCGGAGAAGAAACCCTTCAAGTGATCCATCCATATCTACTGCATATCTGGCAGTAGAGTGATGGTTTAAGGCTTGTTTGATACATCAGACCCTTGATGACTTACAGCCATTTAGCCAACCATGTGTTCCATACTGTTCCCGTGTAATTTACAGCTAAATCTAGTCCCACCCCCCAATTCCCATAGAGATCCATTCAAATGCAGAGAGGTTATAGTATCGCTTGTAAGAGTACCAGAAAATAAGCTATCAAGAGTCTTTTGATATTGTTGGGTCACAGACATCAGAAAGTCATGGTATACAAAGGACATGCAACCAAATATAAAAAAATATTGCTCTGGTTTCTCCATCACATGACCTATAAAAATGATGACCCAGAGCAGTAATGGTGTTGTTCTGCTCATAGCCACTGGGAGGCGTCCCACTCCAGTGCAGTAATGGTGTTGTTCTGTCCATAGCCACTGGGAGGCGTCCCACTCCAGTGCAGTAATGGTGTTGTTCTGCCCATAGCCACTGGGAGGCGTTCCATTCCTGTGCCACCACCGCACTGTCAGAGTGCCAGGAGGACGTGAGCCGCATTTGGGAGAGGTTGAAGGAGGACTCCAAGAAGATCCGTTTCCAGGGAAGCCTGTTTGACCTGTGCGCCCCCAGTGCGGCTCCCAGCCTGCTCCCACAATCCCCCACTCCACCCCTGCTGCTGCTGCTACTGCTGGGCTCCCCTGCCTGGCTCCCCCTGTAGGTCTCCTTCCGCAACTGCACCCCTAAACTCCCCACATGGCCTGTTCCCATGGACCTCCAGAACATTCAGAGTTTTTGGGACAAACCATTGAGACAAAGGGAGAGGGGTGTGTGGAATAGGATAGGGGTTTTAAGGGACAGGTCAAACCGAAATGGATTTTTTAAAAAGGATAAAGGAAATGGCCAGTTTAATGCATTTATCAATCGTTTGGATGTCATGGATTTGATAAGTATTTCAGTTCCCTACCAATAAGAGCAGCTACACGACATGACAATCAAACCACTCTCCAGTCCCCGGCCACCACTCTTCTCCTGCTCCGCCCCTTAAGGCTGGAGTTTAACAGCTGCTATCAAGAAAACCAAAAACTTTCTAACAGGTTTTGGGATTTGGGTTCTATTTAAAGGCAGTTTCAGTTGTCTTGTTACTAGAGCAGGTAAAATGCAGACGTCTGACTATCATTCCAAGCTTTGAGCACCTTAACACACCTTTGAGCACATCTTAAAGCCGTTCTCCACCGAAAGGACAGGAATAAGGAATCAAATTATCTTTTGGTGTCGTGGCCCTTTCTAAGTCAAACCTCTGAAGAAGGCTGCACACCAAGGCTTATCATCTTCGTTTCCTCTCCACCCTATACTAGAACACAAAAGCATTCATTAATACTGCGCTGATTCAGAAGTGTGTCATCAAAAGCCGGCGTCCAATCCATTGGTGCTTTGTCCATGATGTTTGCGTAACACATTTAAGTGAGTGTTGCCATTGGCTTCGTTTAATCTAGGGTCCAAACTTGAAAATGAAATGAAAATGGTTGTGTGACAAGCAATGAAACGAAACTGTGTGAAGTATAAGGACACAGGGCATTATGATCAGACTGTAGCTGTAGTCTTAAGCCTGGTTCACACCATCTGCTCACGACACAAACAAAATAGCTGTACTTGGTCACGTGCAGCGACAAGGGGGCGTTGTAAGCGCATTTGGTGCGACACCAATAACTTTACCGATTGTAAACACTTGATTGTAAAGTACAATACACTCGGCAGACCTGCCGATGGTCTCGGCAATTCTGTTCCAAGCCACAAGTTTTCTACCAACATCCCTATAGCCGTACAGACTGTTAGACTGTTATCGTATAGAATCGGGTGTTTTGAGGCCGAGAAGATGAGGTGCTTTTTACAAAGACGCAAGCTCGAGAGCGACCTCGTTTCTCATTGGTTGGCAGTGCGACAAAGGTGACTGCTAGTCAATGTTTCGGAGGGACAAGCATTCGGGTTATTTGTCGCTGTGTGCCGACTCCACCCCTCCTGCTGTGTCGACGTTATCCATAGACGCTGAATGTTGGTGGTTTGACGCTGTCGCGAGTAGATTGTGTGAACACCTGGTGTTACAGTACTGAAGTAATTACCCACTGTGCTTTGCTTCAGTCCATTCCAGCACTTCCTGTTGCTCAGCGCACGCTGAAAGCACAGCGGTCACATTCTCACGTGAGCCTGTGTAATCGTGTAGAAAATAGCATTTGAAAAGTGTGAAATATCCCCTGTAAACTCAGTTCTGTTTAGCCTTAGACAATCAGGGATTCTGCCCAATATGCCAAACCTGCGAGATACAAGCAAGATTTAGAGAAACACGCCACTCAACCTGGAAGCCATGTTCTTCGACAGCTAATTGCTCCCTGGTCTGACTTTTATCTCAAAGCAGGTCATCTTTACACTCACAGCTCAAGCAATACAAACACATGGCAGATATCGCAAAAACTAAATACAGTACGTCAATACTGTATCATATATGAGCTATGTGAAATATTAGGGGCTGTGTTTGTGGAGTATACAACGCACACCCTCGTGCCGTGGAATGCGTGGCCAGAACAGGTATTCCTATTTTTTGATGGAAAAACAAAAAAAAAGAAAGTTGGTTACGTAGAGTGTTGACAAAGTTATTGAACCATTTCAAATCAATAAAAAAGACAAATTTGATAGTAACATCCAGTGCCGAAGGAACAGGGGCCAGGTTCTGTATGAAGGGTGGACAGACACCTGATTGGATACCATTTGAGAAGCTTAAAAAACACAGCACATTAAAGGTGTACAATGCACGATTTTTAGCCTAGCTGCGGTCCTGCTGTCAATCAAAACAGTTTCCTCCTCTGTCTTAAACCCCGCCCACTCAAGGTACACGGCTTTGATTGGATAGCTAGAGTTAGTGTTGCTTACAGGTCCAATAGAAAACACGGCAACTCCGTTAGTGTTGGGCGATGTCTACTCAAATGTGACATCACGATGTGCGCATCCAAACATCATCCTATTGTGGTTTTAATTAATACATTATTATAAAATACTAATTTTCATTATTTTATAGGCCTATTATTTATCAGGTAGGCTATTCGTTTAACGCAGTTTCAGAAATGTAATCAAAACGGAAGTCGGGGTGGAAAGAAAACTGCAAAACTTGGTCACGAAGAAAGGCACAACTTCGCCAATCGGGCAATACTTCGGATTTAGGCCTAATGCACAAAGAGACCCGAGACATGTTTCCGTTTCCGTGACATGTTAACATGTTAAGTTTATAAGTATAAAATTATGCAAGTAATTTTAAGTAATTCTAAGATTATTCAGTGAAAATATTTTCGATATTAGGCTTATTGTCTCAATGTGCCAGAGGAGAGTTGAGGGGGGGTATTTGTGATGAAAAAAAGTTGCACCTAATAATTGGGCTATATTATTGTAACAGCGCAGTAATTATTTTGCGGTAATTACAGTAAGTTTGATGAAATCGTTGAAGTTGAATCTGAAGGCATAAGTAAGGGCTGCTCATATTGAATGTGCTACGCACGGGCTGTTGAACATCATTCAAATGAGATAATGTTCGTTTAGCTGTAGGTAAATTTGAATCTGTAGTTTTATGATACATCGCCTAGCGACTCAAAATGTTAATCATTTACACGAGTGTTTAATTAAGCAATAACTTTTTTTTAGCTAATAGACGTCGGTTTTAGGGTGCGTGCAGTTTATCTCGCTCCAGTTTGCCAACGTGAATTCTTCACAAATCTTGAGAAACAACTGCGACAGGGACTAATTACATAATTTTACATACACATATAATACCAACTGTTCATTTCAATAGCCTACATGTTTAAAAAGTGCAGTGCACTGTTATTTAAACAAACATCACGATGTCTCAATCATCGTCGATAGCCGATGACATCATCCATCGAGCCAACCCTAAACTCAGTGTTGCTTTTCATCCTATTGCTAAACTTCAACTGCCATCGAGGAAATGCAAATCCTCGGTTGACTCCAGCTTTTTGAACGCGCCCCGTCGGCTTGTTGTTTGGCTTCACCGCGCTTGCACTTCTTCACCTCCGCCATTGCAGTAGCTAGCTAGCTACAAATTTATGCTCTGCTGAAACCTGATCCCACAGGCTCTGTAGCCACACCCAACCTCACAGAGCACCCAGAAATGTCCCGAACACATCGTAGAATAATAATTACAGGCAGAGGAGCACGGATTGAACAAATGTGCGCAAAGATAGAGATTGCCAATACATCATAAATATGACTGGGCATGGTTATTTAATGATATTTTCAAGGTAAAAAAATCCTGCAAGGTACACCTTTAAGTAATTTTCAATTCAAACTCCAATATAATCAAATAGGACTTTATAAAGCTCTGTGAGCTTGTAATGGATTTTTAAATGCTGGTAATTAGGAGTATCCTTGAATGACCAGACAGAGGACCTCACTATAATCCTACAGAGACTGAAATCACAGCTGCACAATATATACGTGTATAAATTAAATGCCTATTCTTAATGAACATATTAGTTATGAGAGCCCTAGCCTAGCCATAGGGGATAATGTACGTGCAAAAGCTGAAGGAGATGTAGTATGAAAACACATCAGCGTGGGATAGATACAGCCACTGTTAGCTGACCGCATTATTACTACTTTAACCCCATTAGATTATATTACTTAGTAATGAACAAATATTTCAATAAGATTAGTGTATCATAGAAATCACTAACACACATTATGCTGATACATCACAGTTTCATTTGATATGGCTAGTTAGTAGATCACTGAACAACTGCAATAAATTAATGACTGTCGTGCAATATAACTACTTATTATACGTCTGATTACTTATTTATTTTTATTTATTTCTGGTGTAGAGTTAATAGGCCTCATAGTAAACATGTTCCTGTCTTTACAGACCCCACAACAGAGAATGCAAAACGGTGCTTTTTCCTGTGGAAAATGGATAAAACTACAACAATGTGTGTAACATTCAGAATTTTCCCCCAGGGAGCAAAATTAAAGAAATGTGTTCCACAGCACAATAAAACAGCACAAATACATGTTTCAAAGTTTAAAAAAAAGATTAATTGGCAGAAATAACACCTAAGTTTGCACCCAGGTATGACGTCCATGTGAAGTGAACAATAATCGCATGTCCTGGGGTCAGCTTTAACCCTTTCATTTCTTCTCAAAACTTAAAGAATGCGTTTTGAAGAGTCTTTCTCTTTCAACAAGCACCATCTTTTTACACTCCAGCTAAAATAAAGATATAGTTGTGAGTTCTGTGAGACAGTTTCGAATGAATAGTTAAAATTTCTCTTTTTTATTTTTTTATTTTTGACCACTTATCTAAACCAGGTGGCCACATTAAAGGAAGGATGGTATTTTGTTCATTCAAGCTACATCTTCCGGAGTACTTATAACTGAGATATTAAACATCTTCCTCAGCACTTGTTTAAGAATTGCCAAATGTTATTTCTGGCACATTCCAATTATAGTATTTTTAAAGATAGCATATTCTACTATGTCCTTAATTCATATAGCACAGTCTCTTGGGCCAAGCATTGGTCAGCCATGTACTTATTGTCATGTTAAATGTATAACTGCATTTGAATGTGTGTATGTGTGTGAGAGAGAGAGAGAGAGAGAGAGAGAGAGAGAGAGAGAGAGAGAGAGAGAGATGGGGGAGGGGTTAAAAACAGAGGGAGTGATCTTGAGATATCTGTTCATCATCAATGCAAGCGAGTAGAAAAAAAACAAGGTACATATTCAGTCAAACAATAGCAATGTGTACTTTGAGTAATACATTTTAAACCAGTGTTATATCACCCTCCAATTCTTTACATACTGTATTAGCCTACATAACGCCAGTGACCACTAAACTCGTAATACTGTCTATTTGAAAGCAGAACACTTGCCAAAATATATTATACAGTTGCGGGTGAATTAAACCTGAGCCAAAGGAAGCTTTATTTCATATACTGGCCAGTGCTGTTTATATTAAGTGAAGTAAATGGCATTATTACCAACCATGGAGGCGCAGTTGAGGAGTGGGGAGAGAGAGCAGTATCTCAGCTAAATACAGAATTTGCCGCAAAGGTGTCGCCATGGACACAGGAGGCTGTACGAACTGTGACGGTGCATTGTGGGTAATAGGTGGCATTGTCACATGCCCGCTCTCTCCAGGCAGCTACAACCAGGATGTTTTAAGGACTGTTTACTTCCTGTTAAAAGCATGTGACCATCTGATGGAGACCTCTGTTGATAAGCTGATGTCTGTCACCCAGTGTGGCGTATTCCTGCACGCGCACCATCTGGAAACTGTCTTTTTTCCTTTGGCAATGGAAGCCAAAGAACGATGCAAAGAAGCCTAATCTGCCCCCCCCCCGCCCCCCCTCCCTCTTCTTTCCCAACACGGAATGCCAAGAAGTTAAACAGTTATTTTCTTCTCTTTCCTCTGAATATTCTCTTCTATTATTCTGACTGGTTTGTGGAAACGTGCGCTCCGTTTTGATTTGTTAACGGGGTCGATTTTGTTCTTTTGTTGTGGAGTTCTCTGCATGGTTTTGTCTTGAAAAGTTTTTAGATTTGCGTATAGAGCTCTCTGCTGGCAGCCTGTCCTGTTTTCAGCTCCACGCCCCCTTTCGGCTGTGACTCCACCCATCAGCGGCCCGCAGAGACTCACAGTACGCAGCTCAGCCAGTACACTAGCAGGGCATGATGGGTACTTCCACAATCCAACACTGGCGGTAGAAGTACAGGAAACAAGGGCACTCTCTTTCCCAAAAGCTCCATCGCTAAAGTTTACTCCCGCTGGTTAAGCAAGCACTGCTTTCTGTTCCAGCCCTGGTTGGCAGCCAGAACAGGGGCTCTGCCATCAAGATAGGACATGGTGCCACTCTGCAGAAGTAAAATAACTAAAGAAATATTGGGTATTATATTCCAGATCTGGAAGAAAATATCCAGTATAGGGTCCAGCGATATTTTGATATATATCATTTGAAATAAAGCTCATATCGATATTGACCATTTTGCTAATATTGAAATATTGAATATAGCGTAAATGTTGTCTCACGACAATCCTTCAATAAAAAATGACCGTACATTAATAATGCATATGTTGTGGTATCATTCCCAGCCCCAACCTAATGTAATCCAGGTTTGTTGGCACACGTCAGGAACATTTTTTTGCACAGAGCTAGCTGAGGATATTCGGAGGGTATGTCCCATCAATATTCAGATATTCAGTCAATATTCAGAGGGTGTGTCAGACTTAAATTGCGCGCAAGTCTGCACTTAATTATCAGTCAAGATTCCCTCTTTAATATCAAATGTTAAGTCACATTACTGTTTCTTTTTACATTTCTGGTCACTGAAAGTGGGAGGAGGAACATACTAGTAAAAAAATAATAAAGTATATTTTTACCAAACCATGCCAAGCCTATTTCCAGTACACATACAATCACACGCCATGGTTAATAAAAAAAAAATCACAATATTACTGGACCCTAATGTCGAGCTTTATGAAGAAATGCTACTGAATGTAAAATAAGATATGATGTATGTAGTCTTTAAAAAAACAGCCAACATCTAAAAATAAATCTATTTATTAAATAAAACTGTGCAATGTTTGTGCAAAGTTTGTCCTGTACGTTTTTGAGTGGCTTCAGCTGAGCCTGAACATATCGCTGCGATCAAAATCACAAAATGCGGCTTTACTTCTGAATTTAGTCAATTAGAAATCAGGGAATTTGCCAAAGCAGCAGGTGGAATGTGGTAAGTATACAAATCTCAGTACGGTAAGTTTATCGTCAAAATGTACTCTAATGCAACTTGTAATTTAATGAGAAACCATTATTGGCCATAACAAATGGACTGTCACTCAAGGACTAAAATGATGGCATTACTTCATAGGCAACAGCCAATCAGAGCAGTGCATGCGCAAGGTTTTATACTCAACTCTCAATCATCACCAACTGTGTACAGGTGAATTAGAGCTGATATGATCATCAGAACTCCTATTTTAATTTAGACTAGTATTCACAAGTACTTATCTTGCGACAGTATGGTATATTCATAGACACTTTGCATTGGACAACAGCAAACACAGGCATATTCCAAGCAATCTGCACACCAGAAATACTACTAACGGCAAAGAAAGGACAACAGATAACTTCATTAATTGTTAAGAGCTCAATACAAAATCATTAAAGGCACGCGTTTCATATACTCTTGGTTTCATATCCCCTCTCTGGTTCTGCATAAGTTTGACATGCTCAGACACCATGATAAAATTAAAAAGTGAGTAACCATGAAGTTGATGCGTCTGTTGAACCAAGGGTGACATTAATGATTCGGTATTGAGCCCTTAACATTTATTGCTATTGCCTGATGTTCGCAATGGCGATACAGGCCGTCACCGACCAGGGGCCCGGCTCTCCACCATTGGAGCTGGGGGTGGGATTGATCAGCGGAGACTGGTGGAGATTGCTTGGGTTGGTTCAGCCAAGGTAAATGGGTGGGCTAGGATATCATTTAGGAGGCTGTGGCCCACCCATGCCTATGCCTAGACTAAAAGAGTAGCAAACATTCAAGATAGAAATGGACTGAGCTCTATCTGTGCACCTCCGATTTAAACTTAATGTTTAATAAAAGAGTCTCCTCAGTACAGACACAAAAGAGTCTCCTCAGTACAGACACAAAAGGGTCTCCTCAGTACAGACACAAAAGAGTCTCCTCAGTACAGACACAAAAGAGTCTCCTCAGTACAGACACAAAAGAGTCTCCTCAGTACAGACACAAAAGGGTCTCCTCAGTACAGACACAAAAGGGTCTCCTCAGTACAGACACAAAAGGGTCTTCTCAGTACAGACACAAAAGGGTCTCCTCAGTACAGACACAAAAGAGTCTCCTCAGTACAGACACAAAAGGGTCTCCTCAGTACAGACACAAAAGAGTCTCCTCAGTACAGACACAAAAGGGTCTCCTCAGTACAGACACAAAAGGGTCTCCTCAGTACAGACACAAAAGGGTCTCCTCAGTACAGACACAAAAGGGTCTTCTCAGTACAGACACAAAAGGGTCTCCTCAGTACAGACACAAAAGGGTCTCCTCAGTACAGACACAAAAGGGTCTCCTCAGTACAGACACAAAGGTGAAGCCTGTCACGGCAGCAACATGAAGCTTCAGGTGGACTCGAAATGAGGTGTTTGGACTTCCCTGCCATTCCAACACCCCCACAAGAGGAGCCAGTCAAAAATGGAGGGCCCCGTTTCAGCTGTTCACACTGCAACGACATCAGCAGGGTAGTCAAGCTGCAGCTAATTTACTGTGCATACAGTGGTCTTTATCCAGGTAGAACAGTTCCTGAGCAGATCCAGATGCGGAGGTTGTGCAATTCTGGCAACCCTGCAGGGGATTTGTGTGACAGATGCAGGAGAGAAATCTGGCAACCCCTTAGGGTATTGTTGAGCGGCCCATCAGGCAGAAATAGTCCAATTCACAGTGAAGGCTTTCACCTCCACAATGTAATTATTTTATATTAATAATATACTATTATTATATCTCAATTGGGAGTGGCTACCGAACAAAATGTGGGTACAGAAAGAACAGGTACTTAATTTAACCAAATAAATTTTTTAAAGGCAGATATACAGATATCCGCCTAAGTAGACATTAGTCTACGCCTTACAACTTGAAAGCAGGGACTACATTCCACCTTGAAGGGTTAATCGAAGCCCATGACACGCTGAACTGTTTTGCGATATAATTTTACAAACTCTCAACTAGTACTTTTAAAACTATTGCGCAGAAGGTAGCTTTTCAATCACGACGCAGTCCAGTTCAGTGACCGCCAGCTCCAGCCGATTCCCGTCGACTGTAATTATCCTCCAGCCGCGGGGCCCCGGCCTGTCTCACTGCACTGTCACGCACCTCCGTGCGGATGCTGTTAGCTCGCTGCCTCGGAAAACAACTCGGTTCCTCTGCGGGGGAACATCACCAAAACCAACAGCTTAATCAGCTCACGCCCACTGCTTAACAAACCGAGACAGGATGCGACCAGTTGCGCCCCCCCCGTCTTCAAGTGATTTGTCACAATGACACCTCAGTTTGCGGCTTTTTAAAGGGAATTATTGCGACCACAAAACTCTTCCCCTCACTAGCTCACAATACTCTACAAAACGATGTTGCTTCAACAAAGTATTAATTAAATGTATAGCCTACACATGTGTGACATAAAATGCACGTATATGTTAGATTGAAATGTGATAAAGAAATAGGCTATGAGTAGGCCTACCTTTATAGTCTTTGATACCAACTGTAGTTTTGTGTATTTTTCAATTAATAGGTGACATTAGGCTATCCAACGTGGGCTGGTATTTAATTACAATGAAATAAAAAAAAATTATGAATAGCCTAATAAATATATAGATACAAATAAAGAGATACAATGTCGAAAATAAACACTTTATGTTATAATACATTTAGACTACTTTCTATTTATGTTGAGCATGCAAACATTTAAAGGAGCAGCCTACGTTCATGATTAAAAATTGAATTAAATGTATTAATTTGATTTTCTAAAACCGCTGATTTTGTTTGCAGATACACAATTTATCGGCAGTGTTTATAACATGGTTTATTTTTAGACACCGAATCGCTGAAATACAATAAGAAGGTCGAAACAGTGGAATATTCGGTATTTTCAACAAAGAAAGCAAAAATGAACAGATTTTAAATCAAGACCCGATTGCTGCAGCATCGCTCAAGATTGATTGGCTGGTTTGGGTGCCAGCTCCTCCCCCAATTCCGACTTAATAAGGCCGCAGGTTTTTATTGGTTCACTCCTGGTGCGAGGCAAATGGTAAATGGTAAATGGACTGCACTTATATAGCAGTCCATTTATCCAAAGCGCTTTACAATGGCCTCTCACTCACCCGTTCACACACACATTCACACACCACACAAAATGGCGCCATGCAAGGTGCAGTGCTGCTGCCTCATTGGGAGCAATTGGGGTTCAGTGTCTTGCCCAAGGACACTTCACGACACACAGGAGGAGCCGGGGATCGAACCGCCAACCCTGCGATCAGCGGTCGACCCGCTCTACCTCCTGAGCCACAGCCGCCACTCCCACAGTCTCGCTGGAGGTGCAGTCAAAAGCCACAGAGGGAATAATTGTCACATCTCTGTTAAGTGAGTTATTTCTGTATCAAGAGGAACAAACAATTACTCATGCAAACTAATTTGAGCAAACTAATTAATCAAATCCCTTGGGATAAATGCTAAATTGGAATTGGGATACATTAAAAAATTCTTCTCCGTTGACTCCCCTGTACGTGACTAAATCTGGTAAGATAAATACATTATCCTTTATTTTGTGCCACATCCACAATCTTATATACTGTACTACCAAAGGTGAACCGACTGTTTACCTGGCTGGTCGGAAGTCAGCAAAGGTGAACCGACTGTTTAACTGGCTGGTCGGAAGTCAGCAAAGGTGAACCGACTGTTTACCTGGCTGGTCGGAAGTCAGCAAAGGTGAACTGACCATTTACCTGGCTGGTCAGAAGTCAGCAAGGTCGATAATGAAACAATGCTACAGCCCAAGAGCACAGCTGGAACTATTCCACTGTGTCTGCACTGCGTTCACAGAACCTCTGAAGTTTAACCAGCGTTATGTTACCTTAGGTTGTCCATATACAGGATATTCATGTTTGATGTTGTTGAAAAGCCTCTGTCATGGGGAACAAGTTGGAATCATTGGTGGTGTGGTACAAGGGGCGCTGAATAAAGATCTTGGAACACCATTCAAAAGGTGAACGATAGGAAATGTACATTACCTATGAGTCAGCAGCCGGCTCTGCCACACACGGATAACGTGTGATAAACGTACAGATAGCGCATGGATAACGTGTGATAAACGTACAGATAGCGCATGGATAACGTGTGATAAACGTACAGATAGCGCATGGATAACGTGTGATAAACGTACAGATAGCGCATGGATAGCGTGTGATAAACGTACAGGTAGCGCATGGATAGCGTGTGATAAACGTACAGATAGCGCATGGATAACGTGTGATAAACGTACAGATAGCGCATGGATAACGTGTGATAAACGTACAGATAGCGCATGGATAACGTGTGATAAACGTACAGGTAGCGCATGGATAGCGTGTGATAAACGTACAGATAGCGCATGGATAGCGTGTGATAAACGTACAGGTAGCGCATGGATAGCGTGTGATAAACGTACAGATAGCGCATGGATAGCGTGTGATAAACGTACAGATAGCGCATGGATAACGTGTGATAAACGTACAGATAGCGCATGGATAACGTGTGATAAACGTACAGGTAGCGCATGGATAGCGTGTGATAAACGTACAGGTAGCGCATGGATAACGTGTGATAAACGTACAGATAGCGCATGGATAACGTGTGATAAACGTACAGATAGCGCATGGATAACGTGTGATAAACGTACAGATAGCGCATGGATAACGTGTGATAAACGTACAGATAGCGCATGGATAGCGTGTGATAAACGTACAGGTAGCGCAACAGCCTTCTTCTATGGACAACTGTTAGCACAGAGGAAAGGTTAAAATAATAATCTGGTGAAATAACATTAAATTCATCCTGTTTCGGTGGTACCAGGTAAGACTACACACGTTCCTTCAGCACTCGGATACCTCCGATGTTTGGCGTGTCTGAAGGGAGCTTTACAATAGCCTACTATAACATGCAGCTGTCAGTGGACATGGAGAAATAACAGAAACCTGTGTGGACAGGCAGATGCGTTAGGAACTTGTCTATAGACCAAACTACTCATTTTTCAGAGGATTTAAAATCTTCACTTTGATGATAGCGTAGCCAAAATGTACTGTGTAGAAAGTGTCATTTAAAAACATAAACGCTATCTTTTTGTGAGACAGATGAGCAAATCGATACCCGGGAAGAAGATAAAACACGGGCCGGAATCCGGAATCCCTAAGCGGGGGAAGGGAAAACCGTGACACATTTGTGAAATAAAAGTGACAACATTAGCGGGGTAACATGTAACGATTTAGAAAATGATAAAACAACTTGAAATAAAACAATGATTTTGGTCATAATATTCATGTGAATTATGCATATTGCTGAACACCCAGTGGAAATAGAGTGAGGTACAGAATGGGAGCATTTGGGCCTCTCCAAATTGAGCTCATTCCGTCTCTCTAAATCCCCCACCCCTTTGTTTTTGGGAGTGTGGCTGACTGTCAGTTTTTAGTTTTAAAAAAACATCTGAATCTCAGCAATGGTTACATAATATTTATTATTATTATAATAGAAAATATGTTTTTGTAATGAACAATACTTCTACAAAGCCTGCAGGACCCACAGGCAGATGCCGGTTAACTATCGGATGGAAAACTTTTTGTGGTGCAAGATCACCAATATTATGTTCCATTTTGCAAAATCCTTTTCTTTTTTGTAAACAGAATGTCAATCATAACACTTAAGCAATTTATTTATTTTTACATTTGTTCCATTGCATTTCTCCCTGGGTTTTTTATAACATTTTGCTGATGATAAACATGCATAACCAAATCTGAAAATATGACTCTTCCATGTCCACTACCCCCACAAGGCTGGACTGCTTACTAATGCTGACATTATGCTAGACGATATTTTAAGCGATTTCCCAGTCTTACAAATTGGAGTACAATCACGCCACTCTTGCCTCAGTTGGTGTGTGTCCCCATCATGACACATTAGTGCGAGAACGTCACAAACTCAGTCAAAGCCGCCTTTAAATATTTTTCTTGTCTTGACCGTTCCGACAAAATCAAACATGTTTAATATTATCATACGCCATTAGTCTTGGCTCAAAAGGTTTATAATGACCAATGATTTATAGTCCTACACAATGTCAACAGCCAATAGGTGTGCTGTCTTTGTCTGACATCAGCATACCAGTCGTGACAAAGCTCTAGCAGTATAGCTATGCTGATGAGAAAACACAGGCCCCAGTTCCACTGGACTGTTGAGAAACTAGTGGAGCCTTTTATAAATGTAATATTATTTTTTTAATAATTTGGGGACTGTCTATGTGAAACTCCCACCCCTAATTTGGAACGCCCAATGGTCCCTCCCAACCGCATACATAGAGCAACCCCACTGCACAGGACAGAGGTATTGGACCTCAGTGCAGGCCCAGGGCTTGCCTTTGAAACATGTGGTTCAGCTGCTTCTTTCTCTCTACACGTCATCGCCAAACTCGCACAGAGCGGAATGGAAAGGAGACCGCCCTATGCAGCGGCATGCAGGCTGTGGGGCGCCCAATCGCCCAGCGGGGTAAAACTAGCGGAGCTTTGGAGAGAACATCTTTGGCCTGTCCTCCACATTGTACCGCCATCGAGTAGAGACGAAAAATAAGTGGACAGAAATAAAAACAAATCACCTAAACAATGTTGGAGTCTTATAATGTGTGAAGATTACCAGCCTTCATAGAAACTTAAGATGTGCGTACCTCTAGGCCTAAAAACCAATAGATTACCAGCCTTCATAGAACCTTAAGATGTGTGTACCTCTAGGCCTAAAAACCAATAGATTACCAGCCTTCATAGAACCTTAAGATGTGTGTACCTCTAGGCCTAAAAACCAATAGATTACCAGCCTTCTTAGAACCATAAAATGTGTGTACCTCTAGGCCTAAAAACCAATAGATTACCAGCCTTCATAGAACCTTAAGATGTGTGTACCTCTAGGCCTAAAAACCAATAGATTACCAGCCTTCATAGAACCTTAAGATGTGTGTACCTCTAGGCCTAAAAACCAATGACTTGACATATTGTTGCTAAATGTGAAAGTGTGCCAGGCTTTGGTTGTCTAGAAGTCTTCCAATGTATGGCAGACATAAGCATGTTCAACTTTAAGTGCAAACTTGACGACCAGCATATTTTTAAACCTCATTCTTTATAACCTCCCTGGAAATAAACACATTCGCCATTACTTCCTGAGTTTGATATGTTGACTTTTTGCTTGATCCTTCTTGAGGCAGTTGCCCCCATCTGATTCAGAGCCAGTGCAGGTTCACATTTAACTGGCTCACAATCTAGTCTGGAAGAGATCTGTCATAATCACTGTTCAGAGCTAATGTGTCGTTGAGGCTAGTGTGCAGTTCTAATACATGCAGGGGAGTGTGATCACATTTAAGGTTTTAGTGCAGAAATGGGAACGTTTGATATTTTATCTTCTGAAAAGTGGCAGAGAGGTGAATTTAGAAGCCCATGTGGTTCCCTGCAGTGTCATGGAAATGTGATTAGACCAGAAAGATTTATGAGCGCTGGCAAAATATTTATGTACAGGCTTTGTGGCTCGCAAACTCTACTGCTCGAACTAGACAGCAGAAGGGTTCATGCATTTGATACAATGGCTTTCAACGTAGACATATTGCGCACAAGAACACATACACGTTGAAAGCCATTCAAATTTGTGTGCCTGTGTACGTGCACAGACACACATGCACACACAATTTCCTGTTCGATAGACTTCTGGGTAATGCTGTTCCACATCCCGTTCTTATTCTTGTGAATTTTGGCATCAGTATGAGGATAAACTCTAGTAGTTTATTATGAATTTGTATCTTGCAGCTTATGTGCCAATATGAGGCTCAAATAAAAAAACGTCTCTTTTTGTCAGAATAAAAGGTTTAATTTGGGTATTCTTTTTGGGTCCCCTTCCAGTCCGCTTTAGAAAGCCCTCCCCAGTGGCATGTCCGCCTAAAGCACTTAGTTCCGGTTAAATTTAGTGCATGCTGAATGCTGGTGTGCCAGTTCATTAAATGTTGACAGGTGATTCATTAAATGTATGGTGTGCGATGCTGGTTTTGAAGAGGTTTAAACAATGAAAGGGCAGTATGGCGCCCAACGGCACAATCCCCGCGCGCTTACCCAGCCTGATTCATCGCCATGGCAATGTCTTCTCAACTTAAACTCTTCAGTTGCCGTGATACACGTTTTTTTTTTTTTTTTTGCAAAGATTCCTCCTCACACAGGTACAGCAACCACTGCAGTCCGCCTACATCTCCCAGTCACACGAATACGTCACATTTTCACACAGACAAAAGCAAGCAGATCTCACCAGTAAGTATGTGTGTAATAAGTGATGGCTTCATGGTTATTATATTGCTCTAATTTAAACAAAATGTATAAATAAATACAAATAAATAAATACGGAACACCGTTGCAATGATAGGCCTATTTATAACAATGCACAACTCCAAATGATATTGCACACATACAGTGTCTTGATACATTGATATGTACGTTTGAACACAAAACTGATCATGACTCTAGGATGTGTGCTTGAACATCTCTAACACTGAACCCACTTTGCTGTCAACAGATTGCACTGCATATATTAGATGCACTGAATATACAATGCCACTGAAACAGAGTCTCCTCAGTGTTCATTTAACTAACGGAGTTTGAATGAGTCCACAAGGGACTCTTATCACAGGTAAGTACTGATAGAGTTGGTTACATGTTACTGTGTGGGAAAGGACATTGAGAGTGCTTGTCAACTGGTCACAGGTGCAGAGTTGTAGAAACTCAAATTTGTGTGGATCAGGGGATTGTGGGTAATCCACTGGTAATCTAAAGCGGTCTGGGCAGCACAAGGTCAATTTCAGCCGAGTGGCTAAAAGTAGTTTGCTTTAATTAAATTTTTATTGTAATGGTTTTGGAAGTATGGCAATTAATTTTTTTATACCAGCTGATTCCTGCCACCACTTATACACACACTCATTCACATTGGCCTAAAGTCTCACCTGAGAGAACAAGTCTGTTATTGTTGCAGACCCAATGAAGGCTGGTGTAGGCCTACTAATTAGCATACTCAGTTAAAAGTCTCCCTGGATTAAAAATGGAAGAAAAAAAAAAGTTATTAAATCACCTCAAATCTGCAGAAGGATACAATCCCAAAGGTTACAAAAAAAAAAAAAGCATTGTGAACGACGTTTACGTAGGCTATCGATCGCATCCCTGCAGATATAACCGCTGGTTGTCACGCTCTATTCCGAGTTGCAGGTTCTTACCTGCTTGTTCCTGGTGAGGTTCTGTTCGGGTCACAGCCTGGATCGCGGGGCTTGTAAATCGCGAGGATAATTGGGAGCTGTGACATTAGACCCTCTGTGCGCTCTTTGTCTCCCCGTGGTCGTGTACCGCGCTAAAGTGGGTCCAGATGCTGTTAATAACGAGGACGCACGTTTCAGCCGACAGCAGCGCACCTCATCAAGTTGTAATTAGTGCGGTCCCATCTGTTACCCTCTGCCACCCTCCCACCTCCCACCCAGGAGGGGGATGGGGTTCTAAAAGGCACGGGGCCAGTGAGCTGCCCCCAGGGGCAATGGAACTGCGTGCTTCTTTTTCAAATCCCTTTATTTCACTGCCTCGTTTGATCCTCGTTGATATTTCACCACAGTAGCGTTATATAGCCCCATTCTTCAGCCCCCTTTCTGAGAGGTCAATATGCAAAAATCTGCTTTTTAAAAACAAGAACGTCCCACCTTTTTCTTAACAAATGCTTTGTCATAATCTCATTATGTGCGTGAGTCTAATTAGTAAAATAACTTTTTTTCCTTTTTAAAAATTTGAATCAATAAAAAGCAAAACGCTTCAATAGATGTCCACACATACGTCATAATTATTGTATGTCGCTTTGGATAAAAGCGTCTGCCAAATGATTGTAATGTAATGTCCGGTTTAAGGTCGGCTATATCGAGCACACTGTGAAAGTCAAATTTCAGAATGAACCTTTTGAGCAGTTTGGCAGGAAGAATGAAAGGCGTTTCAGGACGGGGTGTTAATGCTTTATTAGTGGGTACAAGCCACAAGCCGCCTTATTTCACTCGGCCCCCGGACATACAGTAACACTGGATAGAAAAATTTAATCAAAACAAAAGCAATGGACCAATAGTGAATCACATTCTCATTTCTCTCATATCCCACGGGAGAAAACAGTGGACAATGTCACATTAATATTGATCGACTCCATCAAAGAAGGGCAACCAAACTGTGTCACGGCCGAATTTGAAGGACAGCATCTCAGATGACGTATGGGTGAATTACGTATAGTTACATTATGTATGAAGCCCTGTCTTGAGCAGTACTGCAGTTGAAATGGCTTCAGGTTTAGTTTCTAGTTGGTTCTACAGCGCCATCTATTGTTTAAAACATGCATGACAGCAGGCTGATCGTTCAATGTTCACAATGCTCTGTCGGGTCTTTTCTCTTACAATAGTGGACGTAGCCCTAATTTGGCACACCTGATTCTACTAATTAGCAGCTCAATAAGATCTCGAGTTGTGGAATAAGGTGTGCTTTGAGATCTTCCGTCCAGCGAGAGATCTTGTTGAGCTGCTAATTAGTAGAATCCGGTGTGTCAAATTACTTTTGAAATGAAAACCTACGGAATGGTAGATGTCCAGGTAGATTGTGTTTTAATCCAATGTCACTGATTACATCTTAATTACGTATTAACGGTTACATATTAATTCATGTCTCAACTTAAACCGCAATGTCAGGTACATTGTATACTGTACATACAAATACTTGCACTCAAAGCGTTCAGACAGTTTTGCATACTTCCGGGTAGGAGACGAGTGGTAGTGGGCGAGTGGAGGAAAGGAGGTGGAAAGTGAAGAATATTGGATTGTGTACAAGTTCAGAAAATCTGAAGATCATTTTCATCATGATAGAAGACCAGGAAACCATTCCTGATTCAACCATTCATGTAGATGTCCTCACAGGCACAGCCAATCCCATCCCAGATATATCGGAGGTCAGTATAGGAGGGCACGCATGCAAGTGCACGCCCTCCAGAACTGACCTTTGAAAATGCTGAGAAAAGACAGGCATTCACCAGCCCTTTCAAATCGGGAAGAAAACGACAAAACGTTATGAAGCACGGGCAACCAGAATTAAGAATTTTTTATTACAGAACACGCGTGTGCAGTGTGTGTGTGCTTGTACTGTAGAGCTGGGGCATAACAGAACAAGCGTGTGCAGTGTGTGTGTGCTTGTACTGTAGAGCTGGGGCATTACAGAACAAGCGTGTGCAGTGTGTGTGCTTGTACTGTAGAGCTGGGGCATTACAGAACAAGCGTGTGCAGTGTGTGTGTGCTTGTACTGTAGAGCTGGGGCATTACAGAACAAGCGTGTGCAGTGTGTGTGCTTGTACTGTAGAGCTGGGGCATTACAGAACAAGCGTGTGCAGTGTGTGTGCTTGTACTGTAGAGCTGGGGCATTACAGAACAAGCGTGTGCAGTGTGTGTGCTTGTACTGTAGAGCTGGGGCATTACAGAACAAGCGTGTGCAGTGTGTGTGTGCTTGTACTGTAGAGCTGGGGCATTACAGAACAAGCGTGTGCAGTGTGTGTGCTTGTACTGTAGAGCTGGGGCATTACAGAACAAGCGTGTGCAGTGTGTGTGTGCTTGTACTGTAGAGCTGGGGCATTACAGAACAAGCGTGTGCAGTGTGTGTGCTTGTACTGTAGAGCTGGGGCATTACAGAACAAGCGTGTGCAGTGTGTGTGTGCTTGTACTGTAGAGCTGGGGCATTACAGAACAAGCGTGTGCAGTGTGTGTGTGCTTGTACTGTAGAGCTGGGGCATTACAGAACAAGCGTGTGCAGTGTGTGTGCTTGTACTGTAGAGCTGGGGCATTACAGAACACGCGTGTGCAGTGTGTGTGCTTGTACTGTAGAGCTGGGGCATTACAGAACAAGCGTGTGCAGTGTGTGTGCTTGTACTGTAGAGCTGGGCATTACAGAACAAGCGTGTGCAGTGTGTGTGCTTGTACTGTAGAGCTGGGGCATTACAGAACAAGCGTGTGCAGTGTGTGTGCTTGTACTGTAGAGCTGGGGCATTACAGAACAAGCGT
Organism: Ilyophis sp. 1 JC-2022; assembly: GCA_022702515.1. NCBI lineage: Eukaryota > Metazoa > Chordata > Actinopteri > Anguilliformes > Synaphobranchidae > Ilyophis > Ilyophis sp. 1 JC-2022. The sequence continues at coordinate 2,710,566 of CM040396.1, read as the reverse complement.
GTGCAGTGTGTGTGCTTGTACTGTAGAGCTGGAGCATTACAGAACAAGCGTGTGCAGTGTGTGTGTGCTTGTACTGTAGAGCTGGGGCATTACAGAACAAGCGTGTGCAGTGTGTGTGCTTGTACTGTAGAGCTGGGGCATTACAGAACAAGCGTGTGCAGTGTGTGTGTGCTTGTACTGTAGACCTGAGGCATTACAGAACAAGCGTGTGCAGTGTGTGTGTGCTTGTACTGTAGACCTGAGGCATTACAGAACAAGCGTGTGCAGTGTGTGTGTGCTTGTACTGTAGACCTGAGGCATTACAGAACAAGCGTGTGCAGTGTGTGTGTGCTTGTACTGTAGACCTGAGGCATTACAGAACAAGCGTGTGCAGTGTGTGTGCTTGTACTGTAGACCTGAGGCATTACAGAACAAGCGTGTGCAGTGTGTGTGCTTGTACTGTAATGCCTCAGCTCTACAGTACAAGCACACACACACACTGCACACACTACATTACGGCATTAAGGTCCAGTATCCGCCCAAGAGCGTGTACAGATCCTTCTGCATTCAACAACATGAATCAAAACATCAAGTTACTGAGAAATTTGAGTTCAGTAAAGTGACCACTTCCATCACGTATGCTTGAATGGCTCCTCTGGAGTGGAGGGTAACGCCGCCTATGACTTCTGTACAAACAGAGACACGTGCTAACGTGCTACACAAACCACGTCCAGAGCTTTGGAAGGAAAACGGAACAAAATCAACAGATTTAATTAAATTTTTTATCTTTTTGCAGATAAACACAGGATGACAGAGGACCTCAACGAAGCGACTGCACAAAAAAGGTTACCCTCACAGACGATTAAACATCACTTTCCACAGAAACTGCTTGTAAATGTACTTTGCAATGTAACTGCAAGCAGATGGCCTGTATAAAAGGGAAGACGCTGTGATCCGGGGCGTAAAGTAACACCAGACCCCAAGAAGACACAAAGCATGACGCTTATGACTCCATTACGATGATGCTGGCGGTCTCATATCCACACATTTTCACGACTGAATATTGTTCTAGTAAACACGTAGTTAAGCACAAGCTATTTTAGGAGGGAAACCCTAAATGACCGTGAAATTAGAAAACAGACATGCTCAGGAAGATAACTTAAGAAAAACAATTTGTGCTGCTTACAATAACGGGATCGCTCCAGAACTTTTACTTGTGGAAATAATATTTGAAGATTCTGAATTTGGTCATCTTTAATCATTGACTGTATACTGTAAAGATGGCAAATGCAGGAAGCTTTTGAACTGCCAACAACATTACAACGGTTGGTCCTTTACCTTTTTCTTTAAAATCTGCAGCCACCGACACCTAGCAGTCCTTTAAAAAGTGCCCTTATTTTAGTGAACCTAATCACGCCCATATATACGGGTTTCTATTCGTTAAAAAGACAAACGTGATTACAATAGCGGGTAATGTCATGCCAACATGGCGCCCTCCCTCTAAGAATTTCTTAGTAAAAACCTCTGTCCATTACAGACAGCCTGTAAGAGAGACCGCGTTCCTATCAGGGTCAGCTAGTTAGAAATCCGTCACTATAGTCCGTTCTTTATCGGTGACCCTACCGTTACTCAAGAGTCAGGTCATTTCTCACCAGTTCCAGTTCGTGTCCAAGTGTCCTTTTTCATAAGTCATATACTTATCACAAGCAGTTCAATATGTTCACTTTGCCATTAGCGGCCGGAGCCGTAATGTCCGCCTGTCATTTGTGTGCATCTGAATATTAAAACAGAGATGAGCTCATAACGACTGTATTAAGAGAGTATCAGGATTAAAAAGCAACCACCTGTCATTTTTAGGAAACCAGGACAGGACATGTATTCCCTATAAAAGTCCTGTTCCAGTTGCCTAAAAATGGCTAATTATTAAAAGTGTGTGCTCTTGCAGCATGTTTCCAACGTTCCTCAATGAATCCGTCTGACTGACTAAGCACAGCGAGCGACAGATTCAACAGCAGTCATGTGACCTGGTCATGTGACCCGGTCATGTGACCGGAGAGCCAAAATAACAGCAGTGAAAAAGTCCAGCCCACAGCAACCCAAAAGACTTTAAAAAAGAAAAACACTGGTTCAATAAAATTTAAAAAGACTGTTCACCCTACCATTACAAACAATATATTAAATTATTTGAAGCCATATGCATTTTCAAAAGATGTTTGTACATGGGATTGAAGAAATGAGGTCAAAAGCTCTGTGGGGTGGTTCCAAGAACATCGCCTCGTAACCCCACAGTATCCTAGCCGACTGCATCCCCAAAAGCAGCCATTACGGCTCACTGGCTGCACCTCTCATCCCTGTATGAGACCACACCAAGGCTCAGGCAACACTGAAAGTGCATAAAACAGTCAGGCATTACACCTGTGGTACACACAACTAAATAAATCAATACTTGGTCGCCATTAATTAATACATTACAGTTGGTGAGAATATTTGGGGGACACATTTCAGACCCAGACACAGTAATGGCCGTTTACTTATATATATATATAAATATATAGTTTCACTCAAAATTATTCAACCTCCTTCACTTTTTCCCCCTGTAGAGTTCTACAGGAAAATGAGTCAGGAGAAGAAACCCTTAAAGTGATCCATCCATATCTACTGCATATCTGGCCTCAGAGTGATGGTTTGGGGCTCGTTTGATACCTGAGACCCTTAATAACTAACAGCCATTTAGCCAGCCATGTGTTCCATACTGTACCAGTGTAATTTACGGCTGAATCTAGTCTCACCCCCCAATTCCCATAGAGATCCATTCAAATGCAGAGAGCTTATAGTATCGCTTGTAACAGTACCTGGAAATAAGATATATCGAGTCTTTTGATGTTGATGGGTCACAGACTTCAGGAAGTAACAGCATGCAAAGGATGTGTGATCAAATATGAAATATGATACTTTAAAAATACATTAAAGCAAAAGGTTTGAATACTTATGCACACGAAATTTCAGTTTCTGATTTTTAATACATTTGCAAAAATTTCTAAAAACATGTTTTCATTTGTTATTGAGTGTAGATTGATGGGCACAAATGGCAATTTTATCCATTTAAAATTAAATCTACAACACAATAAAGTGTGCAAAAAGTGAAGGGGGTTGAATAATTTTGAGTGCAACTCATATATATATATATATATAAATAAAACAAATATCATTGTATATTCTCAGGAAACATGATCAGAGAAAGATGAAGCACTCTGCCGCAGGGTGTGACTAAGCTCTTATTTTCAGGTGAATTGAGGACACCATTCTGGAGCGCCTCCAACATCCACCATTCTGCATTCAGACACTCTATTTTCCCCTTTATTTTTTTAGTTTTAGTGAAGAAAGGAGGAATTTCAGTCAGGTGGGCTAACAGTCCTCACTTTAACAGGATGTACAGGTTTATAAATAAATACCTCGACATTTTGAAAATAAAAGCACACTGCCATCGGAGGATGAACACTGACAGTTATGATAGCTTATCGATCCCCTTGCAAAACGGCACCGACATCCAAACCCGGCCCTTCCTGCTGCCGCGAATACAGCTGACGGCACGGCTGACGGCGCGGCTAAGGTCCCTGCCCGCCGCCTCCACGGTTACGCGAGCGCATTCGGGTCGGTAGGCGGTTCCTAACGGTGGCGTTGGGTCGTCCGGGGGAATCAGAGGTTGGACTTGGGGCCGGTGTTGACCGGGATGGCCCTCAGCTCGGTCCGCATACACAGGTACTCTCCGATCACAGCCATCAGCGCCATGCACGCCACGTTCACCAGCCACCAGGACATGGCCGCGGGCAGGTGGGCGTTGTACACCCAGCAGCCCATCATGTGGAGGAAGTGGACCGTGACGGTGAAGTCCAGGCACTGTTTCCCGCGCCGGATGAAGAACCACAGGCCCAGCGCACTGTCGGGACAAGCGAGAGACGACATGCCGTGTGTTGAGATCCATGAGTAAAACGAGAGTTCACTTTCAGAGTTTAAAAAAAATATCATTTCAGTTTTATTGCATGTTTTTTGATTGACCCGGACAGTTTTGTGTGTTTCCTATGACGTATGTGGCCTGAGAGCCCAGAAGCTCAATGAAAGAAGTGGCACGACTGGCTATATCAGCAGCATTACACGTAGCAAGAAGCAAATTACTGCACGAGAGAAAAGACCTCAAAGCAACAACAAAACATTCATTAAAATGGTCTGTGCTTGTGCAATTTCAGCTTGTAACAGATCTACTGAAAGTGTGACAGATCTACTGAAAATGTAACAGATCTACTGAAAATGTAACAGATCTACTGAAAGTGTGACAGATCTACTGAAAGTGTAACAGATCTACTGAAAGTGTAACAGATCTACTGAAAGTGTGACAGATCTACTGAAAGTGTAACAGATCTACTGAAAATGTGACAGATCTACTGAAAGTGTGACAGATCTACTGAAAGTGTAACAGATCTACTGAAAATGTGACAGATCTACTGAAAATGTGACAGATCTACTGAAAGTGTGACAGATCTACTGAAAGTGTGACAGATCTACTGAAAATGTGGCTAGTTGTTCTCAAATGGGATGTCAGCAGATCAAATTACCCTTCCTTCTTTTTTCATCTGTAAATTTGGGTCTAAATAAATAAATGTCAGCAATGTATCTGGAGCACTCGTTTGATAGTTTGACTGCATTGAGCGCTGCCGACCACATTTACCATGTCAGAGAGTTCAGAATGAAGGCCATCATGGACAGTCGGCCTTGGAGTGTCGCGAATCCAAGAACCTGCAGGGGGGTGTAACAAAAACACATCACCTTACAGACACTCCGCTGAAGAACCCCGTAAATACTCCATGAAGCCTGCGGTGACAGACAGACGCGCGCGGTGACAGACAGACAGACGCGCGCGGTGACCGACAGACAGACGCGCGCTGACCGACAGACAGACACGCGCGGTGACCGACAGACAGACGCGCGCAGTGACTCGCCTCATAGCTGAAGATCTGGTCCAGCGACCGGCTGTTCTGCACGAGGCCGTCCACGCCGGCCAGCCACAGGCCCAGGAAGCTGTAGTAGATGCACTGCATCAGGAGGATCTGAGACACGATGAGGACCGGGTCCCAGACGTAGCTCCGGAAATTACCCGCCATTCCCAACCAGGAGAGGGGCGGTGCACAGCTGACCAGAGCGCGCCCTGAGGCAGACCGACGCCGACCCCAATGTGCCAGTCACCCAGCTCCTACAACTGACAAAGCACACAAATTACTACGTGTAATAATAACCTCTATGCAACGCAACTCAATTTAGTACAGTTGGGTTAACGTTAATAACCAATGAACACAGGGAGCTTACACCAGTTGACTGATTTTATTTTCAGGGTCATAATTCCTTATGGAAACTAGATGAGAGGTGCATAAGAAAGAGAATACCCTTCCATGGTCGATTGGTATAAGAATGACAGATCCGAGTTCACATCAGAACAGAACGTAGGTAGGTAACGTGGTAAAATGGGCGTGACCACGAGGCCAAGGGTTCGATTCGCAGGTATGACGCTGCAACTTGAGCAAGGGTAACTAACGTTATTAAACACTATAACGTTATCAAGCCCGAGCATGTCTAAGGGCATCATATAATTCCCCATTATTCTTAGTGAGAAAAAAAATGAACGTGATTGCTATATCGGCAACGACGGCTTACTTCGATAAAATAATCAGCATATAGCAAGTTGGTAAGCAGACATGCATGTTAACTTGGGCAACAGTGCAGCTCGTTTAGACAGATCTGGCTGCTGACGCTAAACTAACGTTATAAGAACGTTTCCAACAAGCGGTGGCGATGAAGCAATGCAAGGCCAATGCTTTCTCTTTCTTTCAAGAAACACTGTAGAAACTTAAGCAGCTAGCCAACATATTAAATTAAATGATCGGACAGTAACGTTACGTGTCCTTATCGCATTAGCAAACCACTTTTTAAACTGGCTAACAAAGTCAACGAATTCAATCAATCACATAAACGTATTCGACTAAGTTAGTCTGTCCGCACCAACCACTGGCTATTACAGTTAGCCAACTAACGTTCCCAACACTCAGCTGATGTGACCCCACAAAGACAAACAAGGCGGCTCCAACATTAGATAAACTAATCTAGCTATCAATACAAGTAACGTTAAAGTAGCGAACATTAGCACGCTATGTTACTTAGCTAGCTAAGCTATCACTTGGTTAGCTACTTACATTTGCGCTAGCAATCTCTTTCTAAAACGTTGCTGTGTGAAATAGAGCAATCAGAATCAATCCGTTTCCCTGTTTAAATCTAATAGGCATGAAAATGAGGAGCTGATTTACAGGCATCAGTCGATAAATAAACCTTCGCTGCGTGGAATAGAAAGATATTCAAAATCCACAACAACAAACGAGACCTGACACGATAAAGTTGTGGCAAATTAAAAGTGAGCATGGCGTCAGCCAATACTGCCCTGCGATTGGATAACCTTTAACCTTTAACCTTTAACCTTTGTTCACAGGAACTCGTCTCACGGACAACCATAGACGAATAGATCTAAAGCAGGGGTCTTCAACCTTTTTCAGCCTAAGGACCCCCTTGGCCGATAGAAACAGAGCGGGGACCCCCAGATATAAAAAATAAAAATAAAACAAGTGGTTGCATCATGGGAATCATTCTTTTTTTATATAGTTTTTGTCAACAAAAGTAGCTTATTATTGCCTATTAATGCTTTGAATTTACTCATTATATTTTTTTTGTCGAAAATACATTTAAAAATTGTTAGATTTAATTTTTTAAAAATCCCACAAAAATTGGGGGACCCCCTGCAGTACCTCCGCGGACCCCCTAGGGGTCGCGGACCCCCTGTTGAAGATCCCTGATCTAAAGTATTGTTTATGATTCAGTAAATTCTCTGTCCGTCATGTAACTTGAAGAAGTGTGTTAAAAGAAAATGGCCTAATTTTCTAATCTTAATGGAATAATAATAATAATAATAATAATAATAATAATAATAATAATACTGTTACTACTACTACTACTACAACTAATAATAATAATAATAATAATAATAATAATAATAATTAATAATACTAATACTACTACTACTACTACTACAACTAATAATAATAATAATAATAATAATAATAAATCTTTCTGAAGTAGTTCTGTTTAGATGTCTTCCTTGCCCAAAGGTAAAATGGCAATACCTGACGTGAAATTTTTACATGCAGAAGGTATTGTTCTGCATGCCTAAACCACCACACCACACATCTGGTTAACAGCCTATTATCAACATAATTACATGAGCGAACTATGAATATACAAAAACAAATAAAACAATACAACCTATTATTTAAAAAAATAACTAATTGGAAAGAAAAGACGCTTCATAGCAGGTGCAAGCTCACATACTCACCATCGCACCCTCTATGAATCTCTAGGTTGGTCTTCTCTATATCAGAGGCAAATAATGCACATGTTCTTATTTATTCTAAAGGTATTACTGGATAAACTACCTAATTAAAGCTAACTGAAATGCAAGAGCCTTTCTGCTGCTACTGGTGAGAGTGTTATTTACTTGATGAATCCTCATATATATATATACACACACACCTGTTGACAACGAGCCAAATCTTATCTCAGTTTTGACCCACTTGTATGGCAGAAATACCAATAATCACAAGGGTCAATGCGCTCTCCCTCCTCATCTGTAATTCACCGTCTATGCACCAGGGGGCACAATTGCCCAGCACATCAACCCTTTCATTTTATAATGAAGACGAACAGAGCTTCCTTTCCTTAAAGATGATGTCGCCTTTTTGTTCTCTTGACAATATCAGTAATATTAATAATAATAAAAGCTAAAAATAATAACAATAATTAAAAAAAATAAAATAAAATAAGTAATTATTATATTATATAAAACATAATAATAATAATAATAATAATAATAATAATATAAACCACAGCAAATTATGTTCATACAGTTATTTTTTTTAAATTGCTGATCATTTTTAAAGTGTCAGTGGCTCAGGGAATATAAAGTCTATTCAGTGCCTTTTAAGCTGATAATAGACGTATTATATTAATAGACTTAACAGCCGCTGAATACACCGTAGAATACATTTCTAACCAACATCAAACAAACAAAAAAAGTGTTTTGAGAATTATTGAATGTTCTTTTTTAGTACACAGTGCTAACACAGATATTGCTGTCCACACACATGGGTGGCAGAATGTCCTTAGAAGATCAGTTTATCACGTGGTTTTGTGATGCTGGTGAAATACTCTGCTCAAAGAAATTAAGGGAACACTTAATCAACACAGTATAACACCAAGTCAATTCAACTTCTGGGATATCGATCTGTCCAGTTAGGAAGCGTAAACTATTGTGAATCAATTTCACCTGCTTTGGTGCAAATGAAAGTGACAACAGATGGACAGGAGAGCAAGACAACAGCAAGACAACCCCCAAAAAGTAAATGGTTTTGCAGGTGGTGGCCACAGACCATTTCTCTCTCCTTATCCTTCCTGACTGATTTTTCTCTAGTTTTGCATTTTGCTAGTGCCCTTGTCACTACTGGTAGCATGAGGCAGTACCTGCAGCCTATTCAGGTTGCACAGGTAGTCCAGCTCCTCCAGGATGGCACATCCATACGTGCCGTCGCAAGAAGGTTTGCTGTGTCTCCCAGCACAGTATCAAGAGCGTGGAGGAGATACAGAGAGATGGGCCATTACACAAGGAGAGCTGGACAGGGCCGTAGAAGGGCAACAACCCAGCGGCAGGACCGGTATCTGCTCCTTTGTGCAAGGAGGAACAGGAGGAGCACAGCCAGAGCCCTACAAAATGACCTCCAGCGGGCTACTCGTGTGCATCTTTCTGACCAAACTGTCAGAAACAGACTCCATGAGGGTGGCATGAGGGCCCGACGTCCTGTAGTGGGACCTGTGCTCACAACCCAGCACCGTGCAGCTCGATTGACATTTGCCAGAGAACACCAGAATTGGCAGGTTCGCCATTGGCGAAGCAGGTTCACACTGAGCACATGTGACAGACGTGAAAGAGTCTGGAGACGCCGTGGCGAATGTTATGCTGCCTGCAACATCATCCAGCATGACCGGTTTGGTTTAATTGACTTGGTGTTATACTGTGATAATTAAGTGTTCCCTTAATTTTTTTGAGCAGTGTATATGCTATTTTAATAAATGCTATGTTTCTCATTATATATATGCTATGTTTCTCATTGTTTAAAAAAGTGGTTCATACCTAAGGCTTAGGACGTATTAATGATAAACTGAAACTGGTAAGTTCATGACTAGGTGTGGCCAAGGGGCTCCACAGAGTATGGGGTGGAGCCACTCTAATGTTTCGCTGTTGTTCTCTTGATTGGAAAGGTTATAGGAGGCTAGCCCTCTCTATCTCTTCTGCTGTGGGACATGCTTTTAAAACGTGGCCCTGATATGATGTAAATGAAGAGAATGAGAGAGAAGGGGGGGGGGCGGGGGGGTTCAGGAGAAGTGATCTCTCTGCTGACTGACAGGAGAGCAGCGTGGGACCTCCTCCTGGCTCCCCAGAGCTCAGGACACTCATCCAGTTCCAGGGTAAGGAGCCCAATGCTTCATTTCATCAGACATCCTCAGACGAGAGGCGTGGAAACTGCACACTGCCTTACGCTTAACCTGCTGGAAGCTACACATGAAATAGGTTGTTTATAATCAAGCCCATAACAGTCTATGAATGTGTGAAGCATGAGCTGTTCTGCAGCTCATTAAGGAAAGTCGGTAGGCTGGCCTGAGTTAATCAGTCACCGGTTTAGCCCGGTTCTGCCACGGTATCCCACAGGAGCCGGGGCTTTTTCGGCCTTGTGCGAGACCACGACCGTTTGAAGTGCCTGGCTTGTTGTGTTTGGCATAAACAGCTCTTAAGTATAGCCCAAGGCCCAAATCCTCCCAAGGAAGAGACCCAAAGCGTTTTCCTAATCCTTTGTCTTGTGTTGACGGACTCCATTACAAACGGCTGGCGGTTCTTATACTGAAAGCACGTTTCGGTACAGAAGCTTGGAACAGACCATCTCTTTTTCTGTGAGGGGGGGAAAGAGAGGTGTCTCATGAAAGATGGAGAAGAGATGCACACCTCCTCCTTCCACGAGTCGGGCCAAATTGTTCCTCCACCAGACTCTCTGGTCACAGTGTCTCCTTGGTCTCTTAACCCCAAACTGCTCTGCGACTCCCCCCCCTCCCCCCGAAAGGGTAGCTGCTCTGAGGAACTCCTTATCTGCTACTGTTCTTCTGTCTCATGTTTTTTTTTTGGCTGGTCGGTAAGAAAACCTCTCTTGCCCATCTGTCGAGAGGTCTGGAGCGTCGGGTCGGGCGCTGGGGTGGTCTGTTTTGGGGGAGGTGCTTGTAGCAGTGACCCCGGGATTCCTGGAGGTAGCCGATGCTGAGGGAAGGGGGTGAGTGATAGAGTGATGGGTGTGTGTGTATGTGTGTGTGTATATGTGTGTGTGTGTGTATGTGTGTATGTGTGTGCCTTCACAGCTGCAACTACATCGGCTAAGACTTCTTTTTTTCAGACTAAAATTAATGCATGTGTGTCTACTCCACGGAAACTCTTTTCCACCTTCTCCTCCCTGCTTACCCCCCCTCCACCCCCTTCACCTTCCTCCCTCTCTGCAGATGACTTCCTGACCCACTTTGAGGGGAAGGTGGCCATGATTCGCAACTCCTTCACACCTCAGGTGACACCCCACATCCCCAGTACCGAACCTATCGCCACGCTGTCGTCCTTCAAGACTCTGGAGGACGCAGATGTGCTCCAACTGGTGACGCACCATCGCGCGACCACCTGTCCGCTGGACCCCATCCCGTCAGCAGTCCTCCAGTCAATATCTGCTGAGCTCGTTCCATATCTGTCCACTATTATCAACACCTCCCTAACCTGTGGCCATGTCCCTGCTGTTTTTAAGACTGCCCGTGTATCCCCACTCCTAAAAAAACCTAGCTTAGACCCCTCTGATGTCAGGAACTACCGTCCTGTATCTCTTCTGCCCTTCCTGTCCAAAACTCTGGAACGAGCTGTCCATAACCAACTATCTGTTTTTCTCCACCAGAACAACCTGCTTGACCCCCATCAGTCCGGCTTCAGAACCGGACATTCCACAGAAACTGCTCTCCTGGCCGTGACTGAGGCGCTCTCCGCTGCCAGAGCCTCATCCCTCTCCTCTGTCCTGATTCTACTTGACCTGTCTGCAGCGTTCGACACGGTCAACCACAAACTCCTGATTTCCACACTTTCTGAGATGGGCATTTCTGGGACTGCCCTCTCCTGGTTTGTATCGTACCTCACTGATCGATCCTACCAAGTCTCTTGGAAGGGTTCTGTGTCTGCACCCCATCCCCTGTTTACAGGAGTCCCGCAGGGATCTGTATTGGGTCCTCTGCTGTTCTCCATCTATACTAAGTCTCTTGGTTCAGTAATCAATTCACATGGCTTCTCATACCATAGTTATGCTGACGATACTCAACTCTTCCTCTCTTTCCCTCCCTCTACCCAACAGGTGAAGGAGAGGATATCTGCTTGTCTGGCTGACATCTCTGAGTGGATGACTACCCATCACCTGAAGCTCAACCTGGACAAGACAGAGCTCCTCTTCATGCCACACAAAACCTCCCCGCTACTTGACCTCTCCATCACCGTTGACGGGACCGTGGTGGCTGCCTCCCGCTCTGCAAAGAACCTGGGGGTGGTCCTGGACGACCAGCTGAACTTCAAAGACCAGATCAGGGCGACGGCACGGTCCTGCAGGTTCCTCCTGTACAACATCAGGAGGATTCGACCGTACCTGACCACCTATTCCACCCAGCTTTTGGTCCAGACCATGGTCACCTCACGCCTTGACTACTGTAACTCCCTGCTCGCAAGCCTACCGGCCTGCGCCATCCTGCCTCTTCAACTGATTCAGAACGCAGCTGCCCGGCTTGTGTTCAACCTCCCGAAATTTTCACATGTCACCCCCCTGTTGAGGTCACTCCACTGGCTGCCAGTTGCAGCCAGGATCAGGTTCAAAGTTCTGACCCTGGCCTACACTGCAGCCAATAGGACAGGCCCTATCTACCTGCAGGACTTGATTCAGAACTATGTTCCTGCTCGACCGCTTCGCTCATCTACTGCAGGGCGACTTGCGCTTCCCCCCCTCCGTGTAAATGGTACTCGCTCGTCCCGACTGCGGAGCTTTTCCACCCTAGCTCCCCAGTGGTGGAACGAACTTCCCATTCCCCTACGTTCCATGCCAACCCTGCCTACTTTCCGTCGTGGCCTGAAAACGCACCTTTTCAGACTCCACCTGGACTAATACTTAGCTAGGACCTCATGGTTTGTGTTCTTGTTGAACTATGTACTCAGGATAGTCAAGTTTATAATGATTAGTATAGAATTGTATTAGAGCTGATTTACCCAGTTCACTGTGAACTGCATTGTGTTCATTACTAGGGATAGCTGCTACTGTATGTGAAAAATTGCTTTCTTATCTGTTCTGTAGTTACTTTGATGACCTTTCTGTATGCACTTACTGTACGTCGCTTTGGATAAAAGCGTCTGCTAAATGAATGTAATGTAATGTAATGTATATGTGTGTATGTATGTGTGTGTATGTGTGTGTGTATGTGTGTGTGTGTGTATGTGTGTGTATATGTGTGTATGTGTGTGTATGTGTGTGTGTGGGGGGGGGGGGGAGGGGTGGTTAAACACCTCTCTCTCTCTCATTAAGTCCTATTAAGTAATAACTTGTTCACTCTATTATAGGTAGAAAAGTAGTCACATCATGACTCCATGTCGATCAGCTTGCAGCCCTGACAGGTTGACAAATTGTTTGGGGGTGGGCTGTTTTAAAAAAACAGTTTTAAAATATGACTGCAGAATAAATGTGTAAACAAGCACTTCACAGTAAGAGTTAGTCCACAGCTTTTAATGAACCATTTTTATTATTCTATTATACTTGACCTTTAAAAAAGAACCTTATATACAAATCATAGGGAAGGCAGAGGGCAAACTGTAATAGACACATGCAAAGTCCAAAAGCAACGCATAGCACTTTATTACATACAGGCGACACATGAACATTCAGGAAAAGATGAGAAAGGAAACACAAAGGACAAATGTACACCCCGATGCCCCACATATGCAGAAGATCCCAACGTCTGTACTCTGCGTCCGTCTGTCTGCGCGGGCCCCGGCGCTCTCCAGGCAGGTCCCGGCGCTGTCGGGACCTCCCGTGGAGTATTTCATAAATTAAGCGATAGTCCCCTTGAGTGGGTAAAGGCCGTGTGATCAATGACGCTCATGGATTTTGTGTCAGGCCGTGTCTGAGTGACTCGCTACAGATGGTCTGGCTCTCTCTCCTGGCCTCAAAACGTTTTCCACTATCCCCTGTTCATCCCCCGTTCATCGCACAGATGTAGTTTGACGCTGAGGCGGGAGCAGAAAGGACATTTCACATTGAAAAAAGACTCAAATTAAACAGTCTAGTGTGAGACGTACGCTGCCTGTGTGGTCCCATGGATATGACAGAGAGCGCACTGAACTAATGATCATAATTATTCCATTATTAGATGCGCTTTTTATCCTTACGGTTGTTCCACAGGATCGAGTAAAGAAAAGGAAGATCCCGCCTGTACTCTGATCCAATTCAAGATCTCACGCTCATTTTTAAAACCATTTCTGCACCTTTTATTTTCCCAACAAATGTGCCTTTTTGGGTTACAGATACGCACCTCCACCTCCCCCTTTCACAAGAGAAGCACTGCAGCTGAAATGCGCGCACTATTCCAATGCGTGTGCCTGGAAGGCTGTGCAGTACTACAGGACAGCGCTAATGCTAACTGGAGAAGCTGCGTACCTAGCGCGAAGGGTAACGGACGTGTCATTGGGAAGGTAGCTGTAACCGGAGGGATCCCGGCTGATTTAAACCCACTCTAACCCCAAGCGGGAAGCGGTGTGTTCGAGCACAGCGGACTCGCGGTAAGAGTCAGCTGATGACATAGCCAAGGCCTTGGAGAGGACCCTCACTGTTCGAGCCACTCAGGAGCCACAGTATCTCTGAAGGACTGTTGCTTCCAGTGAATTCATTCTGAAAATTAGACTGGTTCTGAAAATTAAATATTCACAATGGCACTTTTACGAGATGATTTCATAGTGTTCCTTGACTAAATAACATTCATATTTTCATTACACAATCAGCCATGGCAGTGGCATTCAGCCATCATAACAGGCACATTTCCCCTGTTTCCCCTTGTGTCTGTGTTGAGGAGCTGTTTAGAGAGCTCTCTGGTCTTAGTTTCACCTATTCCAGAAACAGCAAAACACACACAACATTCCCCTTTTCTCATCCGACACATCTGTCTTACAGGTTTAAAAATATGAAGCATGGACCGTGGACAACAGAAAATAAGTCCACTGACTATTCCAACAGCAAACCCCCCCCAGACCCCTTTATTGTGAATTCATGACAATGTGAGAAGATTCAGAACAGCTTTATGTACCATGCCACATTCTCCTTCAGTCCCGAGGAGAGGACTGGACAATGTGAGAGGATTCAGAACAGCTTTATGTACCATGCCACATTCTCCTTCAGTCCCGAGGAGAGGACTGGACAAGATGAACACCAAGGTGACCCAGACCGATGGAGACTTCTTAATGACCGCATTCAACCAACCGAGGCCAAGTGTGGGAGCTCCGTCATCTTCTGCCCTCTTGAATCAAGCGAAACAGCCCCCCCCTATTACCCAGGATTCCTTTCAAGCAGACCACGAAACAAAAACGAAACAAAACAAAACCAAAAAAAAACAGAAACTGGTTTTCCTCATCAAAGGTCCTTGTTCTGAATTCTCTCTAATTGAACACAGGATGTGTGTCCTACAGAAGAAGTTTTTAAAAAAGTATTATTGACACTGAGGCCTGGGGGGGGGGGGGGGGGGCGGGGGGGACTGGGGTCTCAATAATATTGCGATTCCCTGCTCCTCCCTTTTCTGTGTTGGCGGTTTAGGTGTGGGGGGGGGGGGGGGGGGCCTCGCCGGTCCACTGATTGGTTGGAAAGACACCGGCAGGAAGAGGAAATGGAGGTAGGGCAGCTGGCGCCACCTAGAGGTAGTCCAGCTCCAGTGCATGGCTAAGGGCCTCCAGGTCCGGCCGACAGGATACCCTCCAGAACGGCATGTTCTTCTGCATCAGACAGAGGTTAGGAAGATGAGTGTCAGGTAGTGTAGCGCTGTGCAAAGCCCACTACAGCACAAAGGCCAAAGACACAAGAAACGTGCCATGTACACAAATATGAGCATAATTATGCCAGTTAACCTGTGTGTGTCAGCACGGAAGTAAAAGGGGGAGTTTGGCTCTACCTTCTTTGCAACGGTCTCCTCTTCCACTCCATCGCCCACCACCACGTACACTGCCCGTCGGCCGAACCGCTGAGCCACGCGCTCGAAGCAGCTCTCCTTCCCTGCCGTGAACCAGAGAGGACCACAAACACATGACCACAGACAGCAAACACAAAGCACTGGAAAAGAGCCGAGGTGTAAAATCCAGGGGTCAGAAGGTAATAATCCTGTCATGTGTTTCTTCCACCCATGAACTCTGCCAGCTGATTTCACTAATTAGTTCTACCTCCTGGCTGAAGAATTGTGCTAAATAGCAAATACAGGTGATTGGAACAAAATACTGGGGAAGACTCTTACTTTCTGAACCTGGATTTTACACCTGTGGAAAACAGGTGGCATGCTTATGGACAGGTAAATACACAATGCTAGCTCTATGACAGGGGAATTCATATTGGAGCTCATAATCTGAGTATACCCTCAGATTTTCAGTGAAGTACAGTTAAAAAATAGCAGTACAACATCAGTAACCTGATGAACCACTGTTATTAGTAGTAGTGATATTTCTGCATGGCAAATAATTTACTTGTAGATGTAGTAGTGTAATAGAAAAACAACAGACCCAACTGTCATGACATACACGCTGCTTGGTCTGAGTAATTCACTCATTCATTGAAAGGGGCGTGTTCAAAATAATAGCAGTGTGGAGTTTATTTAGAGAATTAATTAATTCTGTGAAAAAACAGGTGTCATTAATTGTCCTTTATTAAGGAAGAAGGGAAGCAAATGTTTCACACATTGTTATAAAATATATTTCCTTCTGAATTGCTAAGTAAAATGGGCCATTCCAAACATTGTTCGGAGGAACAACGTAATTTGATTAAAAAGTTGATTGGAGAGGGGAAAACGTATAAAGAAGTGCAGCAAATTATAGGATGCTCAGCTAAAAATATCTCAAATGCTTTAAAATGGCAACAAAACCTGAAACACGCAGAAGAAAACGAGCAACTACTGTTAAAACGGATCGAAGAATAGTCAGAATGGCAAAGATTCAGCCAATCCAGCCAGCTCAATCCCCCGACCTCAACCCCATTGAAAACTTGTGGGGTGACATTAAAAATGCAGTTTCTGAAGCAAAACCCAAAAATTCACAGGAACTGTGGAATGTAGTTTGTTCATCCTGGGCTGAAATACCTGTTTCTAGGTGCCAGAAGTTGGTTGACTCGATGCAACGCAGATGCGCAGCAGTTATCAAAAACAATGGTTATGCAACTAAATATTAGTTCAGTAATTTAAAGTGAAGTTAAATCTTGAAAAATTTCTTGTGTTTGAGTTTGAAGAGAAAAATGTCGACACTGCTATTTTTTTGAACAGATTAATATTCCTTTTCTTTGCTTCCTGTAAAAGAATAACGCAGACTTGATAAAATTTGTTAATGCTTTGATTTGGAATTGAATGTGTAATGTTTCCACTACATTTGAAATATGGAACTAAAAGCTATTAAAAAATATTTGCACTGTATTAACGTTTTTTAACGCACTGCTATTTATTTGAACACCACTGTACATATATAAATAGTGTATCCAATCCAGGCAGTTTGCTATGCTATGCCTATACATGCAAGTTTGTTTTTACATAAAATAAAAAGTAAAGCATAATTGACACTCACATATTGTGGTATCACATACACTGCAGGTTGTCATGACAACTCTGAGTATAAAAGTGAACACATATATAATTGCACATGTTTTTTTTCTTCACCCTGTAACTCACTGTAACTGACCTGTCTTTGTGGCGCTGTAGATATTCTCTATGGGGAAAGCCGCGCCCAAGCCGTACAGCAGGACCTTGGACAGGGCAGGGATTAGCTGGGTTGTGGTGACCAGCACGTTCACACAGTTCGGCCTGAAAAAACACAACCAAATGTTTTACTTTTCATTATTATTTCATTTTTATCACATTTATACAGAACTGCACATTTATGAGTGCTCCCATCACTTATTAGAGCTCTGGTCACCTTTTCAAAAAGTACTAATGGCCAAAGTAAGCCTCTCTGGACATACAGAGACTGAGTTATTTCAGCTATATGCACAAGCATGCAGATACAATGAGTGTGAAAGCAGCCATAGTGGACAGGGGGGTAGAGAACAGGGATCATATTCGGTCATGGCAAATGAGTGCTCAGTTCCGTCTCACCTGGAGTTAATGAGTGCTCAGTTCTGTCTCACCTGGAGTTAATGAGTGCTCAGTTCCGTCTCACCTGGAGTTAATGAGTGCTCAGTTCTGTCTCACCTGGAGTTAATGAGTGCTCAGTTCTGTCTCACCTGGAGTTAATGAGTGCTCAGTTCCGTCTCACCTGGAGTTAATGAGTGCTCAGTTCCGTCTCACCTGGAGTTAATGAGTGCTCAGTTCTGTCGCACCTGGAGTTAATGAGTGCTCAGTTCTGTCGCACCTGGAGTTAATGAGTGCTCAGTTCTGTCTCACCTGGAGTTAATGAGTGCTCAGTTCCGTCTCACCTGGAGTTAATGAGTGCTCAGTTCTGTCTCACCTGGAGTTAATGAGTGCTCAGTTCTGTCTCACCTGGAGTTAATGAGTGCTCAGTTCTGTCGCACCTGGAGTTAATGAGTGCTCAGTTCTGTCTCACCTGGAGTTAATGAGTGCGAGGGCCCTCAGGGCCTGAGTGAGCCACAGGTCTGTCAGAACCTCCATCTCCCTCCGCAGCTGGAGCCACTCCTCCCGCTTAGGACTGCCTACCAAACCTGCCAATCACAGCACAGAATGATACAGCCACCCGCAGAACTGCCAATCATAGCACAGGATGCTACAGTACATCCATCTGCAGAACTGCAAATCACATCACGGAATGGTACATCCGTTCGCAAAACTGCCAATCACATCACAGAATGATGCATCCACCCACAGAACTGCCAATCGCATCACAGAATGGTACATCCATATGCAGCACTTCCAATCACAGCACAGAAGAAAACAATCTGCAGTAGAACTGTTACGAGCCACATCTGTTCCTTACAATGAGCTTTAATTAGACAAAAACATACAGCCATTTCTATCAAATATACTCCCAAAGATTGCCTGTCACGTATTTAGTCTTCTTGTTTCTAAAATGCGCAGGCTCCTGTCTGTACCTACCTCCCACATTGTTCTTGTAGGTGTTGTATATCTCCTTGACCCGACGATAGCGGAAAGCCAGTTTCCGCATCCAGTCCACCCCTCCGTGAACCCCTGAGCCCAGGCACAACGTGGCGCCCCCTGCGGGGCTATGGAAGCCGTCTGCACCAAAGTTGTACGTGCTGCAGAGAGGCAAGAGAACCGGCCATGATGGATCATCACTACAATTACAAACTATTAATCAACCTTCAGTCACTTCCAGTCATATCCATATTTGTCAGTTTATTTATTTAGAAAAATATTTTATGGCTTTTTCAGCTTCAATGGACACCACAGTGCAGAGACAGGAAGATTTGGGAGTGAGATAGAGGGAGAGACACGCGACAAAGGTCGCACGGTCGGAACTCGAACCGCCAAAGTTGCAGCCCGCAATGAGTCCGTGGACAGTGCTCCACAGGCCCAATTCGTCAATTTAAAAAAAAATCATAGGCGTACGGTAGTGGGTCTTGTGTTTGTAGTACCTTCTAATAATTACAGTATAAAGCCCAACTTGAAAAACAAACCAGCATGAAATATTAAATATATATATAATATATAATATAATATATATAATAAGGCACTCTAAGAAAATCGGCCATCCAACAATATGTAGCGTCAGCAGTGGTTTCTGTACTTTTTTGGTGGCAGAACCACAGCAAACAGAAACAGCTGGAGACCCGAGCGGTGAAGAGGGAAGACAAAATGGTGGCAAGCCGGGAGCACCAACAGCAGCAAACATGGCCGTTGGAAAGAGCCAGGTGACCCATCCTTAAGGGAGTGACAGTAAGGGAATATCCAGGCAGCTTAGCTTAAACAATGTGCGTCCCAGGGCTAATATCCACCTGTAGAATTCAGGTGACATTCCTTCTTCAAGGGTATAACCGTGCAAATCAAACCCCTCTCAACCAAATTGGCAAAGTAACTACCTCGAACAATATAAAGTAAAAAAAAACACATAACTTTGATTTGTAGCCATTTGCTTTTTATCTGACTGCTCTGGACACAGTTTTATTGGCACATTAAGAACGGACCTTGAAAAGACGGCCCACAGCATTTATGTAATGAAAAAATACACCTAAAACCGATATTTGATGAATTTATCTGGATGACAAAATACTGCATCACAGACGTGCCCTTAATCTTAATGTATGAATGTTCAATACATAATATGAATAATAGCAAGGAACCAAAGTCATTATCCTGGCGAATCCTTCACTTTTAGCCCTGTCGCCATGTGAGCTGCAGTGGGGTACAGACAGCCTGTGAGCTGCAGTGGGGTACAGACAGCCTGTGAGCTGCAGTGGGGTACAGACAGCCTGTGAGCTGCAGTGGGGTACAGACAGCCTGTGAGCTGCAGTGGGGTACAGCCAGCCTGTGAGCTACAGTGGGGTACAGCCAGACCCTGTGAGCTGCAGTGGGGTACAGACAGCCTGTGAGCTTCAGTGGGGTACAGACAGCCTGTGAGCTGCAGTGGGGTACAGCCAGTCTGTGAGCTGCAGTGGGGTACAGACAGCCTGTGAGCTGCAGTGGGGTACAGACAGCCTGTGAGCTGCAGTGGGGTACAGACAGGCCCTGTGAGCTGCAGTGGGGTACAGCCAGACCCTGTGAGCTGCAGTGGGGTACAGACAGCCTGTGAGCTTCAGTGGGGTACAGACAGCCTGTGAGCTGCAGTGGGGTACAGACAGCCTGTGAGCTGCAGTGGGGTACAGACAGCCTGTGAGCTGCAGTGGGGTACAGACAGCCTGTGAGCTGCAGTGGGGTACAGACAGCCTGTGAGCTGCAGTGGGGTACAGACAGCCTGTGAGCTGCAGTGGGGTACAGACAGCCTGTGAGCTGCAGTGGGGTCCAGTCAGCCTGTGAGCTGCACTGGGGTACAGCCAGCCTGTGAGCTGCACTGGGGTACAGACAGTCTGTGAGCTGCAGTGGGGTACAGACAGCCTGTGAGCTGCAGTGGGGTACAGCCAGCCTGTGAGCTGCAGTGGGGTACAGCCAGCCTGTGAGCTGCAGTGGGGTACAGCCAGCCTGTGAGCTGCAGTGGGGTACAGACAGCCTGTGAGCTACAGTGGGGTACAGACAGCCTGTGAGCTACAGTGGGGTACAGACAGCCTGTGAGCTACAGTGGGGTACAGACAGCCTGAGAGCTGCAGTGGGGTACAGACAGCCTGAGAGCTGCAGTGGGGTACAGACAGGGTAACTCTGGAAGCTGCATACCTCAAGTCCTGCCCATTGTCATCCGATGCCACGTCGTCAATATGAACTTGGTCGCATTCCTGAGAAATAAAGGAACAAGGATATATTAGAGAGAGAGAGAGAGAGAGAGGGATCTATTTCAGCTGTGCATGAACAGGTTTCACTGAGCGGTGCCTCAGGGAGAGAGAGAGAGAGAGAGAGGAAGAGAGAGGGGGAGGGAGAGAGCGATAGAGAGAGAGAGGGCGGGGGAAAAGAGAGAGAAAGAGAGAGAGAGGGAGGAAATATGTTGTAGAGGCCCAAGACATTGAGGCGCCATAATTAGGGCAAGGTGACAGCTCACCATCTCCACCTGACGCCACCGGGTGCTAATGTAAACACAGACACACTGCAAATCAGCTGTCACTTTTGCCATTAATCATAGCACAGAACAACAAAACACTCCAAGGTGCTCCGTTCTGGGATGTGATCCCGTAAAAAAAGGCTTGGCAACAGTGTACAGTGGCATACGGTTTATCTGGATCAGAGGGCGTGTAAGTTTGCATCCCTGATGGACACAGCTCTTACATGTTTGATTAAATGCTTACTGTAGTCAAATTCAGTTACATGACAAGGTTATATAAGACCTGTCAGCTGGCATGAGGAAGGACATTGAAGCAAACTCAGCTCGTCTTTATTCGTGGTTTGATATTCGTCGTTGCTCATAATACACACACACACACACACACACACACACACACACACACACTGTTGACTCCTCCTGTCTGAAATGGTCTCCTGAAGTGAGACAATGTCTCTGCTTTTCTCATTCCGCGCTACCTTTCTAAATCCCCCTCCACCCTCTCCGTCTCGCTGCTGTACCACCATGACAGTGCCTGCTATCATCTTTCAGGCAACCTGAGACAGACCAAGATGTGACTTCATCTGGCTTGTCAGACGCATGGACCCTCAGCCTCCCAGCCACAGCCCCGCCCCTGGATACTTCGCCCCAGCTCCACTGCTTAAACCCCAGCTGCTACACCCAATGCTAATCTGCTACGCCAGTGCTAATGCTGCTACACCCAGTGCTAATGCTGCTACACCCAGTGCTAATACTGCTACACCCAGTGCTAATACTGCTACACCCAGTGCTAATGCTGTTACACCCAGTGCTAATGCTGTTACACCCAGTGCTAATTCTGCTACACCCAGTGCTAATGCTGCTACACCCAGTGCTAATACTGCTACACCCAGTGCTAATGCTGCTACACCCAGCGCTAATACTGCTACACCCAGTGCTAATACTGCTACACCCAGTGCTAATGCTGCTACACCCAGTGCTAATGCTGATACACCCAGCGCTAATACTGCTACACCCAGTGCTAATGCTGCTGCACTCAGTGCTAATGCTAACACAAGTGTATCCTACAATAGATAGAAAGTCTGCTATATAAATGGATAAACTATTACAACTTTAAAATACATACATAATACCACATAGTTTAAAGGGTAACTAAACAAGCTGTTTTAGAGTGACCACGCCTCCGTTTGCGGTTCAAAAAATGCCAAGATTGGGAAAAGATACTCATGAAAGGGTTGGGCTGGAGTTAGCAAGCTACGCCGTTTTTTTCACGTGTATGCTCATTCACAGCCATAATTAGTTTTTTTTGAGCCGCTGAGCCTGGAGCAGCGGCCATGGCAGAGGCCGGAGAACTGGACAATGTAGGCTAGTTATAAACTTAGCTCTCATCTTAATTTAGATCATTTTCTAGTAACAGTTAATGTTATTAAAGACTGCTAAGTTAGCCATGAATTAATTTACAATGACACTTGCTTCGCTAAATTGAGTCATTAAAACTTCAAGGAACATTATCTGATTTCGGTCAAAACCGCATAAACATGAACATTGTCCAGTCATAACCATTTAACTGTTAGCTAAGTTAACTAACGTAGGTATCTTGTAGGCTACTGTGTCTTTGTGGTTCCTTAAAGTGCATTTTTTAGATACATTACATTACATTATAGACATTTAGCAGACGCTCTTATCCAGAGCGACGTACATAGTGCATTTCCGAACTAGTAGTAGATCAGTCCTGCTACTTGCTTTTTCATAGTGTAAGGTGGAAGGGTGTAGCCAGTTGGTGTGACATCACATGTACTGCCATGTCACATATACTGTACAACAGCCAATAGTAAATTACAACTGCAATAGCCTACATTTCACCATTGTGGCACTAGTTAGCCAAAATACACTACTCTTCCTAAATGATGCTACGCATTGCGATGAAATGTCGTGATTTGCAACAGGATCAATCTCTAGCACATGGATATGTCCAAATATATCAGTAATCAGCTAAAAAAAGTGGTTTTAGGGTTTACTTACCCTTTAAAGAATACATACTTGTTTATTACACAATATGCATGAAAGGGCATGTATTAAAGTGGTACAATTGCTATAATTTATTGAAAAAAATATTTTGCATTTGCAATATTTTTTATAAATATATTTTTTCCTTGCCACTGTCACCAGGGCTTGCTCTTGTGGGGGTTAAGGCCAAGGTTTTCTGTGAAGCGTATTGTGACAACTGTTTGTAAAATGCGCTATATAACTAGATTTTGATTCGATTTTGATAATATTATAATGACATATATAAAATGCATATATATAAATATTATATATATATATTTTTTCTTTTTAAAAACTATTCTTAAGAGTTCTCACAATGCGTGATAATACAAATGTTAATAGATCCGTGAAATATTAAATGAAATGTGTAAAAATACTGCATGTACCACGTTGTTATTGTATGTGACGGCTACATCAGCATGTGTTTCTCCATGACTGCCAGAGAAGCCCAGATATTCAACAATGCGCTTCAACACTCTGAACTTTCCCAATGCCAAGCTCTTAATCTCTCCTGTGTTATTTTCCTTTATGGGCAAACCCCTGCTCAGCCAACAGGTCTGAATGGAGATTACATAAATTATACAGCTGCTTTCAATATCGAGTGGTGAGAGGAGGCCATGACTACAAGCACGACAAATTACGGACACAAAAAAAGCCATCATTACAAACTGCCTTTAAAATTACCCAGTCAGCCCCCTTTCCTATACCTGTTCCTCCCCATGACAAATTCCCTTTTCAGGTAAAGACACACACCTGTGATTACCAACTCAGACCTTGTTTTTCTATTCTGGGTTTAAGGTGCGTTTAATCCCTTTCTTTGTGTGTACAAGGCCAAGGAATGCAAAAGAAAAAGTGTTTCTCAATCGGCCCACTTCGCACCGCTCTGCCGCTTCTCACACGAACTCTCTGCCCAATATGACCGCATGTCCTGTTCCCTCCTTAGACTTAAATTAAACGAAGCTTAACTCTCTGCCCAATATGACCGCATGTCCTGTTCCCTCCTTAGACTTAAATTAAACGAAGCTTAACTCTCTGCCCAATATGACCGCATGTCCCGTTCCCTCCTTAGACTTAAATTAAACGAAGCTTAACTCTCTGCCCAATATGACCGCATGTCCTGTTCCCTCCTTAGACTTAAATTAAACGAAGCTTAACTCTCTGCCCAATATGACCGCATGTCCTGTTCCCTCCTTAGACTTAAATTAAACGAAGCTTAACTCTCTGCCCAATATGACCGCATGTCCTGTTCCCTCCTTAGACTTAAATTAAACGAAGCTTAACTCTCTGCCCAATATGACCGCATGTCCTGTTCCCTCCTTAGACTTAAATTAAACGAAGCTTAACTCTCTGCCCAATATGACCGCGTGTCCTGTTCCCTCCTTAGACTTAAATTAAACAAAGCTTAACTCTCTGCCCAATATGACCGCGTGTCCTGTTCCCTCCTTAGACTTAAATTAAACGAAGCTTAACTCTCTGCCCAATATGACCGCATGTCCTGTTCCCTCCTTAGACTTAAATTAAACGAAGCTTAACTCTCTGCCCAATATGACCGCATGTCCTGTTCCCTCCTTAGACTTAAATTAAACGAAGCTTAACTCTCTGCCCAATATGACCGCATGTCCTGTTCCCTCCTTAGACTTAAATTAAACGAAGCTTAACTCTCTGCCCAATATGACCGCGTGTCCTGTTCCCTCCTTAGACTTAAATTAAACGAAGCTTTTGTTACCTCATTCTTTACGCAGGATTTTACGTTTGTTTTAGCGATCACAAAACTCATAATGCAGGATATGAAAAAAGTAGCATGTGCTGAAATTTATCATTCAAATTCATGGAGAAAGATATAAGAGCCGTGTGTATTGCAGAAAGATATAAGAGCCGTGTGTATTGCAGAAAGATATAAGAGCCGTGTGTATTGCCCTGGAGTAGGTGAAGATGTGACTTAACCACAATTAGGATTTACAAGTATTATACTAACTTTTACTAATGCTAACTTTTTGGGCTCACTTTATGACAAATCTCTTTTACACTGGAACCAGTGTGAACAGCTCACTCAAATATATGTAAAGAATGTCCATTATATAACAGCCACCGCAAGTCAGCGGTACACGTGTGTTCTGCGACAATATGATATATAGGCTGTGCCGCAGAGCAAAGGAAGAGTGAGAAATACTTTATCTCAAAATGCAATAACATGGCACGTGTTTTTATCACATATGGCATTAAGTTTATTTATATACCACACTGTTTATTTTATGACCTCATCCCTCTCCTTTCTCCTTATTGTTAATGATGTTCAAAAGCACTGTGCCCTTTGCTTCAAGTAAGTGTGTGTGTGTGTGTGTGTGTGTGTGTGTGTGCCTGTGTGTATATATATATCTATATGTGTGTGCGCACGTGCATGTGTATGTGTGTTTGTTCTGTGTGTGCGCATGTGCATGTGTGCTTGTGTGTGTGTGTGTTTGTGTGTGTGTGTGTGCCTGTGTGTGTATATATATATCTATATGTGTGTGCACACGTGCATGTGTATGTGTGTTTGTTCTGTGTGTGCGCATGTGCATGTGTGTTTGTGTGTGTGCTTGTGTGTGTGTGTGTGTGCATCTGTGTCCTCACCTCCAGGTCGTTGAAGAACAGGCGTGAGTCGGCCAGGTTAAAGATCATCTCCTCCATCCACAGGCCTAGAGACACGGCCTTAGCAGAGTCCTGACAGGAAGTGGCAGACACAGCAGGGTCAGTGCGTATCTCACAGAAATAAGAACATCTTTTCCGATTATATAACTGTCAGCTTCTCCACTGTGACAGGCTGACTTTAGTCTGATAAAAATCTGAGATTTTGGAGACAGATGTCACAGCCTGCAGGGTTTCGCTCTAGGGGAATGGAAAAAGACTAGCGCAGAACAGACTAAGCAGAACAAGCGCTAATGTAAATCTCTTAATGCACAGAGATGACGCCGGGACTCGCTGTGGTTAACGATTACACCGCGCTGCCCTGCCACCACGGCAGGTAGCTGCTGGAGAGGTTGCATTTTTTGGCAACCTGACAAGGCGGTGGAGTCAGCCAGAGGTGAGTGTCAGATTAGCGCTGCGGGGTTGACAGCCTGCATCCCTCCTATCGATTAACAGAGAACGGAGTCATTGTGAGGGCGGTGGGGTGGGGGAGGGGGGGGCGGTGTTGTAGGAGTGGAGGGAGAGAGGGGGGTGGGGAGGGTTGGTTTTAATTGGGATAATTACCCAGAATCTCCTGCCAAAGAGTGACACCCTTATTGCTGGGGCCGGAGAATTTGATAAAAGTAGCCCAGGTTCATCTTCCAGAACAGGAGGTAAAGCTTTTCACTCATTTTTCTCCTTAAATGGGATTATTTTTGGCGAAGAGGACTCGCAGACAAAATGGCTGCCGGAGGAGAGAGAAAATGTCACTCTTTGATGAATCAGGTACCATTTGTCTTTTAGCGAGGAGTCAGTCTGACTTCAGCACTCTCGACTCTTCACTGGCAATGAAAATAAAAGCTTTTTTTCCGCTCCGAGACTCAAAGCTCACTTTTGCCACGGCCAAACACTTGTTTACCATGACGGGGCTCTTACAGTATTGTTAAGGGAAGGGGGCGGAGAGTTCCACAGCCGATACGGAATTGGGGGAAAAAAGATGATGTTCCTTTAAAGACAGAAACCTGAACTAAAACAAACAGAGCTCCTTGTCTGGCGGTCGACGGCATTGTTGTGCAGTAAATTAAATCCACCCGGCCTCATTTTAGCTCCAAAGGCTCCTGACTTAAATAATCGAACGGCGAAACTTTTTTGCTAATATTTTTCATTACCGTTTTGTGTTTTTTGTACGCAAATGGTTTTTGGACGTCTGAGGTTTGATGTCAGAGCGTGTCGGATTGAGGCTCCCGGGCTCAGCAGCGGAACCTTGTGGGAGGGGCGAGGGATTTGGCACATGAGCCAATATCATCCACCCACGAACCCCCCCCCCTCCCCCTGACCAAAAGGAAAAAAAACAACACAGCTCTTAGATGGCCGTGCACTGTTTCCCGAACATCCATTCGCGTCGTGTCAAACCAGCGAGGGATCGTGGGAATTCAAAACATTTCCAAGGCCAAGAAAAAGAAATGGGTCTATTGTTCTCTCATCAGCTGCCCGAGAACATTGCATAAGGGGTCATCGGCTGTCAATCAAACAGTACAGGATGGGGAGGACAAATAGCTAACTGCTAATCCTCGTGGGGAGGGGGACAGGGGGCGTGAGCAAGATAGAAAATAAGCTATTTATGCACGCAATCCACCATTTATGTAAAATTCCACAGCAGTACAAACTGTTCGCATTCAGTTTAATGATTATTATTTGGTTTAATGAAAAAGTATTCTAAAAAAAGAAAATAAAACACAAAATGCACTCTCAGAGTCTGTAAGAAGAGTGTCTGGAAGAGCCGATGTTGAGAGAGGAGAGAGAGCGAAGAGGACACGGGGAAACCTGATGGCAGAGGGGGGACTGTACCTTGCCGAATCTTGTGGCGAACGTCCCCGTGAGCAATGAGTGGAAGACGATTATGGTCTCATCCAGGTCCCAAACAAACACACGCTGCGGAGGGAACACACGCATGTCCCATTAGCCTCTTAGCACACATGTCCCATTAGCACGTTAGCACGCATGTCCCATTAGCCTCTTAGCACACATGTCCCATTAGCACGTTAGCACGCATGTCCCATTAGCCTCTTAGCACACATGGCCCATTAGCACGTTAGCACGCATGTCCCATTAGTCTCTTAGAACGCATGTCCCATTAGCACGTTAGCACGCATGTCCCATTAGTCTCTTAGCACGCATGTCCCATTAGCCGTTAGCCCGTTAGCCTAATGCAGGGCTATCTCACTGTGTTAGCCTAGTGCACAGTGCTGCAACAGTACTGTTAGCCTAGCGTGCAGTGCCTCCCTCACACTTTGGACTTTTCACTGGGGTCAGGGAACTCTGTCTCAGTGTCTGACTCTCTTTATTTATCCACTGGGGTCAGGGAACTCTGTCTCAGTGTCTGACTCTCTTTATTTATCCACTGGGGTCAGGGAACTCTGTCTCAGTGTCTGACTCTCTTTATTTATCCACTGGGGTCAGGGAACTCTGTCTCAGTGTCTGACTCTCTTTATTTATCCACTGGGGTCAGGGAACTCTGTCTCAGTGTCTGACTCTCTTTATTTATCCACTGGGGTCAGGGAACTCTGTCTCAGTGTCTGACTCTCTTTATTTATCCACTGGGGTCAGGGAACTCTGTCTCAGTGTCTGACTCTCTTTATTTATCAAACTGTCCCCTCTGGCAAACTCCTGTGAGGTGTTTATCTGCTGCCAAATCAGAGCACTCCTTAATTTACCATGGTTTTTTCCTCTTAAAACTGGCAGGTTCATTTATGAGGTCATAAATAAATGAGTGGCTGCCTATCATGCATGCTCTGCCACAAGACCAATTAACCTGTGCTACCTGTGCTGCCTGTGCTGCCTGTGCTGATTCTCTGAGTGCATGAGAGCCATTAAAGGGTTGAGTTAGATATGCCACACCCATTCGTGAGAATTGGGACAAATCATGTCCTACCAAAAAACCTTACAATTATTACTTAAAACAACCAATTAAATACTAAAATCTCCAGTGAAAATTTACATTTAGGTGTTTTGTGTATGAATTAAATATAATTTATGAAAATGTTTGGACTAATTTTTTTATTTTTTTAACTATACCTGCTGAGGACCAGAAAATACCTTTGTCCCAGACAAGAATTCACTATTTTAAACGTAAAAGAAATATGTTAAAAGCCTTCAAAACCTAGAAATAACAATGGCTGCTGATGACATAGGTGTGAAAATGTACTCTTATAATCCTAGCTCTTTGTAATTGGAGCCCTGTGTGAGTGTTAGGAATAGCAAAAAAAGTGCTATTTAAGAAAATAATGTAATCACTGGGATCAATAGCCAAGACTTTGATTTATCAAAATATATTTTCCTAGCATGATTAAAGAGTAAAAAACAAAACCGATTTTGTCCCAATTCTCAAGAACGGGAGCATTTATACATTTATAAATATAATCTCCACTGAGCTGACTTGCACTTAGCATGCCCACTGCAAACCTTACCTGATATTTATTTTCAAATTCTCATTTACATATCCCAGAAGCCTGAGATTTATTCATATGTTAAATAATGATGATAAGGCCAGCTATGGATCCATTTTCACACAACAGCCCCTCTTGGTACCTTGAAAGTGATGGCAGCGCCAAGCGTTTTATGATTGGACGACACAGTCTGTGTGAGAGCGGTGCATTGTGGTCTCACCTCGATGTCGGAATCGAGGGGAGGGGCGGGGTCACTCGTTCTCTTCCTCCCCCTCAGCTTCCCGTCAGATCCTCGCCGAGTCTGGCCGCCCTCCTGCTCTTTTCCCGGGGTAGGGGGACTGGGTGGTGGGTGATACTCTCCTAAAACACACACACACACACACACACACACACACACACAGCACCTGATGAGCATGCATGTAACTAACCAATCAAAACAAGCCAAGCTGATGAAATTAGTAAAAATTAAAAGGCACCGTGAAAAACGTACCTGAGAGTGACTCTGGACTGTGATTGGTCACCACAGGGGGGTGTTCTGGGTGCTGATAGGGTATGGCAGTGGTGATGGCGGAGGGGCTGACGTTACTGGTCGTGAGGTAAGGGTTGTTGTAGTGTGAGCTGTAGTACGGGGAGTACTGGGATTGGCTGTATGGCGAGTATGCTGAGAAATCCTGAGAAAAGGACAGAGATATATTAATATGCTAAATTTACCCACAGTGAAAGGCTGTACTGTAAATCCCTTTAACAAAATCTGTGTGCTATATTCACAATTGTAATCTTTCTTCATAAATGTACATTAAGGGAGTCGGGCTAGGCTATATATTTATTTTAATATTTTTGAGTGCAATACCGATCATTACCACCACGTGGTGTATTGCCTTTCTTTCCGTCTTTATTTCTTTAATTATACCAGATGCAGTCGTAGAACACATCACACAATCTTAGCAACATCCAATAGATATCAGTGGTGGGGGTTTTTTTTATCGATATTTATCGAAAGAGTATATAGCCCAGCCCACCGTTTGAAGTGCTGGTACTCATATGAGCAAACCGTAAAAGTCCCAGTTTGGTCCGTTCTGGAACTTACCATTTTTGAGCCAAGCTAACATGTTGAATTAAATTCCACTGCAGAAAAGCAGTTTGAATGCAAGCAGGTACCAATGTGTTTGTATGTCAATGGGTGGGCTCACTTGAATTAATGGTTATGGACTAAAATACTGTTGTGGGAATGAGAAACAGAGAATCTCACGGACGCACAAACACCTGCGTACGCAGAACTAGCGGTACTTTAGAAAAAGTGCCGGTAGTCATATGATCAAAATGTCCTGGTTCTGTTCCGGCCCACTTCAAGCACTGGCTTCAGATTGGTCTGAAATGGTTCAGTTGGTTTGCTGCTGGCTCTTTGGGTATGGACACCACATTTGTGCTTTTCCAGATAGTTGGAAGATTGTCCTCTGAGAATGACTGATTGCAGATTGTAGAATATTGATCGGAGTGAGATCTTCAGCATATTCCAAGAAGGAATGCCATCCGGGTCTGCTGCTTCCCTATGTTATGATTTATTTCGTAAAGACTTCACCTCCCATAATGCAAAGCTCATTCTCTAAAGACTTCACCTCTCCCATAATGCAAAGCTCATTCTCTAAAGACTTCACCTCCCATAATGCAAAGCTCATTCTCTAAAGACTTCACCTCTCCCATAAAGCAAAGCTCATTCTCTAAAGACTTCACCTCTCCCATAATGCAAAGCTCATTATCTAAAGACTTAACCTCCCATAATGCAAAGCTCATTCTCATCACTAGATGTTGGAAGAGGGAGAATTCTCAGCATGGTGCTTTCACACCAAGCCCCTGTAAGAACGTTATTTAATTCCTTGGCCACATACACCTCTACATCTCCATCCATCCTTACATGCATAGACCTCTACATCTCCATCCATCCTTACATGCATACACCTCTACATCTCCATCCATCCTTACATGTCCTGAGCCCTTCTGCTTCCTTCCCAGCTGTGGATTTACAAAGCCACACCATTTTCCTGCACAGCATAAATGCCAGTGTAAATCCTACATTTAACACCGTGGTCTCATATAAACACTGTGCTGTGTGGTTTGCTGTTCTTTAGCTGTTAAATGTGTCTTGTGTAGTATGAGCCATTTGCTTGCTTAACAAGCTTCTGTGCTAATAATAATAATAATAATAATAATAATCTGAATTACAGATGGTACAGGACACACATAGAAGCACCAGGTAAAATTATTCCTTATATGGAAGGCTTACCTGCTGGGAGGGGCTAAATGGTGTAGAACTACTGATCCCATTGGCTCCCTGGAAAATACCCGATGAAATTCCACTTCCTGAAAGATAAAGAGAACCTAGTTAGAGTGTATCCAATGCCAAGGGCAGACGTGTAGCATAGGGGCTAGGGAACTGGGTTTGTCTGCGAGGTGGCAGGTTCGGTGGGGTACTCTCACAGTGCCCTGGAGAAAGGCACTTATCCTGAATGGACTCAGTATATATCCAGGTGTGTAAGTGGATAATTAAAATTTATTAAATGGACGTATTAAAAAAATATATATAAAAAAAAAAACTTTTAATCAAAAACTCTGGATAAAAGCATCTTCTAAATCGCCTGAAATGTAAAAGTAAACTTGTTGCAGTGAGATTATTTATTTATTTATTTTTTATCTTATATTGTTTTACATTTCATGTTCTTATGTTGCTGTGATTTTGCATTTGAATTTCATGGATTTTCTTTGTATGCTCTGATTGTTTTTCAAACTGTATTCTTATTTTAATCTGGATTTTGGGCTACATGTGTGTATGAAAAAAATAAGCTCTGAACCCTGGTCTTCTACACTACACATCTTTAAACACAAACAACATGTACATTGTGAAGACTAACAACAGCTGAGCGCTGGAGGGTGGACTACACTGTATCACACCCCTGACTGCCCCAGTTTTTTGGGGAGTGGAAAACTGATTTACGGCAAAAACAATACAGGTGGGAACCCCCCGCTGCGGTGGAATCCATCACTGTTATCCAAGGCACAGCGGGAATGCCTTCCTCCAGGGCCTCGTACTTCAAACTGCTCATCCATTACCTCCGAGTCTCACACCACAACAAAGGACCCGTCAAAGAAACTACTGCCACCAAAAAGAGAGAGCGCTCCCCTGCAAAGGTTCTACAGAGCGAGAGCGCTCCCCTGCAAAGGTTCTACAGAGAGAGAGCGCTCCCCTGCAAAGGTTCTACAGAGAGAGAGCGCTCCCCTGCAAAGGTTCTACAGAGAGAGAGCGCTCCCCTGCAAAGGTTCTACAGAGAGAGCGCTCCCCTGCAAAGGTTCTACAGAGAGAGAGCGCTCCCCTGCAAAGGTTCTACAGAGAGAGAGCGCTCCCCTGCAAAGGTTCTACAGAGAGAGAAGGTTCTACAGAGAGAAAGCGCTCCCCTGCAAAGGTTCTACAGAGAGAGAGCGCTCCCCTGCAAAGGTTCTACAGAGAGAGAGCGCTCCCCTGCAAAGGTTCTACAGAGAGAGAGCGCTCCCCTGCAAAGGTTCTACAGAGAGAGAGCGCTCCCCTGCAAAGGTTCTACAGAGAGAGAGCGCTCCCCTGCAAAGGTTCTACAGAGAGAGAGCGCTCCCCTGCAAAGGTTCTACAGAGAGAGAGCGCTCCCCTGCAAAGGTTCTACAGAGAGAGAGCGCTCCCCTGCAAAGCTTCTACTCTGTCCACAGTATCACTCCTTTCTCTTACTGTCCTTTCATCCCCACGGCAACAGTTTCTATGTGGGATAGTGTGCCCACATTTAGAACCTTTAAGCACATGCAAAACCAATAACACGACAAATGATTGGTCGTGGTATTTGTTTTGCACCAATAATTGGTTGTCTTATTAGTTTTGTGTGTGCTAAACATTTTTAGTCTTCATAATTCAGGCCCTTAGTCTCCAAACCAGGCCAAAGCCAGACTTAAAGGGTAAAGAGCCATTATACACCACCGGCTTTCACACATGTTCAATATTTTAAAAAAAGTGGTTTGTAGTTGTGTAAAGTGTCCAGAATAATTAAGTTTGTCCTGAACACATTTTATTTAAGTGTCCATGAATGCACTGATATTTTACAGTGCCATTTATACAATGATGTTTTAACTGTTAATAAACTTGATAATTAATAAAGAACTTCATAGGGTGATATTTTACAGTGGTGTTCATAAGGTGATATTTTACAGTGGTGTTCATAAGGTGATATTTTACAGTGAGGTTCATAAGGTGATATTTTACAGTGGTGGTCATAAGGTGATATTTTACAGTGGGGTTCATAAGGTGATATTTTACATTGGTGTTCATAAGGTGACATTTTACAGTGGTGGTCATAATGTTATATTTTACAGTGGTGTTCATAAGGTTATATTTTACAGTGGGGTTCATAAGGTGATATTTTACAGTGGTGTTCATAAGGTGATAATTTACAATCATGTTGAAAATGTGAAATTTTACAGTAGTGTTCATAAGATAATATTTGACATTGGCATTCATAAGCTGTTCTTTTGATGCAGCATTTATACCATGTATTATGTAACATTAACATTTAAAATGTTTGATTTTACTGTGGCGTTTGTCAGACTTCTTGACTCCTGAGAGCACTGTGCAGTTTGCAGACCCTGAAAACGGTGAGCCAGGGAGCCCTCCCTCTGTACCCCCGGCGTGACCTTTACCCTGCCGGTAACTCCAGTACCCCCCCCACCCCCGGGGTCCCCCGACCCGCCACAGACTGCCAGCACGGTACCCCTTAACCTCCAGCCCTGGCAGAGCAGGGCCAATTTCACGCCGCTTTGAAAAGCGTAAAGACAAATGGGCGTGGCAATCTGTGGGCGCCACAGGGCTGGGGAATGTGGAGAGCTGCTGTACAACATGGGCCCCGTCTCCACACACACACACACACTCACACACACTCTCACACTCACGTGCACA